>JAVIWC010001839.1:0-31321 GCA_031894815.1 Creontiades dilutus | reverse complement strand
GCGATTAAACAGAGTTAATTTTTGAGCAATTTTGATGAAAAAACGCGAAAATAACCAAAAACAGAGTTAATGTTTGAGCAATTTTGATGAAAAAACGCGAAAATAACCATGAAGGAAGCGTTTTATCGAAAAACGGACTTCAGATTCGTGTTCAGCACCCCGAAAAACCCCTTAGAGAGTAGGTTTGAAAGCGATTAAACAGAGTTAATTTTTGAGCAATTTTGATGAAAAAACGCGAAAATAACCATGAAGGAAGCGTTTTATCGAAAAACGGACTTCAGATTCGTGTTCAGCACCCCGAAAAACCCCTTAGAGAGTAGGTTTGAAAGCGATTAAACAGAGTTAATTTTTGAGCAATTTTGATGAAAAAACGCGAAAATAACCATGAAGGAAGCGTTTTATCGAAAAACGGACTTCAGATTCGTGTTCAGCACCCCGAAAAACCCCTTAGAGAGTAGGTTTGAAAGCGATTAAACAGAGTTAATTTTTGAGCAATTTTGATGAAAAAACGCGAAAATAACCATGAAGGAAGCGTTTTATCGAAAAACGGACTTCAGATTCGTGTTCAGCACCCCGAAAAACCCCTTAGAGAGTAGGTTTGAAAGCGATTAAACAGAGTTAATTTTTGAGCAATTTTGATGAAAAAACGCGAAAATAACCATGAAGGAAGCGTTTTATCGAAAAACGGACTTCAGATTCGTGTTCAGCACCCCGAAAAACCCCTTAGAGAGTAGGTTTGAAAGCGATTAAACAGAGTTAATTTTTGAGCAATTTTGATGAAAAAACGCGAAAATAACCATGAAGGAAGCGTTTTATCGAAAAACGGACTTCAGATTCGTGTTCAGCACCCCGAAAAACCCCTTAGAGAGTAGGTTTGAAAGCGATTAAACAGAGTTAATTTTTGAGCAATTTTGATGAAAAAACGCGAAAATAACCATGAAGGAAGCGTTTTATCGAAAAACGGACTTCAGATTCGTGTTCAGCACCCCGAAAAACCCCTTAGAGAGTAGGTTTGAAAGCGATTAAACAGAGTTAATTTTTGAGCAATTTTGATGAAAAAACGCGAAAATAACCATGAAGGAAGCGTTTTATCGAAAAACGGACTTCAGATTCGTGTTCAGCACCCCGAAAAACCCCTTAGAGAGTAGGTTTGAAAGCGATTAAACAGAGTTAATTTTTGAGCAATTTTGATGAAAAAACGCGAAAATAACCATGAAGGAAGCGTTTTATCGAAAAACGGACTTCAGATTCGTGTTCAGCACCCCGAAAAACCCCTTAGAGAGTAGGTTTGAAAGCGATTAAACAGAGTTAATTTTTGAGCAATTTTGATGAAAAAACGCGAAAATAACCATGAAGGAAGCGTTTTATCGAAAAACGGACTTCAGATTCGTGTTCAGCACCCCGAAAAACCCCTTAGAGAGTAGGTTTGAAAGCGATTAAACAGAGTTAATTTTTGAGCAATTTTGATGAAAAAACGCGAAAATAACCATGAAGGAAGCGTTTTATCGAAAAACGGACTTCAGATTCGTGTTCAGCACCCCGAAAAACCCCTTAGAGAGTAGGTTTGAAAGCGATTAAACAGAGTTAATTTTTGAGCAATTTTGATGAAAAAACGCGAAAATAACCATGAAGGAAGCGTTTTATCGAAAAACGGACTTCAGATTCGTGTTCAGCACCCCGAAAAACCCCTTAGAGAGTAGGTTTGAAAGCGATTAAACAGAGTTAATTTTTGAGCAATTTTGATGAAAAAACGCGAAAATAACCATGAAGGAAGCGTTTTATCGAAAAACGGACTTCAGATTCGTGTTCAGCACCCCGAAAAACCCCTTAGAGAGTAGGTTTGAAAGCGATTAAACAGAGTTAGTTAATTTTGAGCAATTTTGATGAAAAAACGCGAAAATAACCATGAAGGAAGCGTTTTATCGAAAAACGGACTTCAGATTCGTGTTCAGCACCCCGAAAAACCCCTTAGAGAGTAGGTTTGAAAGCGATTAAACAGAGTTAATTTTTGAGCAATTTTGATGAAAAAACGCGAAAATAACCATGAAGGAAGCGTTTTATCGAAAAACGGACTTCAGATTCGTGTTCAGCACCCCGAAAAACCCCTTAGAGAGTAGGTTTGAAAGCGATTAAACAGAGTTAATTTTTGAGCAATTTTGATGAAAAAACGCGAAAATAACCATGAAGGAAGCGTTTTATCGAAAAACGGACTTCAGATTCGTGTTCAGCACCCCGAAAAACCCCTTAGAGAGTAGGTTTGAAAGCGATTAAACAGAGTTAATTTTTGAGCAATTTTGATGAAAAAACGCGAAAATAACCATGAAGGAAGCGTTTTATCGAAAAACGGACTTCAGATTCGTGTTCAGCACCCCGAAAAACCCCTTAGAGAGTAGGTTTGAAAGCGATTAAACAGAGTTAATTTTTGAGCAATTTTGATGAAAAAACGCGAAAATAACCATGAAGGAAGCGTTTTATCGAAAAAAGGACTTCAGATTCGTGTTCAGCACCCCGAAAAACCCCTTAGAGAGTAGGTTTGAAAGCGATTAAACAGAGTTAATTTTTGAGCAATTTTGATGAAAAAACGCGAAAATAACCATGAAGGAAGCGTTTTATCGAAAAACGGACTTCAGATTCGTGTTCAGCACCCCGAAAAACCCCTTAGAGAGTAGGTTTGAAAGCGATTAAACAGAGTTAATTTTTGAGCAATTTTGATGAAAAAACGCGAAAATAACCATGAAGGAAGCGTTTTATCGAAAAACGGACTTCAGATTCGTGTTCAGCACCCCGAAAAACCCCTTAGAGAGTAGGTTTGAAAGCGATTAAACAGAGTTAATTTTTGAGCAATTTTGATGAAAAAACGCGAAAATAACCATGAAGGAAGCGTTTTATCGAAAAACGGACTTCAGATTCGTGTTCAGCACCCCGAAAAACCCCTTAGAGAGTAGGTTTGAAAGCGATTAAACAGAGTTAATTTTTGAGCAATTTTGATGAAAAAACGCGAAAATAACCATGAAGGAAGCGTTTTATCGAAAAAAGGACTTCAGATTCGTGTTCAGCACCCCGAAAAACCCCTTAGAGAGTAGGTTTGAAAGCGATTAAACAGAGTTAATTTTTGAGCAATTTTGATGAAAAAACGCGAAAATAACCATGAAGGAAGCGTTTTATCGAAAAACGGACTTCAGATTCGTGTTCAGCACCCCGAAAAACCCCTTAGAGAGTAGGTTTGAAAGCGATTAAACAGAGTTAATTTTTGAGCAATTTTGATGAAAAAACGCGAAAATAACCATGAAGGAAGCGTTTTATCGAAAAAAGGACTTCAGATTCGTGTTCAGCACCCCGAAAAACCCCTTAGAGAGTAGGTTTGAAAGCGATTAAACAGAGTTAATTTTTGAGCAATTTTGATGAAAAAACGCGAAAATAACCATGAAGGAAGCGTTTTATCGAAAAACGGACTTCAGATTCGTGTTCAGCACCCCGAAAAACCCCTTAGAGAGTAGGTTTGAAAGCGATTAAACAGAGTTAATTTTTGAGCAATTTTGATGAAAAAACGCGAAAATAACCATGAAGGAAGCGTTTTATCGAAAAACGGACTTCAGATTCGTGTTCAGCACCCCGAAAAACCCCTTAGAGAGTAGGTTTGAAAGCGATTAAACAGAGTTAATTTTTGAGCAATTTTGATGAAAAAACGCGAAAATAACCATGAAGGAAGCGTTTTATCGAAAAACGGACTTCAGATTCGTGTTCAGCACCCCGAAAAACCCCTTAGAGAGTAGGTTTGAAAGCGATTAAACAGAGTTAATTTTTGAGCAATTTTGATGAAAAAACGCGAAAATAACCATGAAGGAAGCGTTTTATCGAAAAACGGACTTCAGATTCGTGTTCAGCACCCCGAAAAACCCCTTAGAGAGTAGGTTTGAAAGCGATTAAACAGAGTTAATTTTTGAGCAATTTTGATGAAAAAACGCGAAAATAACCATGAAGGAAGCGTTTTATCGAAAAAAGGACTTCAGATTCGTGTTCAGCACCCCGAAAAACCCCTTAGAGAGTAGGTTTGAAAGCGATTAAACAGAGTTAATTTTTGAGCAATTTTGATGAAAAAACGCGAAAATAACCATGAAGGAAGCGTTTTATCGAAAAAAGGACTTCAGATTCGTGTTCAGCACCCCGAAAAACCCCTTAGAGAGTAGGTTTGAAAGCGATTAAACAGAGTTAATTTTTGAGCAATTTTGATGAAAAAACGCGAAAATAACCATGAAGGAAGCGTTTTATCGAAAAAAGGACTTCAGATTCGTGTTCAGCACCCCGAAAAACCCCTTAGAGAGTAGGTTTGAAAGCGATTAAACAGAGTTAATTTTTGAGCAATTTTGATGAAAAAACGCGAGCGTTTTATCGAAAAAAGGACTTCAGATTCGTGTTCAGCACCCCGAAAAACCCCTTAGAGAGTAGGTTTGAAAGCGATTAAACAGAGTTAATTTTTGAGCAATTTTGATGAAAAAACGCGAAAATAACCATGAAGGAAGCGTTTTATCGAAAAAAGGACTTCAGATTCGTGTTCAGCACCCCGAAAAACCCCTTAGAGAGTAGGTTTGAAAGCGATTAAACAGAGTTAATTTTTGAGCAATTTTGATGAAAAAACGCGAAAATAACCATGAAGGAAGCGTTTTATCGAAAAACGGACTTCAGATTCGTGTTCAGCACCCCGAAAAACCCCTTAGAGAGTAGGTTTGAAAGCGATTAAACAGAGTTAATTTTTGAGCAATTTTGATGAAAAAACGCGAAAATAACCATGAAGGAAGCGTTTTATCGAAAAAAGGACTTCAGATTCGTGTTCAGCACCCCGAAAAACCCCTTAGAGAGTAGGTTTGAAAGCGATTAAACAGAGTTAATTTTTGAGCAATTTTGATGAAAAAACGCGAAAATAACCATGAAGGAAGCGTTTTATCGAAAAAAGGACTTCAGATTCGTGTTCAGCACCCCGAAAAACCCCTTAGAGAGTAGGTTTGAAAGCGATTAAACAGAGTTAATTTTTGAGCAATTTTGATGAAAAAACGCGAAAATAACCATGAAGGAAGCGTTTTATCGAAAAAAGGACTTCAGATTCGTGTTCAGCACCCCGAAAAACCCCTTAGAGAGTAGGTTTGAAAGCGATTAAACAGAGTTAATTTTTGAGCAATTTTGATGAAAAAACGCGAAAATAACCATGAAGGAAGCGTTTTATCGAAAAAAGGACTTCAGATTCGTGTTCAGCACCCCGAAAAACCCCTTAGAGAGTAGGTTTGAAAGCGATTAAACAGAGTTAATTTTTGAGCAATTTTGATGAAAAAACGCGAAAATAACCATGAAGGAAGCGTTTTATCGAAAAAAGGACTTCAGATTCGTGTTCAGCACCCCGAAAAACCCCTTAGAGAGTAGGTTTGAAAGCGATTAAACAGAGTTAATTTTTGAGCAATTTTGATGAAAAAACGCGAAAATAACCATGAAGGAAGCGTTTTATCGAAAAACGGACTTCAGATTCGTGTTCAGCACCCCGATAAACCCCTTAGAGAGTAGGTTTGAAAGCGATTAAACAGAGTTAATTTTTGAGCAATTTTGATGAAAAAACGCGAAAATAACCATGAAGGAAGCGTTTTATCGAAAAACGGACTTCAGATTCGTGTTCAGCACCCCGAAAAACCCCTTAGAGAGTAGGTTTGAAAGCGATTAAACAGAGTTAATTTTTGAGCAATTTTGATGAAAAAACGCGAAAATAACCATGAAGGAAGCGTTTTATCGAAAAACGGACTTCAGATTCGTGTTCAGCACCCCGAAAAACCCCTTAGAGAGTAGGTTTGAAAGCGATTAAACAGAGTTAATTTTTGAGCAATTTTGATGAAAAAACGTTAACCATGAAGGAAGCGTTTTATCGAAAAACGGACTTCAGATTCGTGTTCAGCACCCCGAAAAACCCCTTAGAGAGTAGGTTTGAAAGCGATTAAACAGAGTTAATTTTTGAGCAATTTTGATGAAAAAACGCGAAAATAACCATGAAGGAAGCGTTTTATCGAAAAACGGACTTCAGATTCGTGTTCAGCACCCCGAAAAACCCCTTAGAGAGTAGGTTTGAAAGCGATTAAACAGAGTTAATTTTTGAGCAATTTTGATGAAAAAACGCGAAAATAACCATGAAGGAAGCGTTTTATCGAAAAACGGACTTCAGATTCGTGTTCAGCACCCCGAAAAACCCCTTAGAGAGTAGGTTTGAAAGCGATTAAACAGAGTTAATTTTTGAGCAATTTTGATGAAAAAACGCGAAAATAACCATGAAGGAAGCGTTTTATCGAAAAAGGACTTCAGATTCGTGTTCAGCACCCCGAAAAACCCCTTAGAGAGTAGGTTTGAAAGCGATTAAACAGAGTTAATTTTTGAGCAATTTTGATGAAAAAACGCGAAAATAACCATGAAGGAAGCGTTTTATCGAAAAACGGACTTCAGATTCGTGTTCAGCACCCCGAAAACCCCTTAGAGAGTAGGTTTGAAAGCGATTAAACAGAGTTAATTTTTGAGCAATTTTGATGAAAAAACGCGAAAATAACCATGAAGGAAGCGTTTTATCGAAAAAAGGACTTCAGATTCGTGTTCAGCACCCCGAAAAACCCCTTAGAGAGTAGGTTTGAAAGCGATTAAACAGAGTTAATTTTTGAGCAATTTTGATGAAAAAACGCGAAAATAACCATGAAGGAAGCGTTTTATCGAAAAACGGACTTCAGATTCGTGTTCAGCACCCCGAAAAACCCCTTAGAGAGTAGGTTTGAAAGCGATTAAACAGAGTTAATTTTTGAGCAATTTTGATGAAAAAACGCGAAAATAACCATGAAGGAAGCGTTTTATCGTAAACGGACTTCAGATTCGTGTTCAGCACCCCGAAAAACCCCTTAGAGAGTAGGTTTGAAAGCGGTTAAACAGAGTTTATTTTTGAGCAATTTGGATGAAAAAACGCGAAAATAACCACGAAGGAAGCGTTTTATCGAAAAACGGACTTCAGATTCGTGTTCAGCACCCCGAAAAACCCCTTAGAGAGTAGGTTTGTAAGGGATTAAACAGAGTTAATTTTTGAGCAATTTTGATGACAAAACGCGAAAATAGCCATGAAGGAAGCGTTTTATCGAAAAAAGGACTTCAGATTCGTGTTCAGCACCCCGAAAAACCCCTTAGAGAGTAGGTTTGAAAGCGATTAAACAGAGATAATGTTTGAGCAATTTTGATGAAAAAACGCGAAAATAACCATGAAGGAAGCGTTTTATCGAAAAAAGGACTTCAGATTCGTGTTCAGCACCCCGAAAAACCCCTTAGAGAGTAGGTTTGAAAGCGATTAAACAGAGTTAATTTTTGAGCAATTTTGATGAAAAAACGCGAAAATAACCATGAAGGAAGCGTTTTATCGAAAAACGGACTTCAGATTCGTGTTCAGCACCCCGAAAAACCCCTTAGAGAGTAGGTTTGAAAGCGATTAAACAGAGTTAATTTTTGAGCAATTTTGATGAAAAAACGCGAAAATAACCATGAAGGAAGCGTTTTATCGAAAAACGGACTTCAGATTCGTGTTCAGCACCCCGAAAAACCCCTTAGAGAGTAGGTTTGAAAGCGATTAAACAGAGTTAATTTTTGAGCAATTTTGATGAAAAAACGCGAAAATAACCATGAAGGAAGCGTTTTATCGAAAAACGGACTTCAGATTCGTGTTCAGCACCCCGAAAAACCCCTTAGAGAGTAGGTTTGAAAGCGATTAAACAGAGTTAATTTTTGAGCAATTTTGATGAAAAAACGCGAAAATAACCATGAAGGAAGCGTTTTATCGAAAAACGGACTTCAGATTCGTGTTCAGCACCCCGAAAAACCCCTTAGAGAGTAGGTTTGAAAGCGATTAAACAGAGTTAATTTTTGAGCAATTTTGATGAAAAAACGCGAAAATAACCATGAAGGAAGCGTTTTATCGAAAAACGGACTTCAGATTCGTGTTCAGCACCCCGAAAAACCCCTTAGAGAGTAGGTTTGAAAGCGATTAAACAGAGTTAATTTTTGAGCAATTTTGATGAAAAAACGCGAAAATAACCATGAAGGAAGCGTTTTATCGAAAAACGGACTTCAGATTCGTGTTCAGCACCCCGAAAAACCCCTTAGAGAGTAGGTTTGAAAGCGATTAAACAGAGTTAATTTTTGAGCAATTTTGATGAAAAAACGCGAAAATAACCATGAAGGAAGCGTTTTATCGAAAAACGGACTTCAGATTCGTGTTCAGCACCCCGAAAAACCCCTTAGAGAGTAGGTTTGAAAGCGATTAAACAGAGTTAATTTTTGAGCAATTTTGATGAAAAAACGCGAAAATAACCATGAAGGAAGCGTTTTATCGAAAAACGGACTTCAGATTCGTGTTCAGCACCCCGAAAAACCCCTTAGAGAGTAGGTTTGAAAGCGATTAAACAGAGTTAATTTTTGAGCAATTTTGATGAAAAAACGCGAAAATAACCATGAAGGAAGCGTTTTATCGAAAAACGGACTTCAGATTCGTGTTCAGCACCCCGAAAAACCCCTTAGAGAGTAGGTTTGAAAGCGATTAAACAGAGTTAATTTTTGAGCAATTTTGATGAAAAAACGCGAAAATAACCATGAAGGAAGCGTTTTATCGAAAAACGGACTTCAGATTCGTGTTCAGCACCCCGAAAAACCCCTTAGAGAGTAGGTTTGAAAGCGATTAAACAGAGTTAATTTTTGAGCAATTTTGATGACCAAACGCGAAAATAACCATGAAGGAAGCGTTTTATCGAAAAACGGACTTCAGATTCGTGTTCAGCACCCCGAAAAACCCCTTAGAGAGTAGGTTTGAAAGCGATTAAACAGAGTTAATTTTTGAGCAATTTTGATGAAAAAACGCGAAAATAACCATGAAGGAAGCGTTTTATCGAAAAACGGACTTCAGATTCGTGTTCAGCACCCCGAAAAACCCCTTAGAGAGTAGGTTTGAAAGCGATTAAACAGAGTTAATTTTTGAGCAATTTTGATGAAAAAACGCGAAAATAACCATGAAGGAAGCGTTTTATCGAAAAACGGACTTCAGATTCGTGTTCAGCACCCCGAAAAACCCCTTAGAGAGTAGGTTTGAAAGCGATTAAACAGAGTTAATTTTTGAGCAATTTTGATGAAAAAACGCGAAAATAACCATGAAGGAAGCGTTTTATCGAAAAACGGACTTCAGATTCGTGTTCAGCACCCCGAAAAACCCCTTAGAGAGTAGGTTTGAAAGCGATTAAACAGAGTTAATTTTTGAGCAATTTTGATGAAAAAACGCGAAAATAACCATGAAGGAAGCGTTTTATCGAAAAACGGACTTCAGATTCGTGTTCAGCACCCCGAAAAACCCCTTAGAGAGTAGGTTTGAAAGCGATTAAACAGAGTTAATTTTTGAGCAATTTTGATGAAAAAACGCGAAAATAACCATGAAGGAAGCGTTTTATCGAAAAACGGACTTCAGATTCGTGTTCAGCACCCCGAAAAACCCCTTAGAGAGTAGGTTTGAAAGCGATTAAACAGAGTTAATTTTTGAGCAATTTTGATGAAAAAACGCGAAAATAACCATGAAGGAAGCGTTTTATCGAAAAACGGACTTCAGATTCGTGTTCAGCACCCCGAAAAACCCCTTAGAGAGTAGGTTTGAAAGCGATTAAACAGAGTTAATTTTTGAGCAATTTTGATGAAAAAACGCGAAAATAACCATGAAGGAAGCGTTTTATCGAAAAACGGACTTCAGATTCGTGTTCAGCACCCCGAAAAACCCCTTAGAGAGTAGGTTTGAAAGCGATTAAACAGAGTTAATTTTTGAGCAATTTTGATGAAAAAACGCGAAAATAACCATGAAGGAAGCGTTTTATCGAAAAACGGACTTCAGATTCGTGTTCAGCACCCCGAAAAACCCCTTAGAGAGTAGGTTTGAAAGCGATTAAACAGAGTTAATTTTTGAGCAATTTTGATGAAAAAACGCGAAAATAACCATGAAGGAAGCGTTTTATCGAAAAACGGACTTCAGATTCGTGTTCAGCACCCCGAAAAACCCCTTAGAGAGTAGGTTTGAAAGCGATTAAACAGAGTTAATTTTTGAGCAATTTTGATGAAAAAACGCGAAAATAACCATGAAGGAAGCGTTTTATCGAAAAACGGACTTCAGATTCGTGTTCAGCACCCCGAAAAACCCCTTAGAGAGTAGGTTTGAAAGCGATTAAACAGAGTTAATTTTTGAGCAATTTTGATGAAAAAACGCGAAAATAACCATGAAGGAAGCGTTTTATCGAAAAACGGACTTCAGATTCGTGTTCAGCACCCCGAAAAACCCCTTAGAGAGTAGGTTTGAAAGCGATTAAACAGAGTTAATTTTTGAGCAATTTTGATGAAAAAACGCGAAAATAACCATGAAGGAAGCGTTTTATCGAAAAACGGACTTCAGATTCGTGTTCAGCACCCCGAAAAACCCCTTAGAGAGTAGGTTTGAAAGCGATTAAACAGAGTTAATTTTTGAGCAATTTTGATGAAAAAACGCGAAAATAACCATGAAGGAAGCGTTTTATCGAAAAACGGACTTCAGATTCGTGTTCAGCACCCCGAAAAACCCCTTAGAGAGTAGGTTTGAAAGCGATTAAACAGAGTTAATTTTTGAGCAATTTTGATGAAAAAACGCGAAAATAACCATGAAGGAAGCGTTTTATCGAAAAACGGACTTCAGATTCGTGTTCAGCACCCCGAAAAACCCCTTAGAGAGTAGGTTTGAAAGCGATTAAACAGAGTTAATTTTTGAGCAATTTTGATGAAAAAACGCGAAAATAACCATGAAGGAAGCGTTTTATCGAAAAACGGACTTCAGATTCGTGTTCAGCACCCCGAAAAACCCCTTAGAGAGTAGGTTTGAAAGCGATTAAACAGAGTTAATTTTTGAGCAATTTTGATGAAAAAACGCGAAAATAACCATGAAGGAAGCGTTTTATCGAAAAACGGACTTCAGATTCGTGTTCAGCACCCCGAAAAACCCCTTAGAGAGTAGGTTTGAAAGCGATTAAACAGAGTTAATTTTTGAGCAATTTTGATGAAAAAACGCGAAAATAACCATGAAGGAAGCGTTTTATCGAAAAACGGACTTCAGATTCGTGTTCAGCACCCCGAAAAACCCCTTAGAGAGTAGGTTTGAAAGCGATTAAACAGAGTTAATTTTTGAGCAATTTTGATGAAAAAACGCGAAAATAACCATGAAGGAAGCGTTTTATCGAAAAACGGACTTCAGATTCGTGTTCAGCACCCCGAAAAACCCCTTAGAGAGTAGGTTTGAAAGCGATTAAACAGAGTTAATTTTTGAGCAATTTTGATGAAAAAACGCGAAAATAACCATGAAGGAAGCGTTTTATCGAAAAACGGACTTCAGATTCGTGTTCAGCACCCCGAAAAACCCCTTAGAGAGTAGGTTTGAAAGCGATTAAACAGAGTTAATTTTTGAGCAATTTTGATGAAAAAACGCGAAAATAACCATGAAGGAAGCGTTTTATCGAAAAACGGACTTCAGATTCGTGTTCAGCACCCCGAAAAACCCCTTAGAGAGTAGGTTTGAAAGCGATTAAACAGAGTTAATTTTTGAGCAATTTTGATGAAAAAACGCGAAAATAACCATGAAGGAAGCGTTTTATCGAAAAACGGACTTCAGATTCGTGTTCAGCACCCCGAAAAACCCCTTAGAGAGTAGGTTTGAAAGCGATTAAACAGAGTTAATTTTTGAGCAATTTTGATGAAAAAACGCGAAAATAACCATGAAGGAAGCGTTTTATCGAAAAACGGACTTCAGATTCGTGTTCAGCACCCCGAAAAACCCCTTAGAGAGTAGGTTTGAAAGCGATTAAACAGAGTTAATTTTTGAGCAATTTTGATGAAAAAACGCGAAAATAACCATGAAGGAAGCGTTTTATCGAAAAACGGACTTCAGATTCGTGTTCAGCACCCCGAAAAACCCCTTAGAGAGTAGGTTTGAAAGCGATTAAACAGAGTTAATTTTTGAGCAATTTTGATGAAAAAACGCGAAAATAACCATGAAGGAAGCGTTTTATCGAAAAACGGACTTCAGATTCGTGTTCAGCACCCCGAAAAACCCCTTAGAGAGTAGGTTTGAAAGCGATTAAACAGAGTTAATTTTTGAGCAATTTTGATGAAAAAACGCGAAAATAACCATGAAGGAAGCGTTTTATCGAAAAACGGACTTCAGATTCGTGTTCAGCACCCCGAAAAACCCCTTAGAGTAGGTTTGAAAGCGATTAAACAGAGTTAATTTTTGAGCAATTTTGATGAAAAAACGCGAAAATAACCATGAAGGAAGCGTTTTATCGAAAAACGGACTTCAGATTCGTGTTCAGCACCCCGAAAAACCCCTTAGAGAGTAGGTTTGAAAGCGATTAAACAGAGTTAATTTTTGAGCAATTTTGATGAAAAAACGCGAAAATAACCATGAAGGAAGCGTTTTATCGAAAAACGGACTTCAGATTCGTGTTCAGCACCCCGAAAAACCCCTTAGAGAGTAGGTTTGAAAGCGATTAAACAGAGTTAATTTTTGAGCAATTTTGATGAAAAAACGCGAAAATAACCATGAAGGAAGCGTTTTATCGAAAAACGGACTTCAGATTCGTGTTCAGCACCCCGAAAAACCCCTTAGAGAGTAGGTTTGAAAGCGATTAAACAGAGTTAATTTTTGAGCAATTTTGATGAAAAAACGCGAAAATAACCATGAAGGAAGCGTTTTATCGAAAAACGGACTTCAGATTCGTGTTCAGCACCCCGAAAAACCCCTTAGAGAGTAGGTTTGAAAGCGATTAAACAGAGTTAATTTTTGAGCAATTTTGATGAAAAAACGCGAAAATAACCATGAAGGAAGCGTTTTATCGAAAAACGGACTTCAGATTCGTGTTCAGCACCCCGAAAAACCCCTTAGAGAGTAGGTTTGAAAGCGATTAAACAGAGTTAATTTTTGAGCAATTTTGATGAAAAAACGCGAAAATAACCATGAAGGAAGCGTTTTATCGAAAAACGGACTTCAGATTCGTGTTCAGCACCCCGAAAAACCCCTTAGAGAGTAGGTTTGAAAGCGATTAAACAGAGTTAATTTTTGAGCAATTTTGATGAAAAAACGCGAAAATAACCATGAAGGAAGCGTTTTATCGAAAAACGGACTTCAGATTCGTGTTCAGCACCCCGAAAAACCCCTTAGAGAGTAGGTTTGAAAGCGATTAAACAGAGTTAATTTTTGAGCAATTTTGATGAAAAAACGCGAAAATAACCATGAAGGAAGCGTTTTATCGAAAAACGGACTTCAGATTCGTGTTCAGCACCCCGAAAAACCCCTTAGAGTAGGTTTGAAAGCGATTAAACAGAGTTAATTTTTGAGCAATTTTGATGAAAAAACGCGAAAATAACCATGAAGGAAGCGTTTTATCGAAAAACGGACTTCAGATTCGTGTTCAGCACCCCGAAAAACCCCTTAGAGAGTAGGTTTGAAAGCGATTAAACAGAGTTAATTTTTGAGCAATTTTGATGAAAAAACGCGAAAATAACCATGAAGGAAGCGTTTTATCGAAAAACGGACTTCAGATTCGTGTTCAGCACCCCGAAAAACCCCTTAGAGAGTAGGTTTGAAAGCGATTAAACAGAGTTAATTTTTGAGCAATTTTGATGAAAAAACGCGAAAATAACCATGAAGGAAGCGTTTTATCGAAAAACGGACTTCAGATTCGTGTTCAGCACCCCGAAAAACCCCTTAGAGAGTAGGTTTGAAAGCGATTAAACAGAGTTAATTTTTGAGCAATTTTGATGAAAAAACGCGAAAATAACCATGAAGGAAGCGTTTTATCGAAAAACGGACTTCAGATTCGTGTTCAGCACCCCGAAAAACCCCTTAGAGAGTAGGTTTGAAAGCGATTAAACAGAGTTAATTTTTGAGCAATTTTGATGAAAAAACGCGAAAATAACCATGAAGGAAGCGTTTTATCGAAAAACGGACTTCAGATTCGTGTTCAGCACCCCGAAAAACCCCTTAGAGAGTAGGTTTGAAAGCGATTAAACAGAGTTAATTTTTGAGCAATTTTGATGAAAAAACGCGAAAATAACCATGAAGGAAGCGTTTTATCGAAAAACGGACTTCAGATTCGTGTTCAGCACCCCGAAAAACCCCTTAGAGAGTAGGTTTGAAAGCGATTAAACAGAGTTAATTTTTGAGCAATTTTGATGAAAAAACGCGAAAATAACCATGAAGGAAGCGTTTTATCGAAAAACGGACTTCAGATTCGTGTTCAGCACCCCGAAAAACCCCTTAGAGAGTAGGTTTGAAAGCGATTAAACAGAGTTAATTTTTGAGCAATTTTGATGAAAAAACGCGAAAATAACCATGAAGGAAGCGTTTTATCGAAAAACGGACTTCAGATTCGTGTTCAGCACCCCGAAAAACCCCTTAGAGAGTAGGTTTGAAAGCGATTAAACAGAGTTAATTTTTGAGCAATTTTGATGAAAAAACGCGAAAATAACCATGAAGGAAGCGTTTTATCGAAAAACGGACTTCAGATTCGTGTTCAGCACCCCGAAAAACCCCTTAGAGAGTAGGTTTGAAAGCGATTAAACAGAGTTAATTTTTGAGCAATTTTGATGAAAAAACGCGAAAATAACCATGAAGGAAGCGTTTTATCGAAAAACGGACTTCAGATTCGTGTTCAGCACCCCGAAAAACCCCTTAGAGAGTAGGTTTGAAAGCGATTAAACAGAGTTAATTTTTGAGCAATTTTGATGAAAAAACGCGAAAATAACCATGAAGGAAGCGTTTTATCGAAAAACGGACTTCAGATTCGTGTTCAGCACCCCGAAAAACCCCTTAGAGAGTAGGTTTGAAAGCGATTAAACAGAGTTAATTTTTGAGCAATTTTGATGAAAAAACGCGAAAATAACCATGAAGGAAGCGTTTTATCGAAAAAAGGACTTCAGATTCGTGTTCAGCACCCCGAAAAACCCCTTAGAGAGTAGGTTTGAAAGCGATTAAACAGAGTTAATTTTTGAGCAATTTTGATGAAAAAACGCGAAAATAACCATGAAGGAAGCGTTTTATCGAAAAACGGACTTCAGATTCGTGTTCAGCACCCCGAAAAACCCCTTAGAGAGTAGGTTTGAAAGCGATTAAACAGAGTTAATTTTTGAGCAATTTTGATGAAAAAACGCGAAAATAACCATGAAGGAAGCGTTTTATCGAAAAACGGACTTCAGATTCGTGTTCAGCACCCCGAAAAACCCCTTAGAGAGTAGGTTTGAAAGCGATTAAACAGAGTTAATTTTTGAGCAATTTTGATGAAAAAACGCGAAAATAACCATGGGGAAGCGTTTTATCGAAAAACGGACTTCAGATTCGTGTTCAGCACCCCGAAAAACCCCTTAGAGAGTAGGTTTGAAAGCGATTAAACAGAGTTAATTTTTGAGCAATTTTGATGAAAAAACGCGAAAATAACCATGAAGGAAGCGTTTTATCGAAAAACGGACTTCAGATTCGTGTTCAGCACCCCGAAAAACCCCTTAGAGAGTAGGTTTGAAAGCGATTAAACAGAGTTAATTTTTGAGCAATTTTGATGAAAAAACGCGAAAATAACCATGAAGGAAGCGTTTTATCGAAAAACGGACTTCAGATTCGTGTTCAGCACCCCGAAAAACCCCTTAGAGAGTAGGTTTGAAAGCGATTAAACAGAGTTAATTTTTGAGCAATTTTGATGAAAAAACGCGAAAATAACCATGAAGGAAGCGTTTTATCGAAAAACGGACTTCAGATTCGTGTTCAGCACCCCGAAAAACCCCTTAGAGAGTAGGTTTGAAAGCGATTAAACAGAGTTAATTTTTGAGCAATTTTGATGAAAAAACGCGAAAATAACCATGAAGGAAGCGTTTTATCGAAAAACGGACTTCAGATTCGTGTTCAGCACCCCGAAAAACCCCTTAGAGAGTAGGTTTGAAAGCGATTAAACAGAGTTAATTTTTGAGCAATTTTGATGAAAAAACGCGAAAATAACCATGAAGGAAGCGTTTTATCGAAAAACGGACTTCAGATTCGTGTTCAGCACCCCGAAAAACCCCTTAGAGAGTAGGTTTGAAAGCGATTAAACAGAGTTAATTTTTGAGCAATTTTGATGAAAAAACGCGAAAATAACCATGAAGGAAGCGTTTTATCGAAAAACGGACTTCAGATTCGTGTTCAGCACCCCGAAAAACCCCTTAGAGAGTAGGTTTGAAAGCGATTAAACAGAGTTAATTTTTGAGCAATTTTGATGAAAAAACGCGAAAATAACCATGAAGGAAGCGTTTTATCGAAAAAAGGACTTCAGATTCGTGTTCAGCACCCCGAAAAACCCCTTAGAGAGTAGGTTTGAAAGCGATTAAACAGAGTTAATTTTTGAGCAATTTTGATGAAAAAACGCGAAAATAACCATGAAGGAAGCGTTTTATCGAAAAAAGGACTTCAGATTCGTGTTCAGCACCCCGAAAAACCCCTTAGAGAGTAGGTTTGAAAGCGATTAAACAGAGTTAATTTTTGAGCAATTTTGATGAAAAAACGCGAAAATAACCATGAAGGAAGCGTTTTATCGAAAAACGGACTTCAGATTCGTGTTCAGCACCCCGAAAAACCCCTTAGAGAGTAGGTTTGAAAGCGATTAAACAGAGTTAATTTTTGAGCAATTTTGATGAAAAAACGCGAAAATAACCATGAAGGAAGCGTTTTATCGAAAAACGGACTTCAGATTCGTGTTCAGCACCCCGAAAAACCCCTTAGAGTAGGTTTGAAAGCGATTAAACAGAGTTAATTTTTGAGCAATTTTGATGAAAAAACGCGAAAATAACCATGAAGGAAGCGTTTTATCGAAAAAAGGACTTCAGATTCGTGTTCAGCACCCCGAAAAACCCCTTAGAGAGTAGGTTTGAAAGCGATTAAACAGAGTTAATTTTTGAGCAATTTTGATGAAAAAACGCGAAAATAACCATGAAGGAAGCGTTTTATCGAAAAAAGGACTTCAGATTCGTGTTCAGCACCCCGAAAAACCCCTTAGAGTAGGTTTGAAAGCGATTAAACAGAGTTAATTTTTGAGCAATTTTGATGAAAAAACGCGAAAATAACCATGAAGGAAGCGTTTTATCGAAAAACGGACTTCAGATTCGTGTTCAGCACCCCGAAAAACCCCTTAGAGAGTAGGTTTGAAAGCGATTAAACAGAGTTAATTTTTGAGCAATTTTGATGAAAAAACGCGAAAATAACCATGAAGGAAGCGTTTTATCGAAAAACGGACTTCAGATTCGTGTTCAGCACCCCGAAAAACCCCTTAGAGAGTAGGTTTGAAAGCGATTAAACAGAGTTAATTTTTGCAATTTTGATGAAAAAACGCGAAAATAACCATGAAGGAAGCGTTTTATCGAAAAACGGACTTCAGATTCGTGTTCAGCACCCCGAAAAACCCCTTAGAGTAGGTTTGAAAGCGATTAAACAGAGTTAATTTTTGAGCAATTTTGATGAAAAAACGCGAAAATAACCATGAAGGAAGCGTTTTATCGAAAAACGGACTTCAGATTCGTGTTCAGCACCCCGAAAAACCCCTTAGAGTAGGTTTGAAAGCGATTAAACAGAGTTAATTTTTGAGCAATTTTGATGAAAAAACGCGAAAATAACCATGAAGGAAGCGTTTTATCGAAAAACGGACTTCAGATTCGTGTTCAGCACCCCGAAAAACCCCTTAGAGAGTAGGTTTGAAAGCGATTAAACAGAGTTAATTTTTGAGCAATTTTGATGAAAAAACGCGAAAATAACCATGAAGGAAGCGTTTTATCGAAAAAAGGACTTCAGATTCGTGTTCAGCACCCCGAAAAACCCCTTAGAGAGTAGGTTTGAAAGCGATTAAACAGAGTTAATTTTTGAGCAATTTTGATGAAAAAACGCGAAAATAACCATGAAGGAAGCGTTTTATCGAAAAACGGACTTCAGATTCGTGTTCAGCACCCCGAAAAACCCCTTAGAGAGTAGGTTTGAAAGCGATTAAACAGAGTTAATTTTTGAGCAATTTTGATGAAAAAACGCGAAAATAACCATGAAGGAAGCGTTTTATCGAAAAAAGGACTTCAGATTCGTGTTCAGCACCCCGAAAAACCCCTTAGAGAGTAGGTTTGAAAGCGATTAAACAGAGTTAATTTTTGAGCAATTTTGATGAAAAAACGCGAAAATAACCATGAAGGAAGCGTTTTATCGAAAAACGGACTTCAGATTCGTGTTCAGCACCCCGAAAAACCCCTTAGAGAGTAGGTTTGAAAGCGATTAAACAGAGTTAATTTTTGAGCAATTTTGATGAAAAAACGCGAAAATAACCATGAAAGCGTTTTATCGAAAAACGGACTTCAGATTCGTGTTCAGCACCCCGAAAAACCCCTTAGAGAGTAGGTTTGAAAGCGATTAAACAGAGTTAATTTTTGAGCAATTTTGATGAAAAAACGCGAAAATAACCATGAAGGAAGCGTTTTATCGAAAAACGGACTTCAGATTCGTGTTCAGCACCCCGAAAAACCCCTTAGAGAGTAGGTTTGAAAGCGATTAAACAGAGTTAATTTTTGAGCAATTTTGATGAAAAAACGCGAAAATAACCATGAAGGAAGCGTTTTATCGAAAAACGGACTTCAGATTCGTGTTCAGCACCCCGAAAAACCCCTTAGAGAGTAGGTTTGAAAGCGATTAAACAGAGTTAATTTTTGAGCAATTTTGATGAAAAAACGCGAAAATAACCATGAAGGAAGCGTTTTATCGAAAAACGGACTTCAGATTCGTGTTCAGCACCCCGAAAAACCCCTTAGAGAGTAGGTTTGAAAGCGATTAAACAGAGTTAATTTTTGAGCAATTTTGATGAAAAAACGCGAAAATAACCATGAAGGAAGCGTTTTATCGAAAAAAGGACTTCAGATTCGTGTTCAGCACCCCGAAAAACCCCTTAGAGTAGGTTTGAAAGCGATTAAACAGAGTTAATTTTTGAGCAATTTTGATGAAAAAACGCGAAAATAACCATGAAGGAAGCGTTTTATCGAAAAACGGACTTCAGATTCGTGTTCAGCACCCCGAAAAACCCCTTAGAGAGTAGGTTTGAAAGCGATTAAACAGAGTTAATTTTTGAGCAATTTTGATGAAAAAACGCGAAAATAACCATGAAGGAAGCGTTTTATCGAAAAACGGACTTCAGATTCGTGTTCAGCACCCCGAAAAACCCCTTAGAGAGAGTAGGTTTGAAAGCGATTAAACAGAGTTAATTTTTGAGCAATTTTGATGAAAAAACGCGAAAATAACCATGAAGGAAGCGTTTTATCGAAAAACGGACTTCAGATTCGTGTTCAGCACCCCGAAAAACCCCTTAGAGAGTAGGTTTGAAAGCGATTAAACAGAGTTAATTTTTGAGCAATTTTGATGAAAAAACGCGAAAATAACCATGAAGGAAGCGTTTTATCGAAAAAAGGACTTCAGATTCGTGTTCAGCACCCCGAAAAACCCCTTAGAGAGTAGGTTTGAAAGCGATTAAACAGAGTTAATTTTTGAGCAATTTTGATGAAAAAACGCGAAAATAACCATGAAGGAAGCGTTTTATCGAAAAACGGACTTCAGATTCGTGTTCAGCACCCCGAAAAACCCCTTAGAGAGTAGGTTTGAAAGCGATTAAACAGAGTTAATTTTTGAGCAATTTTGATGAAAAAACGCGAAAATAACCATGAAGGAAGCGTTTTATCGAAAAACGGACTTCAGATTCGTGTTCAGCACCCCGAAAAACCCCTTAGAGAGTAGGTTTGAAAGCGATTAAACAGAGTTAATTTTTGAGCAATTTTGATGAAAAAACGCGAAAATAACCATGAAGGAAGCGTTTTATCGAAAAACGGACTTCAGATTCGTGTTCAGCACCCCGAAAAACCCCTTAGAGAGTAGGTTTGAAAGCGATTAAACAGAGTTAATTTTTGAGCAATTTTGATGAAAAAACGCGAAAATAACCATGAAGGAAGCGTTTTATCGAAAAACGGACTTCAGATTCGTGTTCAGCACCCCGAAAAACCCCTTAGAGAGTAGGTTTGAAAGCGATTAAACAGAGTTAATTTTTGAGCAATTTTGATGAAAAAACGCGAAAATAACCATGAAGGAAGCGTTTTATCGAAAAAAGGACTTCAGATTCGTGTTCAGCACCCCGAAAAACCCCTTAGAGAGTAGGTTTGAAAGCGATTAAACAGAGTTAATTTTTGAGCAATTTTGATGAAAAAACGCGAAAATAACCATGAAGGAAGCGTTTTATCGAAAAACGGACTTCAGATTCGTGTTCAGCACCCCGAAAAACCCCTTAGAGAGTAGGTTTGAAGCGATTAAACAGAGTTAATTTTTGAGCAATTTTGATGAAAAAACGCGAAAATAACCATGAAGGAAGCGTTTTATCGAAAAACGGACTTCAGATTCGTGTTCAGCACCCCGAAAAACCCCTTAGAGAGTAGGTTTGAAAGCGATTAAACAGAGTTAATTTTTGAGCAATTTTGATGAAAAAACGCGAAAATAACCATGAAGGAAGCGTTTTATCGAAAAAAGGACTTCAGATTCGTGTTCAGCACCCCGAAAAACCCCTTAGAGAGTAGGTTTGAAAGCGATTAAACAGAGTTAATTTTTGAGCAATTTTGATGAAAAAACGCGAAAATAACCATGAAGGAAGCGTTTTATCGAAAAACGGACTTCAGATTCGTGTTCAGCACCCCGAAAAACCCCTTAGAGAGTAGGTTTGAAAGCGATTAAACAGAGTTAATTTTTGAGCAATTTTGATGAAAAAACGCGAAAATAACCATGAAGGAAGCGTTTTATCGAAAAACGGACTTCAGATTCGTGTTCAGCACCCCGAAAAACCCCTTAGAGAGTAGGTTTGAAAGCGATTAAACAGAGTTAATTTTTGAGCAATTTTGATGAAAAAACGCGAAAATAACCATGAAGGAAGCGTTTTATCGAAAAACGGACTTCAGATTCGTGTTCAGCACCCCGAAAAACCCCTTAGAGAGTAGGTTTGAAAGCGATTAAACAGAGTTAATTTTTGAGCAATTTTGATGAAAAAACGCGAAAATAACCATGAAGGAAGCGTTTTATCGAAAAACGGACTTCAGATTCGTGTTCAGCACCCCGAAAAACCCCTTAGAGAGTAGGTTTGAAAGCGATTAAACAGAGTTAATTTTTGAGCAATTTTGATGAAAAAACGCGAAAATAACCATGAAGGAAGCGTTTTATCGAAAAAAGGACTTCAGATTCGTGTTCAGCACCCCGAAAAACCCCTTAGAGAGTAGGTTTGAAAGCGATTAAACAGAGTTAATTTTTGAGCAATTTTGATGAAAAAACGCGAAAATAACCATGAAGGAAGCGTTTTATCGAAAAAAGGACTTCAGATTCGTGTTCAGCACCCCGAAAAACCCCTTAGAGTAGGTTTGAAAGCGATTAAACAGAGTTAATTTTTGAGCAATTTTGATGAAAAAACGCGAAAATAACCATGAAGGAAGCGTTTTATCGAAAAAAGGACTTCAGATTCGTGTTCAGCACCCCGAAAAACCCCTTAGAGAGTAGGTTTGAAAGCGATTAAACAGAGTTAATTTTTGAGCAATTTTGATGAAAAAACGCGAAAATAACCATGAAGGAAGCGTTTTATCGAAAAAAGGACTTCAGATTCGTGTTCAGCACCCCGAAAAACCCCTTAGAGAGTAGGTTTGAAAGCGATTAAACAGAGTTAATTTTTGAGCAATTTTGATGAAAAAACGCGAAAATAACCATGAAGGAAGCGTTTTATCGAAAAAAGGACTTCAGATTCGTGTTCAGCACCCCGAAAAACCCCTTAGAGAGTAGGTTTGAAAGCGATTAAACAGAGTTAATTTTTGAGCAATTTTGATGAAAAAACGCGAAAATAACCATGAAGGAAGCGTTTTATCGAAAAAAGGACTTCAGATTCGTGTTCAGCACCCCGAAAAACCCCTTAGAGAGTAGGTTTGAAAGCGATTAAACAGAGTTAATTTTTGAGCAATTTTGATGAAAAAACGCGAAAATAACCATGAAGGAAGCGTTTTATCGAAAAACGGACTTCAGATTCGTGTTCAGCACCCCGAAAAACCCCTTAGAGAGTAGGTTTGAAAGCGATTAAACAGAGTTAATTTTTGAGCAATTTTGATGAAAAAACGCGAAAATAACCATGAAGGAAGCGTTTTATCGAAAAAAGGACTTCAGATTCGTGTTCAGCACCCCGAAAAACCCCTTAGAGAGTAGGTTTGAAAGCGATTAAACAGAGTTAATTTTTGAGCAATTTTGATGAAAAAACGCGAAAATAACCATGAAGGAAGCGTTTTATCGAAAAACGGACTTCAGATTCGTGTTCAGCACCCGAAAAACCCCTTAGAGAGTAGGTTTGAAAGCGATTAAACAGAGTTAATTTTTGAGCAATTTTGATGAAAAAACGCGAAAATAACCATGAAGGAAGCGTTTTATCGAAAAACGGACTTCAGATTCGTGTTCAGCACCCCGAAAAACCCCTTAGAGAGTAGGTTTGAAAGCGATTAAACAGAGTTAATTTTTGAGCAATTTTGATGAAAAAACGCGAAAATAACCATGAAGGAAGCGTTTTATCGAAAAAAGGACTTCAGATTCGTGTTCAGCACCCCGAAAAACCCCTTAGAGAGTAGGTTTGAAAGCGATTAAACAGAGTTAATTTTTGAGCAATTTTGATGAAAAAACGCGAAAATAACCATGAAGGAAGCGTTTTATCGAAAAAAGGACTTCAGATTCGTGTTCAGCACCCCGAAAAACCCCTTAGAGAGTAGGTTTGAAAGCGATTAAACAGAGTTAATTTTTGAGCAATTTTGATGAAAAAACGCGAAAATAACCATGAAGGAAGCGTTTTATCGAAAAACGGACTTCAGATTCGTGTTCAGCACCCCGAAAAACCCCTTAGAGAGTAGGTTTGAAAGCGATTAAACAGAGTTAATTTTTGAGCAATTTTGATGAAAAAACGCGAAAATAACCATGAAGGAAGCGTTTTATCGAAAAACGGACTTCAGATTCGTGTTCAGCACCCCGAAAAACCCCTTAGAGAGTAGGTTTGAAAGCGATTAAACAGAGTTAATTTTTGAGCAATTTTGATGAAAAAACGCGAAAATAACCATGAAGGAAGCGTTTTATCGAAAAAAGGACTTCAGATTCGTGTTCAGCACCCCGAAAAACCCCTTAGAGAGTAGGTTTGAAAGCGATTAAACAGAGTTAATTTTTGAGCAATTTTGATGAAAAAACGCGAAAATAACCATGAAGGAAGCGTTTTATCGAAAAACGGACTTCAGATTCGTGTTCAGCACCCCGAAAAACCCCTTAGAGAGTAGGTTTGAAAGCGATTAAACAGAGTTAATTTTTGAGCAATTTTGATGAAAAAACGCGAAAATAACCATGAAGGAAGCGTTTTATCGAAAAACGGACTTCAGATTCGTGTTCAGCACCCCGAAAAACCCCTTAGAGAGTAGGTTTGAAAGCGATTAAACAGAGTTAATTTTTGAGCAATTTTGATGAAAAAACGCGAAAATAACCATGAAGGAAGCGTTTTATCGAAAAACGGACTTCAGATTCGTGTTCAGCACCCCGAAAAACCCCTTAGAGAGTAGGTTTGAAAGCGATTAAACAGAGTTAATTTTTGAGCAATTTTGATGAAAAAACGCGAAAATAACCATGAAGGAAGCGTTTTATCGAAAAAAGGACTTCAGATTCGTGTTCAGCACCCCGAAAAACCCCTTAGAGAGTAGGTTTGAAAGCGATTAAACAGAGTTAATTTTTGAGCAATTTTGATGAAAAAACGCGAAAATAACCATGAAGGAAGCGTTTTATCGAAAAACGGACTTCAGATTCGTGTTCAGCACCCCGAAAAACCCCTTAGAGAGTAGGTTTGAAAGCGATTAAACAGAGTTAATTTTTGAGCAATTTTGATGAAAAAACGCGAAAATAACCATGAAGGAAGCGTTTTATCGAAAAAAGGACTTCAGATTCGTGTTCAGCACCCCGAAAAACCCCTTAGAGTAGGTTTGAAAGCGATTAAACAGAGTTAATTTTTGAGCAATTTTGATGAAAAAACGCGAAAATAACCATGAAGGAAGCGTTTTATCGAAAAACGGACTTCAGATTCGTGTTCAGCACCCCGAAAAACCCCTTAGAGAGTAGGTTTGAAAGCGATTAAACAGAGTTAATTTTTGAGCAATTTTGATGAAAAAACGCGAAAATAACCATGAAGGAAGCGTTTTATCGAAAAACGACTTCAGATTCGTGTTCAGCACCCCGAAAAACCCCTTAGAGAGTAGGTTTGAAAGCGATTAAACAGAGTTAATTTTTGAGCAATTTTGATGAAAAAACGCGAAAATAACCATGAAGAGCGTTTTATCGAAAAACGGACTTCAGATTCGTGTTCAGCACCCCGAAAAACCCCTTAGAGAGTAGGTTTGAAAGCGATTAAACAGAGTTAATTTTTGAGCAATTTTGATGAAAAAACGCGAAAATAACCATGAAGGAAGCGTTTTATCGAAAAAAGGACTTCAGATTCGTGTTCAGCACCCCGAAAAACCCCTTAGAGAGTAGGTTTGAAAGCGATTAAACAGAGTTAATTTTTGAGCAATTTTGATGAAAAAACGCGAAAATAACCATGAAGGAAGCGTTTTATCGAAAAACGGACTTCAGATTCGTGTTCAGCACCCCGAAAAACCCCTTAGAGAGTAGGTTTGAAAGCGATTAAACAGAGTTAATTTTTGAGCAATTTTGATGAAAAAACGCGAAAATAACCATGAAGGAAGCGTTTTATCGAAAAAAGGACTTCAGATTCGTGTTCAGCACCCCGAAAAACCCCTTAGAGAGTAGGTTTGAAAGCGATTAAACAGAGTTAATTTTTGAGCAATTTTGATGAAAAAACGCGAAAATAACCATGAAGGAAGCGTTTTATCGAAAAAAGGACTTCAGATTCGTGTTCAGCACCCCGAAAAACCCCTTAGAGAGTAGGTTTGAAAGCGATTAAACAGAGTTAATTTTTGAGCAATTTTGATGAAAAAACGCGAAAATAACCATGAAGGAAGCGTTTTATCGAAAAACGGACTTCAGATTCGTGTTCAGCACCCCGAAAAACCCCTTAGAGAGTAGGTTTGAAAGCGATTAAACAGAGTTAATTTTTGAGCAATTTTGATGAAAAAACGCGAAAATAACCATGAAGGAAGCGTTTTATCGAAAAACGGACTTCAGATTCGTGTTCAGCACCCCGAAAAACCCCTTAGAGAGTAGGTTTGAAAGCGATTAAACAGAGTTAATTTTTGAGCAATTTTGATGAAAAAACGCGAAAATAACCATGAAGGAAGCGTTTTATCGAAAAAAGGACTTCAGATTCGTGTTCAGCACCCCGAAAAACCCCTTAGAGAGTAGGTTTGAAAGCGATTAAACAGAGTTAATTTTTGAGCAATTTTGATGAAAAAACGCGAAAATAACCATGAAGGAAGCGTTTTATCGAAAAACGGACTTCAGATTCGTGTTCAGCACCCCGAAAAACCCCTTAGAGAGTAGGTTTGAAAGCGATTAAACAGAGTTAATTTTTGAGCAATTTTGATGAAAAAACGCGAAAATAACCATGAAGGAAGCGTTTTATCGAAAAACGGACTTCAGATTCGTGTTCAGCACCCCGAAAAACCCCTTAGAGAGTAGGTTTGAAAGCGATTAAACAGAGTTAATTTTTGAGCAATTTTGATGAAAAAACGCGAAAATAACCATGAAGGAAGCGTTTTATCGAAAAACGGACTTCAGATTCGTGTTCAGCACCCCGAAAAACCCCTTAGAGAGTAGGTTTGAAAGCGATTAAACAGAGTTAATCGGACTTCAGATTCGTGTTCAGCACCCCGAAAAACCCCTTAGAGAGTAGGTTTGAAAGCGATTAAACAGAGTTAATTTTTGAGCAATTTTGATGAAAAAACGCGAAAATAACCATGAAGGAAGCGTTTTATCGAAAAACGGACTTCAGATTCGTGTTCAGCACCCCGAAAAACCCCTTAGAGAGTAGGTTTGAAAGCGATTAAACAGAGTTAATTTTTGAGCAATTTTGATGAAAAAACGCGAAAATAACCATGAAGGAAGCGTTTTATCGAAAAACGGACTTCAGATTCGTGTTCAGCACCCCGAAAAACCCCTTAGAGAGTAGGTTTGAAAGCGATTAAACAGAGTTAATTTTTGAGCAATTTTGATGAAAAAACGCGAAAATAACCATGAAGGAAGCGTTTTATCGAAAAACGGACTTCAGATTCGTGTTCAGCACCCCGAAAAACCCCTTAGAGAGTAGGTTTGAAAGCGATTAAACAGAGTTAATTTTTGAGCAATTTTGATGAAAAAACGCGAAAATAACCATGAAGGAAGCGTTTTATCGAAAAACGGACTTCAGATTCGTGTTCAGCACCCCGAAAAACCCCTTAGAGAGTAGGTTTGAAAGCGATTAAACAGAGTTAATTTTTGAGCAATTTTGATGAAAAAACGCGAAAATAACCATGAAGGAAGCGTTTTATCGAAAAACGGACTTCAGATTCGTGTTCAGCACCCCGAAAAACCCCTTAGAGAGTAGGTTTGAAAGCGATTAAACAGAGTTAATTTTTGAGCAATTTTGATGAAAAAACGCGAAAATAACCATGAAGGAAGCGTTTTATCGAAAAACGGACTTCAGATTCGTGTTCAGCACCCCGAAAAACCCCTTAGAGAGTAGGTTTGAAAGCGATTAAACAGAGTTAATTTTTGAGCAATTTTGATGAAAAAACGCGAAAATAACCATGAAGGAAGCGTTTTATCGAAAAACGGACTTCAGATTCGTGTTCAGCACCCCGAAAAACCCCTTAGAGAGTAGGTTTGAAAGCGATTAAACAGAGTTAATTTTTGAGCAATTTTGATGAAAAAACGCGAAAATAACCATGAAGGAAGCGTTTTATCGAAAAACGGACTTCAGATTCGTGTTCAGCACCCCGAAAAACCCCTTAGAGAGTAGGTTTGAAAGCGATTAAACAGAGTTAATTTTTGAGCAATTTTGATGAAAAAACGCGAAAATAACCATGAAGGAAGCGTTTTATCGAAAAACGGACTTCAGATTCGTGTTCAGCACCCCGAAAAACCCCTTAGAGAGTAGGTTTGAAAGCGATTAAACAGAGTTAATTTTTGAGCAATTTTGATGAAAAAACGCGAAAATAACCATGAAGGAAGCGTTTTATCGAAAAACGGACTTCAGATTCGTGTTCAGCACCCCGAAAAACCCCTTAGAGAGTAGGTTTGAAAGCGATTAAACAGAGTTAATTTTTGAGCAATTTTGATGAAAAAACGCGAAAATAACCATGAAGGAAGCGTTTTATCGAAAAACGGACTTCAGATTCGTGTTCAGCACCCCGAAAAACCCCTTAGAGAGTAGGTTTGAAAGCGATTAAACAGAGTTAATTTTTGAGCAATTTTGATGAAAAAACGCGAAAATAACCATGAAGGAAGCGTTTTATCGAAAAACGGACTTCAGATTCGTGTTCAGCACCCCGAAAAACCCCTTAGAGAGTAGGTTTGAAAGCGATTAAACAGAGTTAATTTTTGAGCAATTTTGATGAAAAAACGCGAAAATAACCATGAAGGAAGCGTTTTATCGAAAAACGGACTTCAGATTCGTGTTCAGCACCCCGAAAAACCCCTTAGAGAGTAGGTTTGAAAGCGATTAAACAGAGTTAATTTTTGAGCAATTTTGATGAAAAAACGCGAAAATAACCATGAAGGAAGCGTTTTATCGAAAAACGGACTTCAGATTCGTGTTCAGCACCCCGAAAAACCCCTTAGAGAGTAGGTTTGAAAGCGATTAAACAGAGTTAATTTTTGAGCAATTTTGATGAAAAAACGCGAAAATAACCATGAAGGAAGCGTTTTATCGAAAAACGGACTTCAGATTCGTGTTCAGCACCCCGAAAAACCCCTTAGAGAGTAGGTTTGAAAGCGATTAAACAGAGTTAATTTTTGAGCAATTTTGATGAAAAAACGCGAAAATAACCATGAAGGAAGCGTTTTATCGAAAAACGGACTTCAGATTCGTGTTCAGCACCCCGAAAAACCCCTTAGAGAGTAGGTTTGAAAGCGATTAAACAGAGTTAATTTTTGAGCAATTTTGATGAAAAAACGCGAAAATAACCATGAAGGAAGCGTTTTATCGAAAAACGGACTTCAGATTCGTGTTCAGCACCCCGAAAAACCCCTTAGAGAGTAGGTTTGAAAGCGATTAAACAGAGTTAATTTTTGAGCAATTTTGATGAAAAAACGCGAAAATAACCATGAAGGAAGCGTTTTATCGAAAAACGGACTTCAGATTCGTGTTCAGCACCCCGAAAAACCCCTTAGAGAGTAGGTTTGAAAGCGATTAAACAGAGTTAATTTTTGAGCAATTTTGATGAAAAAACGCGAAAATAACCATGAAGGAAGCGTTTTATCGAAAAACGGACTTCAGATTCGTGTTCAGCACCCCGAAAAACCCCTTAGAGAGTAGGTTTGAAAGCGATTAAACAGAGTTAATTTTTGAGCAATTTTGATGAAAAAACGCGAAAATAACCATGAAGGAAGCGTTTTATCGAAAAACGGACTTCAGATTCGTGTTCAGCACCCCGAAAAACCCCTTAGAGAGTAGGTTTGAAAGCGATTAAACAGAGTTAATTTTTGAGCAATTTTGATGAAAAAACGCGAAAATAACCATGAAGGAAGCGTTTTATCGAAAAACGGACTTCAGATTCGTGTTCAGCACCCCGAAAAACCCCTTAGAGAGTAGGTTTGAAAGCGATTAAACAGAGTTAATTTTTGAGCAATTTTGATGAAAAAACGCGAAAATAACCATGAAGGAAGCGTTTTATCGAAAAACGGACTTCAGATTCGTGTTCAGCACCCCGAAAAACCCCTTAGAGAGTAGGTTTGAAAGCGATTAAACAGAGTTAATTTTTGAGCAATTTTGATGAAAAAACGCGAAAATAACCATGAAGGAAGCGTTTTATCGAAAAACGGACTTCAGATTCGTGTTCAGCACCCCGAAAAACCCCTTAGAGAGTAGGTTTGAAAGCGATTAAACAGAGTTAATTTTTGAGCAATTTTGATGAAAAAACGCGAAAATAACCATGAAGGAAGCGTTTTATCGAAAAACGGACTTCAGATTCGTGTTCAGCACCCCGAAAAACCCCTTAGAGAGTAGGTTTGAAAGCGATTAAACAGAGTTAATTTTTGAGCAATTTTGATGAAAAAACGCGAAAATAACCATGAAGGAAGCGTTTTATCGAAAAACGGACTTCAGATTCGTGTTCAGCACCCCGAAAAACCCCTTAGAGAGTAGGTTTGAAAGCGATTAAACAGAGTTAATTTTTGAGCAATTTTGATGAAAAAACGCGAAAATAACCATGAAGGAAGCGTTTTATCGAAAAACGGACTTCAGATTCGTGTTCAGCACCCCGAAAAACCCCTTAGAGAGTAGGTTTGAAAGCGATTAAACAGAGTTAATTTTTGAGCAATTTTGATGAAAAAACGCGAAAATAACCATGAAGGAAGCGTTTTATCGAAAAACGGACTTCAGATTCGTGTTCAGCACCCCGAAAAACCCCTTAGAGAGTAGGTTTGAAAGGGATTAAACAGAGATAATTTTTGAGCAATTTTGATGAAAAAACGCGAAAATAACCATGAAGGAAGCGTTTTATCGAAAAACGGACTTCAGATTCGTGTTCAGCACCCCGAAAAACCCCTTAGAGAGTAGGTTTGAAAGGGATTAAACAGAGATAATTTTTGAGCAATTTTGATGAAAAATCGCGAAAATAACCATGAAGGAAGCGTTTTATCGCAATTTTGATGAAAATCGCGAAAATAACCATGAAGGAATCGTTTTATCGAAAAACGGACTTCAGATTCGTGTTCAGCACCCCGAAAAACCTCTTAGAGAGTAGGTTTGAAAGGGATTAAACAGAGTGGCCTTTCAAAATGATAATGATACAAAAAATATACTAAATGTACTAATATACATGACTCAACTGCAATCCGTACTGGTCAGTTTCAAGCTTGAGTCACTAATAATGAGCATAATTTGGAACTGGACTGCTCAACTATAAGTTATGTGTAATTAGATAATTCACTTACTTACCAGATAGGTACTAAATGTTCAGATTCTACCTACATTTTCGATATCTCGTAGACTATACGGTATAGATACGATCGAGTGGATCTACCCGATTAAAGATACCGTTGGTAGGAAGATATAGTGTTGAAGATAAAGTTGGTAGAAAGATGTAGTGTTAAAGACAATGTTGGTAGGAAGATGTAGAGTTAAAGATAATGTTGGTAGGAAGATTAGTATTGAACATATAGTTAGTAGGATGATGTAGTATTAAAGATAATATTGGTACTTACCGATCAGGGTAACTGCATCTCACATCTTGAGGGAACTATCGCGGATTGAACGAACGCGGGAACACAGGATGATACTGGCCGGCGGAGGCCTCGGGAAAGACTGCGGAGGAGAGACGAACTACGAGGCCGCCCCCGCCCGACCGACGTGGGCACTGCGAGACCCCACCACATTTTCGGAATCTGTGTTTAAATTTTTATAAGATGAAGGTTATTTTGATTTCAAAACGCATCTTCCAAACACCGAAATTTTCAATCAAAGATGAACATTTTTCGCAAAGTGAAATTTTTCAAAAACTTGGAACACTTGGCGTGACCACAAAAATAATTGTTTTCGTTGTCAAATTTGATAAAAACTTCTCCTACTTCTAAGCTTTCCAACGGCGTCTCAACCATTTAATTCTGATTGGAATTGACGGAGAAATTAAAGTTCGAATGCCAGAAAACGTGTAGTTCGTTTTAACGTAAGTTGGTAGGTGACGTACGATATGGGCCACAGAAACTGATTTTTCTCGATTTCAATTAAGTAATGTTTTCCGGCATTCAACCACAGGTTCGAATTGGGCGTTAAATTTCCTGTAAAAAGAGGTTCATTTTGTTTCCAAATTTTTTTTACACATTTATCACAATTCTCAATTTTTAATTTTTTACAGTAATGAAAAACATTTTGGAAACAAATGAACCTCTTCTTACAGGAAATTTAACGCGCAATACGAACCTGTGGTTGAATGCCGGAAAACATTAATTGAAATCGAGAAAATCAGTTTCTGTGGCCCATATCGTACGTCACCTACCAAC
>JAVIWC010001838.1:0-317110 GCA_031894815.1 Creontiades dilutus | reverse complement strand
CTCCAGATGTTAAGTTTTTGGCATTTTCGAACACCCATGGACCCTCTAAGTGAAGATCGATGAATGTTTTGGTCATGAATTTCTATTTAGGATCATTTCGAGAGATGTTTTCCCATTGCAATTGGTAAAATGCTTCATTATTACGCTCAAGAGGCCGTCGAAATCCAAGGATGACTATCGTACCCACTTTTTCTCTAGAAGTTTTTGTGTGTATGTCCAACTCAGATGTACACCTTCAGTTCTATAAACTGATCAATATGGGAGGCGAAGATCATAATTATAAATGGTATGACGAAATACCAAGAAGTTTCTGCTTTAAACGTTTTCAACATCATATATTACGTACATCTTCCGAGAGATGTCTGCACTATCTGACAGTTAAGGATTGTGCAGGTACCTTGTAAATTTCAGACCTAGGTTGAGCTAAAATTCTTTTTTTTAGCCGTCGTAAACAATTTGTACGAGCGTCAGGTACATCTTTGGTTGACACTGACATTTTCTCGAAATCAATGCGAGTTTGTTTGAATATGAATTCATATCTTTCTATCATTCTACAGGATATCCACTTAGTTTCCCATCGGGTGTGAGGATTCGACGTTGTGTTCTTTTTCGGTCAGGTAATTGTTGTTTTGTTCGGTTTGAAATTGTTTGGAGGACAGAACAATTAACTGAACCTTTAGATTTAATTAGGATAGCTATTATAATATATATATTTTCAATTGAATCAACATTTCAACATTAGATGAACAAAAAACAAGAACAACACGTTGTACAAATAACAACAAAAGATGGAATAAAATATAATTATTCAACAGACTGAAAGTCCGCTCAGTTCAATTTCCAATTCTCTTTTCTCTCAGTCACACCCAGTTTGGTAAATCCCATATTTATTAAGGTTTTAAGGTTGTTAATGAGATTTGCGATGTAGGGTGGCTCGCTGATCGTTTTTCTTTCAATGAACAATAAGTCAAGTTCGGGTCTTGGTTGAGGCTCGTGTCCCCTATAAAAGAGTCGTGGTAGAATTTTTTTTCAGAGCTTGCTGGGATTGACCGTTTTCTGAGTGTTTGTTAGTTTCCTAATTGTCTTGGTTAGCATCTAGATTCTGGTTTTCGAAACTGTTTTGGTTAGTTTCTATGTTGTTTCAACTCATTAGTTTCTGGTTCAGCGAGAGGGTTGTTCACTCATGGGAGACACTCCAGATGTCATTTTTGATTGCCCGAAAGTACTTTGACGACGAGGAGCATTGAGCTTAGGCTGTCCTTGGTACAGGAAGGCGGGTTTTTGCTGAAATCCGTGGTTTTGGGGCCCAGGAGGATATGTTTTTTGGCTTTTGAATGAATTGGCCCTGAGGGGCACTATTGTTTTGGAAATTATTCGGTGTTGATAAAGGGTAGCCTAAAGGTCCGGTTCGGCGTTGATTTTGGAAGTTAAAAGGGGTTAAGGATTGAAGTATGTCTGTCTTTGATTCTGTTGTGGGGATATTGTGGATTGATTTTGAGTTCCTATCCAGTGGTTCTTGGGTGCAGTTGGGGTGTCTCGAGTTTTGCTGGCCAAGATTTGATGCTCGTTAACCATCCGAGAACCACACTCATTTAGAATTGAGCGGTTTCGAGACTTGAGCGTTTGTCCTAATGGTTCTCTCACGTCGTGAACATCCGTAAGGTAGTTGCTACATATTAGTATTATTCAACTAGAATGCGAGCGCCATCAAGGCTATTTTGGGAGTTCGGATAGAAGATGCGCAAGCAATGTTTTTTTGCATTCTTTCGGGGGATTCAAAGTTATCTTCGCCGTCTAACTGTTTCAGATTGCTTAACTCTATGAGAACAGCGCATCCACCGCGGGGCCCTCATAAGCATCTAGAATAGCTGCTCTGATTTTCTCGAAAGTTCGACCTCACAGGCAGCGAGGCTGGTGGGAAATTTTTATATTTAATGGCTGAAAGGAGGGTAAACTTCTTCTCTTTATCACTAATAAATGAATAAAATAAAAATAAAAAAATATATATACATATCTAGCTTCTATTGAAGGTCATTTTAATTAACTTTTATACGGGTCTTCAAAAGATATAATAGACATTTGACAGGAGAGGGAATATTCGAGGTCACTTCTTAATAAATAATACAATGCATGACACCTCATTGAGTAGGCATTGAATGCACCCACCAGCCCAGGCTCATATTGAGCGACTTGCTTAAAAAGACCGGGAGATGAATTAAATGGACACGGGCGGCGGTCAGGCCTTTTAAAAACGGATTTAGCTGAGGTTCATTCTGAATCATCGGGCGTCCTGTAATATCATGAACCACTTGACCTCTTTTCAAGAAACCAGCAAACTCAAAACCTAATGTATGTTGAAACGGTTGGTATGTGTAACGGCGTTAAACTAATTTGCATGTTAACTAAGGCTGTGAACTACGTTATTTCCACTAATAAGAAAGCTTGATTTTACCTGCACTATGTACCAAGCGGTTCCCCTCATGCACATCCATATTGCATAGAAAAAGAAGGTAATGAAGTCAACGACGTTCCACAAGTCGCTGATGTACTCAAAAAGTCCGTCTTTGAATAACGATCGTACCTCGTTCCATATTAAACCTGTAGGTTAACAACAATTATTATGCCGGAAAGTGAACAAATCAAATACTAACGTTATTATGAGAATAAGTAATTTCACAAAAGTACTTCTAGAGACGTTCAAAAACAAGTGGTTCGGGGCTTCACAGCTAATATCTGGAATCATTAAACTGTCTTTCCCAACTACTATCCCACTTTGACCGAAATCGGACCACAAGGAAGTGAGAAAATGATGTTCGATGGATTTTACTTTTAAAATTATGTCACCGTTAAATTAAGCTTTCCAAGGCTAAGAATAAACATTTGAATTCATGAGTCACAGCAATTTGGCTAACTGAAAATAAAATGCACACACACACACACACACACACACAGCGCGCACAAAAACGGGCTGAGTACATGTTTATTTAGAAATTCAAATCTACAAGTTTACCAAAATAATGACAACACATGTTCAGAAAATTTTTGGCTTAAATGAACATTTAGTCGAATACAAATACCATTTTAATAACTGATAGCAATACAAAATTAAAGTTAAAACAGGGCAATGTAAACAACTACTTACAGTACTTACAATTATTTTTCCAGATAAGCAATTTATCTGTTTCACTTGAAAGAATGACTTTGTCATTCATTGCTCACATTAATCATATAAATATAATTAAACGAGAATTGATAGATTGTGTTTGTAACTCAATGAAACTAAATACAAATTTTTGTATGGAATGAAAAATTATGATTCGGCCATAATTATGGTTCTTGAAATCGATTAAAAAAAGGAGCTAGTTGTGCAATGGACAACTGTTGCAGTGGGCACAGGGGTATCATGCAAACAACATAGCCCCCTTCATCTAACCATTTCCTTGAGCCCGGGTCTCATCAATAGGCAGACAAACCACTTCTGGCGTCCAGTTGGTGAGAAAGATTGTCCTGACTTCTCATATCAGGAACCAATGACATTTTTCTTCCATTCCCACTAATTATGCTTCTAAGATTTAAAAAATAGTGGCATACAATGGACAACTTTTCAACACGGTAAAGCTTGTCTTAGTATCTTGCTCATATTCATCCCTAGATTGGATGTCCGCGAAACACGGACTGATGAGTGACAACATCATAGCTTAAGCATCAACGCATTCTTTGATTCTACTTTCAAGTTTATTGAAGGTCAAGCCGAATATTGTCGGGATTATTAGCGGGAGAGAACCAATGACAATTCATCGATCACTGCTGTGACCAACCTTATGTGCATGTTTTCATTAATCAACCATGAGTGATTAAATTTAGAGATTATTCTGTTTAAGAAAATTGAACTTTCAAAAAATTTCCATGTAATAGGGTAGTTTTGGTTTATTATTCAATAATAAACCATTGTAATCGCTCTTGAAAAAAAAATTAACCCCCCCCCCCCCCCCCCTGAAAATTTTATGGTTTACGTTTAAAAGGGTGTAGAATCTGCAAATCTGCAATAAAAATTTTCCGTCCGTCCGCCGTACGCACGATTTCTCCCAAACGGCTGGAGCAAAAAATCTGAAATTTTCAGGAAAAATCAATATTGGTCCGACAACGCCTAATTCTTTAGCCAGCACTCTCACTTAATTTAAAGTGCCCTTTAAGGGTTGTCCAAGTTTTGTAAAATCCCTAAAACCTCAAAAAAAAGTCAAGGTGGCCTAAATTTGGACTTTTTTTGAAGAACTTTCCATGAGGAATCGAATGAGCCCTTCCCCAGGTCCTTAGCTCAAACCATTCCCGATGTATGGCCCGATTTATGGTGCCAACATTTGCGTTCTATTGGTTCATTATTGTTTTTGTTTTGGTTGCAGTAACCTAGTGATGTAGTGAACGTGGATACTGGAGTGAACTCCTGAAAGGGTTTATAGCCGATACACGGGTTGATGTATTCTGATAAATTTCAAAAGAAAAAAAAAAACGCTGCACGGGGATTCAGTCAATCCAAATAGATTTTGAGCTGCAATGCATACTTTTCAATAATTCAATGATTCATGATAAATTTCTGGACAGGTGATGGAGAGATTTTTGAATTTCAGAGATATACATAGAGCACGTAAATCCGTTCTCAACCAAAATACCTACCTGGATTGTTCAGTTGATCATATTTGTGTGCCACCTGAAATTCAATAATCGCTCTATCACTTGTGAAACACGCACACTCCAAAGCTTAGTAGAAATTCAAATCATGAACGCAAGCCAATTGAATAATAAACCCCAGTGAAAGAATTTGCAGCGTTTTTTTTAAAATTTGATTCAGATAGAAATTTTTCCCGTGAATTGAATGAGACCGCTAGGGTTTACGTACTATCGTCCGTTCGCTCACTATGTATATACATATAAAAAGCTATATGTAGAAATTTTAGCTCTTCAGACAACAGTTCTCCGAACAAGTAGGTACTCGATAACATTGTTTCAGCAATCAATCACGCTCTTCCACCTGGGTCTTGAACATTATTGAGTTAAGGTTTGTGGGGGATCTCTTAGTTTGTACCGTCCACCAATCACGAACGAAATCAATAGTTTCAGCCTTGAAGTACTTTCTTTGTTCTATAAAATCCTTAATTTCTTCATTAGTACTTCGATCTAAATCATGGGCTTAGCGTTCCGTTTCGTGCAACGGGTATATGTTGATCATCAATTTAATTTTTCTTTGCCACTCTGTCAGTCCGCTTGTTTGTTTCTTTGTCAACTAAAGTAGTTATAGTATATCCATAAGGCAAAATCCAAACATTTATTAAGGCGGATTTACTATTTTAAAATCATACCAGTACAAAGATTTGATTTTTATCAAGAATGGTTTTCTGGTTCTGAAAAACTTGTATGTTTTTTTAGGGCAACGTGACCTCGCATGAGAAAATCCAAGTCGAAAAAATGTTGCTTCTTATGCTTACTCTATCTTGGGTTTGGTGGACGAATTCAATTTATACCAGAAAATAACAGGTATTGAGATTGATGATTGAACTCGCATGGCAGAACCATTGTCTAACGGGGCATAATTGTAATAAATGTAACAAACCTTTGAAACCAACGGAGATACAAAATTTTTTCAGACAAAACCCTTTGTTTAATATTTACATTTTGTTACCGAGCGTACTTGTAAGTACTGAAAATTTTATTCCTTCGTGAAGTCATTTTTACAAACTGTAAATGTATGTTTTTAATAAGTTTTGTTCTCTGCAAAAAATGTGAATTTTTACATGCTATTCAATTATGTTTTCTGATTAGTTAATTCATTTCTATACTGAATTTTGCACTCCGAACAGTTGCTTTTGGAACGCATTCTTCTAAGAAGCTAAAAAGCTGTAATGAATTCATTCAAAATCTGTAATGAATTTGTCTCTTGCCAATGATCATGTTCGAGCGAAATGCGAAATTTATCTTCATTATCGGTCTAACTTGTTCAGGATTGGTTGCTATAGAATGTATCGACTTCTGTTAGGAGCGTTTCCGGTATTACAAGACAATTACAGCTTAGATCTTGTGACATCATGAACGTGATTTCCAAATGGCTCTGAGATGACCGATGTTCCCGCAAATCCCACAAGGTTCTGAATTCAATTCGAGTTTGATCCGACGGCGTGCCACGGTGATTCGGGATTGTCCCTCGAAGCGAGAACATGGGCACATCCTCATCAGTTATTGGCATGCGCGGAGACAAGTGCTTCCACCCTTTGAGGAAATTATGGCTTATTGATATTCCTAACGCACCTTGACAAGTTGAAACCTGCCTAGCGACTGTCGTCACCCGCCCAGCATTTGGGATGTTGATGAACAGGAAGTTGAAAATTAACTATACGGCATTACCTTGAAATTTTCTATTGAACTGTCATCTAGAGATGTTTTCTTCCTGAGCGGTGGTTATTTATTTTCAACTTTTTGCTGTTTGCATTATATCATCTCCCGTAAAGAATCTACAAAGAAGACTTTGTAGCCAACCAAGAAGTGAAAATTGACTAATAGTTGTGGTACGTCTGCCTTATCATTTGTTAACAAGATATCTCAAATTATTCCAAAAGTATAACTTGGTATATCACACTGAGATGATTTGATTTGAAGGTCTTGAAGTTTGCTCACAACAATTTATAAATCTGTCCAAAATCACTTTTAGAAACATCGTCGATTGGTTTCCTCATTTTCCGATTAGTCATTTACGTTTACTGAAAACAAATTACAGATCTTATGGGTCCATTTCAAGTAAGCTCCCATAAGCCATCTAAATAGGAGCAAACGCTCAGAACTTGTGTGATTCGTGTCCCCACCACCATTGTACTGGATGCAAGAACGAAGTAAAATTCTATTTCGTTTTTACTGTCAAAGGTTCTGTTGAATGTAATGAACGGCACTGGATTCTGGATATTTTATTAAAGTTGACTACCGCATAAACAATATTCACTGTCTTGCTTGTAAAGATGTTGCTGTGAAATCAATTTAGAGCAATTAGCTCGAACGATTCCATTGAAGTTTAAAGTGAATGAGGCGTTGGTCAAGTGAAGGAGCTGCTAATAACCTAATACAATGAAACGCTTTTACAAGATAATCATTCAGATCTAAACTGAAAAAGCATAAGTAGCGAATCCTATGAAGAAACGGTAGAAAACTTTCTGTTAAGCTGATAGTAATGTGAGTTTCAATAAGTAGATTCCGAAAATTAAAATGAATGAAAAAGAAAAATTATTTTCCTGACATCGGTTATTTTTCATTTCTCAAACACAATACAGTTTTGCAATATCACATATTTACTATTGATACGTGTGACAACTATATAATTATATCACCATTCAAATAATCCTGGTATCTTCAAGAAATTCTGGAAGCATTAAAAGGAGAACGCAAATATCACTCATCCTAACTGTATACATCTTCGTTATTAGTGTGAAGCCTAGCACCAGATGTTGTCTAAATTATTCTAGTTACTAAATTAGATATCACATCATACTTATCACGAATAGGATTATCATCGATTCCACCAGTCCGGGGATTGAACCTCGCTCCTTCCTTTGCCACTCCTTGACCAACTCCCGCATCCACTCATTTCCAAACCATTCTAAAGCCAATGTTTCAACCCTTTGGGAAGCAGCGCCCAGTAACACTAGAAATCAATTTAAAAAAAAAAAAAAAAGTTTAGTAAACATGTTTATTTCTATTAGCAAAGCCTAATTACAGTTCGGTCATTGGGATTTGACAACTTCAATAGAACAAAATATTGCTCTACTTACTTAAAAAGAAACTGTAGGAGGCCGAGTGCATTACGAATTTGACGAATGGTTTCTTCATGAACATCCCCGTTTGTGATGTGGGAGCCACCATGTAGATGGCAGAGTACATGGGAAACATGGCGCCGAGCTTGCCTAACTCAAACAGTTGCATGGCCATACTTTTTCTCCTGAATCCGGGAAGACCTTCGTACCAAATTGCAGCCAGCAATTGCTGCACATTGGGATGAGCTACAAACTGTTGAATGAAATCGTAGAAAATAAATGACGAGATGATAATATGGTAATGCTAATAGATGAGAGCCTTCTATTAAGATACACCAACTGATTATGATTTAATTTTTGTTTATGCATCCATCTGCATTTGATGAACAAATATAACCTCCCTCTCAAATGAATCGTAGATTCCTAAAAACAAAGGAAAAACAAGTGGAGACAAAAACTGTTAATTTTAACATCGATGATAATTGTTTGGAAAATGTGAAAGAAGGAAAAAGAGTGACAGGTCAAGTAGGTAAATAGGAATAATCACTGAGGTCTGAATTTAAGTAAATAGCTTTGATCACACAGGCCCGAAATGCGGTCTTAAGTAATTGAAAAGTGCGCATTTTGGAGATAATCAGTTTATGTTTAAAAAATTTATGTATTTACGAGGGCTGAGTTCTTTCATCAACATTAACACAAGCGAAAATAGAATTACTCAATAGCTGTAGTCGAAACTACTGGGGACATGGCTTTGATATTCATTCATTCAGACATTCTCTCATTATATCATTATAGTTTTACTATTTCTGTACTTTTTTCTAGTATCTCTCATTCCTGATTGCTCATTAACTTTTTTCAATCAACAATTTTTTGTTATTTATATGTTATTGTATGCTTTTTTATTTTATCTACCTTTCGTAGATATTGTACTGTATCATTGTATATTTTCATTTAATTGGCCAATGACCGATTTAATTTAAACTAATTAATTCTAATAAAGTAGACGCTACTACACTTAGGCGTATACAATTGGTTAAACGATTTATTTCTTGGTATGTTCTCACGGCTTTTTGTTTGTATTTCAAGGCGAGTTTCAGCCGCTCTAGAGTTTGTCTGTCTCCAGGCTGCCACACTTCCATTGGCCCCGCAGTAGGATCATAGTTTAGCATCACTTCAAGTTCGGTTGAGGTTCGTGCGTGGTCGAGTAAGGCAGTGGCGAACTCTTGTACCGATATTCGCATTTCCTAGAATCCAAACATCGAGGAGAAAATAAGTCAAAGATGGTAATATTACTGTTTATATAGTTTTTATTTTGCATTTTATTGTAGGCTTATGTTGTGATTCACTAGGAGTGATTTTTTAGGGTCGTAAATCAAGTAGAAACTAAAAACTAAACCCGTTGCAGGGAATTGTGGACTCACTAACAGATACAAAACCCAAGTTATTTAGAGTAGTCTAAAGTTGCGTTTTTTGCGAAAAACAAAATTTTTGTTTATTTTGCATATTTATGTTCATTTTTATCGATGTTCGTCAGAGTCTCTGATCACCTTGAGCCATGCCATTTAGCATAACCAAAATTTGCTGTTTGACCATGATTATTCCATTTTGCGTGGGTGATTACGAGAGTCTTAAACTTCCTATCTGTTTGGTGAGAGATTCCATGATGCAATTTTTACATATAAATAAATAGGCCAAATGAAAGTTTTAAATTTTGTTTGAAAATTTTCGATTTTCAGGCTAGTTTTAACCTGAAATAATTAATGGTATCGTCGGGCACTCAACTAGAAAAACTAGCCCAGAGTTTCAGGTTTCTAATGGTATAAATTATTTTGACATTACTTTACTAATTAGGAGAGAGAGCGACGTTTGAATGTAAAAAGAAGATTTTTCATTTCATTTGGATGATGAAAATGAGAAGGAGTTTTTGTTTAAAATCCTGCTTTCTGGCGCTCCATCGCTTTTATGGTCAATACCTCTCACCTATAGGAGCCGAGACCGAAAATTGGAAGTAATTTCTACAGATGGTTTGGGATTAGACTGAGAAAGTTTAGATCATTCTATGTGAGAAAATTTGTGTATGCCAGCTCAAAATTGGGGGACTAGTAACTTGTAAAACTGGCAAGTGGCAAATTCGAAAGTTTGTTTGTAAACAATTCCTATGCCAAACATGCTACCGAAATTTTCATACGTATCAATGCTATAGAGCATAAGACAACAAGCAATTTAATCCAAAACCACTAAATTATCTGTCGAAGCACGGTAGTTGAAAACATTTGAAAATCTCTCGTCCCATAATTTAGACTTCTGCCCTTCAAATCATCTGCCCACCTCAATATTGGTCAGATTCAAGTCTGTTGAAGCTTTTTTGATTCAGGAGTATTAACCCTCTAATGCCTCCTTCGAGCAACCTTTAATCACATCTTTTCCAACTGGCCTACATTAATGTGAGACACCACTTCCTGGTAGAAAAAGCTCAGGAAAAACTTCTCACCTTCACTTACGGGCCAAACAACATGATGGTCGCTGATTCCTTGACTCATGATATTTACCGGTATCCTTTTAAATGTTTTAATAACTAATGTTGATTTTGTACATGTAAATTCCAGTTCGAATTATCCAGATCGGTTTTCTTGTATAAGTTATGACAGGTATAAAAATTGTCTTGAGTTAGGAAAACGTCACGGTTTAAAAAAAGCAGGGCTACTTTTAGTGTATTAATGTATACTTATTTTGGTTAAACAATAGTTTTTAAATATCAAAATCTTGAAAAGAACTGTGGGCATGCTCAAGGGCTGTCACGCGACTGTTCAATGCTTGGAAATTTGAAATAAAATAGTAGATATAACGGTTGATGAATCGGTTCGAGCATGTGCATTGATGGAATTTATAGTCCTACTGACTTTTGGGTAACAATCATGTGGTACGGAATATCGGCGATCAGCTTTCTTAGCCCTATGGCTGGTTTCTTTCAGGTTCACTAAAAATATAGACTTTTATAATCTGAAGGTATTTTATTATTACTGTTCGCATTTAAACGGGCAAGTACTCAAGTATGCAAATAACCATAGAAAAAAAAAACAGGAAATAAATATCAGGAATTCAGTTGGACTTTCGAATGGCATTAGTGAGTGTGAACCATTACCTATTTCATTGCATGAACTCTGGTAATGCCGGGCGAATCATCCATTCTTCTATATCTACGATTACTGAATACCCACATTAAAGGTAAATCCCTTACATTATATTCGGCTCTGAACTCGGTTTCGATCTTGGCCATTCTCCTGAGTTCCCAGGAAAGTTGAAAAGCCGTGAGAAGTGGGTCTCTTGAGCTGAGTGCAATGAGTGAAGACGCTGTCAAGGCCTTGTACGCATTGATTCTTGACTGCGAGTGTCTCAGGGAGTCCTGCTCTCTTGATACAAGACACTCGTCGCAAGCGCATCTAGAACCGTCACATCGCCATTAATGAGCTGATATTTCTGCAGGATAAGACCCGTTGGGTAAAAGAGACAATTTCATTCGAAATAAAACAAAATAAGTTTATTATTGCATTAGGTAGAACCTGTAAAACAAAACGTTCTAATCAATGAATTAACATAGCTATAAATATTTTTTAAATATTTATCGGACAGTTCTTTGTTAACGATACACACTACTGACTTGAACTGGGAATCCTCATCATCATGTTAATCAATAATTGTTCACCATATCATTTTTGTTCGTTAAGTATAAGTAGAAACTGTACACATGTAAATTCTGCTCCCCATTACCGTTTAGTCGTTGTTTTCATATATAAGTTTTCACAAACATCATAATTCCTAAATTTTTGTATCGCTGCCTATTTATTTCTAAATATTTAAGAAATTCTGTTCAATTAAAACAATAAGTTTATCACCAATAGCTTTTTCCATTCTTTCTGTATGTTTATAGATTCCCCTTGACAATGGAGAAATAAAACTCCGATACCGTGGGAACAAGTATGTTTTATTCAAGACCGAACCTCAATAAACCCTTAGAACCTTCTTCTGATTAACTATAAATCTACTGTCAATAACTATACATATACTTTAGTATACATATATGTCGGTATACAGGGTGTCCCAGCAGTATGCACAATCCGACTCCTACGTGTTGTACAACTCATTTCCGAACAAAAATGCCTCCTAGCAATTTTTCGCCAGAGGCCTCGTTTCCAAGTTATTCGCGATTTAAGATTTGTTTCGTGTTTTCGATCTTATGTAATTAAAACTCTCTTAACTCCTTCAATTTTGGAGATAGCTCAACTTTGATGTTCTCACCGTTGGAAAGAACGTTAAATTTTCTATCTATTTGATGTCAGAAAACATTTTTTTAAATGCATTGAAGATGTGCAATTGCTAAGTGAAATGGCAGTTTCGTCAAAATCTTGAAATCGCCTGTTTTTCATCTCGCCTAGCAACCCCATTAAGGCTTGACGCGGAACTGTGCAGGCGTGGTAAAACGTGCTCCGGAATGTCAGCTTTCCAACGGTGTAGTCCTTTTGGTTTTAAAAAATATTTTTAGTTAAGGAAATGGTGTTTAACTGCAAAACTTCATACTATCCGACGTGTTCGCAAGGGTGTGAGTTATACACAGGAGAAGTGTGACTTCCGTGCAAATGATCGCAATCAATCGTGAGCGAACACAAACGATAGCCGTCTCTCGGCTCTTCGATTATTTGACATAAGTTACCCAATTTCAATGAATTATATCGACTCCCAAATTAATTTATTCATCAATCGATCATAGCAAACTCTTGGGTGCTCTTTCGATCTATTCTCAATGTATTCTCCCACCAACTTAATAGTATTTTAAGCATTTCTGCTCACAGCCCCGACCTGCCAGTTTCCAAGCGAACTGTGTACCGTGGTGTATTCAGCGGGAGAAGTAACATAACCTTGAATATTGGATGAATTATTTCAATTTCATTTAAATACCTTCCCTTACATAGTGGAGGCCCCGAAATGCCCATACATGCATAAATACACCGCCCACTAGAGAATTTTTTTTTTGTAATACCACCCCTTCTCCAAGATACCTCTCTAAACTTCCTCACATCTCACATTTGATTATAAAGATAACGTGTTGTTTTCACGATCCACAAAATCTAAAGGTTATTAAAAAAGTTCGTACATGAGAGTAAAGCTTGAAACCTATAAGTAGCTAATGGTGCCATGTCGCGACGGCCTATAAAATAATTACGTACCTATGTAATTACAAAGTGGTTTCACGTTGCCCACCTAGCTGGTCAAGATTGGTTGATTGCTGTGTTGATGTCGAATGTAAATTTTCCATGTTCAAATTTTGACGAGGAAACAGGAGGTTTTGAAGATATCTTGTTCATTTTTTAATGTTGTGCAACACGGAGAAATGTTAAAAAATTGTAGGAAATATGAGATAAAATGAGAACAGTAGGTTTTGAAAAAGAGAGCTACGTCCCCCTGACTTGAATTGAGTTGTACTAAACTGTTGGTCTGACCTCTTACGATTTTTCCTCACGGCGGCTTGGGGGTTGGCTCGACATTGTTGTTGCGAGGCCGAGGTCTGATTATGGAATGAGGGTGGATTCATTAGTGAGGCGAACAGCTTTTCTTGCTTCCACGGCATCTCAGAAGGTAACAATAACTCATACATAGACCTTTAAGGGATAGGAACAAGACAAAGAAACCAAGACCTCAAGGAAGCTGAATAAAAAACTCTGCTTTATGTCAATGAAAAATTCAGCCGCATAGATGTGAGTGGTAGATATCAGAGTTCAGCGGTTTTCATTTCTTGAAATATGTTACTCGGGGCTGTACTCGGTCTCTCATGTGGATTAATCAAATAATCATCAAGTCACAAATGTCATAGAAATCTCAATTTCGAGAAGAGCAAAATAATCCTTGTAATGTAGGTTTTTCTTTTTTGCCTAGCACATTATTATTACAATTTCATCATACATACTACTTAATCTGTTAACAATTGAACAAATACACATCAAATTTCAATAAACTGTCCTTCACAAGTGTAACTTCACTTCTATTGGCTTTTCAATTTTGTGAAACATTGTTCATTTCAGTAGGAAATTGCACTTCTTCACGCTGCAGGTTCATAACCAATTCACTCCCACCTTTCTGGAGATGTGAACATTCGGAAAATATATGGTTAGTGTACGCTACTTCCCACTATCTACAGGAACAGCAGGGCCATATATCCCTAATTTATATGGATGACAAGGCAATCGGTGGAGGTGGCATATGATTTGGATGAAGTTCCTACTCAAGTTGTCTTCATTAAACCACACTGTTATGGTTATGTTGTTTTGAACACACTTATCGAACTTTCTTTTGTACAACTGAATGTACAAAGGGCACTCCTCGTTTCAAATGCTACATCGTATTTTTGTTGTGTTGTTTCAGATCTTCTAAACCTACTGTGGTGATGCGCGGTGTCCTCCTTGTTATGTCCAGTTATGGAGGTCTGTCAAATACTTCATTTTCTCATTCTTTGCTGGGTGTTATTCGTACCTTTTCTTTTAATATATTCATGGTATCCTTACTTCGGAGAGGAAAAAAGTCAGTTATTCTCGGTATACTTTCAAGTTCGTCATGGGAACTCATGCTTTCTGATAATTTCGCTATTGTACTTTTTGTTACAGGGAAAGACAGTGCAAGGTAAAATGTGGGTTCAGTTTTTTCAAGCTGACTGGTAGAGGTTAAATGCAATAAAGTACGCAGTGAGAGAAGTAAAAGGGAATTTCTACATTAAATTCCCATTTTTGGAAACCACCGTTTTATTCACACGAAAAAAACACCGTTTTTAAAATCAAATTAACCTTTGAAAATGATTAAATCAAACGTTCATAGTTGCATGGAATATAATTAGGTTGCAAAATCGTTTTTTCAAGAAAGTTTTAACGCATTTCCCAATCCCTTAAATCCTCCTGCTTCACAGGAGGACCATGGATTCTCTTCTTTAGAAGATGTTTGAGAAACAACTACTTGAAGTTCATCATCAAATAGACATCATGGCTACTGTACCTTGAAACGTGTGAAATGTACCTTAAAGAAGGTAGATGAAATTAACTAAGAGATTATGCTACATAACTTCCCCGACAAAGTGCTGATGAAGAATTTGTTCATTTGACGTTATATGCTAACAGTAGGTCAATACCCATAAACCAAAGAATTATTCGTTACTTAGTTCAATGAATGGAGATTTATTTACCAACCTGTTATTCTAAAAAGATACTGAAACACGGAATTTTCGATCCGCGGGTAACCTTATGGCACGGAAAAATCAAAACAGGCAAAATTAATAATGAATGCTTGCCATAAATTTTCATGTATCACAGTTTTGTGTAAAAACTGCGAGAATTTATGAAAAAGGTTGTAATTTATAATTGTAAAAGAAAACATTTGCCTCTTGTGTAACCTACACAATCGTAACTTTTCAGTTTTTTAATATGGATTAACAAACTTTAGAAGTGGTTGGAGTAATAGCTGGGATAGGTACACTGAATTCCCTTAACAGTTTTCAGATTTTTCACTTAATTTGAGTTCCTTCTGTGTTCTCCACTCAACTTCTCTTTTTGAACCGCCTCTGAAGACCAGTAAGATGCAAAATTCTCAGCTTCAGCATACATTTAATATTCGGGTAGCAACATTTGTATATAACAGGAGATTACAAGGCAACCTCTAGAAAGATCAAAAGAACAATTTACCGTAGTTCAGTCGTTTGAGAAAATCCCTTCCGATGAATGGAGAAATACGAAAAAAAAAAATATATAGAGGCAAGAATATTATAAAGTGTAAGAGGGTGAGTGGTTTAAGGTGAAGCCGGGCATGAATGTCACGAGTGGATAGGGATCAAGGGAGGCCTTCGTCGTGTGAAATCGATGTTTCATCAATGATTTTTTCCGAGTGTGAGCTGAGATAAATTAATTCTAATAGGAAGTAAAAGCAAACCTCGCTTGTATTGTTCAGCTGGATACATATTATTTTTGCTTGCATTAAACCGAACGAACGAGAAACGCAATTATTTTTTTTTTTTAAATCAAAACTGCACTGGTGCCATGTTTTTATTCAATTGCCATATTATGTCAATTTTGTTCCGAATAGTTACAAAACTATTCTAGTTCATGGATAGAAAATAATTCCTCAAAAAGCGGGAAAGTGGGAGAAATGGCAGGCCGTTTACTAAATGGGGCTATTTGGAAATCGATGCATTTGCCACGGAAATCCAGCAAATGCAACGAATAACATGCAATTTTGTTGCATCTTCGTCATTTTTGTCCATTTTATAGGGAGTCAAGTCAGAAATGTATTACTTTTATCATGTTTTTAGTCATAGAAGTTGTTAACTATGTTATACCCAACCTGGTATATTCTGTAAATGAGTTTTCCTAAAGCAACTGTGGTTTGCCACTACAGAAGACCTTTTTCTAACTATGGAAGAGACAATACACCCACCGCCTACTTTTCTTACATAAGAGACAACCTGAATGAGGCATTGAACGTCTCTCAAACCTGCGGCCGACCAAATTTGAGTTCTAGTGACCAAACTATCTTAAAACCTTAGACCCCTTCGTCGAACGAGAAGTGAACAATCCAACGCCCAAGGAAATTTGCAATAGGATCTGTCCAATGGTACTCTTATACAACATATACCACCTGGACAATCTATTCTATTCGCGAAGGAGATGACGTGGAGCTTCATTTCTTCTCTCATAACGTGTCACAAAATACGAAAGGAATCTTCATAGATCAGTAATTACCTTTCTATATAATCTTCGAAACATGAAATCAATATAAGTGGCGTTTATGTAATATGCATTTACCTGATTTCATGAGGAATTGGAAGTGTTGCGCCTCTATCTAATAATATCTTTATAATTTCATAATTGTTCATATGAGCCGCTAGGATCAAAGGGGTGATATCTGGAGTAAAGTTTGAGCTGGATCGATCGACTGCCTCCCAACTCTGCAAATGGAAATTCGTAATCAACTTTACTAACGGTACAATATTTTATTGAAACCAACCTCTAAGATTGAGGAAATAAGAAAATTGTTTTCTTATCACCATTCTTTTTAAAATATAATTTAGCCGCATCTTAACTTGTAGAGTCATTAGCGACTTCTTATGACCAATTCCATAAAACCTGTGAAACTATTCTTCTGGGAACCTCCAAATCAATTGTGAATATTTTATGTCGTTGTTCTGCTAGTTCTGCATTAGCCAAGATAAATTACAAGATAATTGGGACAAATTACACAAATAAGTTACAAGATGCAAGTAAAGCTCTATTGGATTGTATACGGTTCAATGGGGAGAATGATGTATCGCACTGTCTTCACTTACGTATGGCTGCCCTTCGACGTGTATATGCTCTTCCCATTGTAAAAGTACCTCAACAGCCTCAACGTATTCTTCCTTAATTGCATGCAATAGTGCGTCCTGAAAACGCACAACCAATATCAACAATAGGATACCACAACTTAACAATTAATAGTTATATCAACGCTTATTCAAGTTCCGAACTCGAAAATGCAAGCTCACTTATGTGGAATTTAAGATGAACAGAAGATGAAGATGTTAGAAAGGAGTTAATCCATTTTCAAAGGTTTATGTCGGTAGTTCATCTGGAACTATGTAGTATGAAATGGGTACACTACTCTTTCTAGTGAACTTGTTATGTACTGATTAAACCTGTAAGGTCATGCCCGCTCAAACCGATTTTTGTAACAATTCTTGCCAGTATCAATTCTTATGTTCTTTCACAATCTAACTCTCTGGAGTACCTGGAGAGTAACAACTTATTTTGCGTAAGGACGATTATTGAACAAGTAAATGATCACTTGCAACTAATGATTATGAAATGAGCCTCCTTCGCCAAGTACCTCTGCTCTGGGACAGGCATACTGATCCTAAAATCAGGATTGGTGTAGTGGTGCTTGTTCTTTACTACACATATCCAAATTATTTAGCTGATGGCAGATGGAGGAGCATGATCATGGGGGAACAGACAAATAGAGCAGACAAAATGGAGCATTTTTGATATTTCACGAAGGGGGTGTAAGTTCCCCGAAAAATTCGTGTAATTATTTGTACCATCTTGCTACTTTTAACCAAGTGAACCTCTCGAGGACACTCCTAGTTATTCCTCATCCTATTAAGGCTTCTAATTGTTGACATCGAGAGAATGATTTGGTATAGGTAAAATAATAATTGTGTATGCAAACCTTGACTTTGATGCCATTCTGAAGTAGTATGTCAATGAGATCCATGTTCTCATTTTCGATGGCGGCAGTTAAAGCTGACCGGTTTAAGGGGTCAACACAGTTGATATCAAGTTCTTCAGGTTGGTCTTTAAATTCCTCTAGAAGCCTTTGGAAGTGAGAAACATAATGATAAATAATGGATGCATCAAAGGAGCCAGTGCATTTATGTATGTCTTGTTTGTAGTAGTGAATCTAAATTATCATCATTTCACATATTCATTGGATTGAATGCCTTATGATTAGTTAGGTTCCCTTCAATAAAATGGTAAACTGAAAAGTAGAAGATTATAGCTGGTAGATTATGATTTACTGAATATACCTTCCCTGGACTCTGAACCAAATACTTTGAGAAAAGTAACAATCGAGTAGAAAATGAACAAATCATTCACAAACATTAAGCAGCCGACAATGCTGTAAATAGTGAGAATAATTTCAGTCTCCTCTCCATCAATCCTTCATTAATCCTGAATTTCGGATCTTTCAAGGCTGAAATATTATAGAAGAACACCAAAAATAATTGTATGGATAGGAAAGATGAGAATACCTAGATTTATCGGGATTGAAATTCATGGGAATTCATTCGGTTGAGAGTTCATCCGGTTCTTGTTTCATTTGTGTTAATATATTAAAGGGATCATCTATTCATTTTATAGGCATAAATATATAGGTATAAATTACTTTGTTAATGTTATTGTAGATTTTCAGTAGGACGAAACTAGAGCGTTGAACCGTTTGCAGGTAAAGCGTTGATAGAGGTCGGGTTTACCAAATGGTTTATTAAAGATTTTGACCTTGTTTATAACGGATGCAACAGAGGTTTCCAAGAAGAGAATGTACTGGCACGTTTAATACTACATTCTTTGTTACAATAGCCTATTGAGTTTTCGACGGTTCAGGTGCGTTGCTCTATAACGGCGGGATGGTGCCGATTGAGCTGTTCATGAACGTAAAGGTGGCATGAATAGATTATTGGGAGTCTTAGCACTGTGGTGACTGATTCAACTCAAGAAACAAAATTTTCAGGCAATTTTTTCCTGCGTTTTTTGAATTACTTAGGACGTTGACTCAAACAGAAAGAAAACAATACAAATTGAAATGAATAATTTAATAATGAGCCGAATAGCATTTCAAATATCGTTCTATTGCGATAATTGACACTAATGGTTCAGTAGTTATATAACTAACCAATTGGTACACCAACATATCAATTAATATCTAATGACTACCATTTTAACCCTTAGGTTAAAGAATGATCAAAATACACTCCCACAAAAGCGTAAGAAGACGATCTAATGCCACTACTAACCGCATACATACATCCGCACCAGATAGCATGCAGTGTAATGCGCCCCTTAGAAAAACAGAACGCTTGTAGATACCAACGACACCTTTCCCCAGAGCACTGATTACCCATAGCGACGTAAACGTTCCAAATACGAAAAGTATTTTGTCTCATGGAGTTCACGCAATCCAGTATGCGGGCAGCATATTTTATACGAATTTTACGACCGTCACCTAAGCATTCCAAATGTCAGCTTTATGGTTATTGCAATAACAAATTTTTTCCAGAATCGTCGCTTTAACGAAACTACTCTAAATTATTATTATTATTATTTTTAACCAAAACTTGATTGCTTGTCTTTGGCAAACAGGTGAGACTTACAGAAGCTGTGTTCTCATACGCTAGACATTTTATGATTTTATATATCATAACGGTAACATTAACGTTAAAATACAATCAGAGATTTTTGATAACCAGCAAATTCGACTATCTGTGCTTCATATATACAGCACAATTCTGAACTCTTACCGGAACCTATGTGAATACCCAAGTATTCCAAACTTTTTGACAAACTTGAATAGTCAAAGATTCAAACATTGGAATTGCACGCATAACATCCAGACTTCAAGTTCATTCCAATCAACGATTTGCGGAATGTAAGTAGAAGCTCCACAAACCTTTTCAAACTACCCTCATCATACTCATTCGTCAGATCTAAATCTCCTGATAAACTGCATCATGCTTATTTACTAGATGCAGACTTTTGTCAAATCATGCTGCAAACATAAGGCTTGTTCCACTTTATTTACAGAAAATCGGACAAACGAAAGTGATTTTGCGCAAACCAATTTGAGATCTCTAAGCACTTAATATTCGGCCCTTCCACCCGTCTTCGGCTACAACTATCACTAGAAACAACGTCCATCAAGTTTTGCAAAGCCCATAAAAATATGCAAATATCAGGATGTTGATGTCTTAATTGTTCCATGATATTCCAAAACAAATTTTTACGAAGTTGATTTTCAACAGTTTCTGAGCAACAGCGGTAACGCCATTGTATAGCAAAATTTGCAAAACTCGCCTTACTTTTTGACACTGGCGCAGTCTCCGCGCTCGGCGTAAAGTAGAAATTTCTTTTCGCAAGCTGTGAGCACCATTGGATCGGCATTAGTAGCCGTGAGCTCACTCCCACGGCCACCTGCTGCATCTGGCCGCCCTCCCATGTTCTTGATACCGTTCGGTTCACCTCCTTTCATGTTTTTGGTTTTTTTTCCTTTAATACCTACAAAATAAGAACATCACTTTATTGCAGACGGCTATGTTGGAAGATCGTACAAAGGGCCCCTTGTAAATACTCCGTGCTCCCTGGTTTCCCTCTTCCTTTTACACATAAGTTTTCATAAAGACCTAGTAATGAGGACACACCATAGCACAGAATGAGGTAATTGGGTCATATTTTGTATTCAAAGAGCGGGTAGTTAATTTGTATCCCTTAAAAAATCTCTGGAATCAATTGAGAAAGTATTTAAAAAACAAGTATTTAGAAAAAAAAAAAAAAAAAAAAACGCAAAGAACTGCCGTTTTCATATTCTTAAATAGGAAGTTCAAGTCAAAGTGCTTTACATTGGACTATAGAAACAAGATTTTTCAACTAGTGTCACAATGATCTTTGCAGGCTAGACCAATCGGCAGCCACCAATAGAAATACTTAGATTATCTCTGATTCATAAATATGTTTAGTGTTAGCCCTGGAAAATTGTTTGTAGTGTTTCAGGATATGTTTCAATAAGGACTACTTTGCATTCAAGAAACCCTTCATAGTTAAGGAAAGTTAAATCGCGGGTAGCTAAGGAATTATTTATGTATCAATTAACCCTAATCCTTAGGAACAGTATTCGGAAATGTTTCATATGTTTTAATTTTTTTAAAGTTAAGATTCAATGAATAATCAACAAATCAATGAATAATCGTCTGAAGAATTGATACTATCAGGAAAAAGGCAAACAATAAATGGCATTGGATATGAATTTTTAAAGCAAATTTGAACGCACGTTTTCTCCCACTCCAACTTCCCTTCTTAAGCGCACACCTATTTCTTCCGAAATTTGCCATGTCTTCTACTCTTTGTGATTTTTAATAGTTACATATAATAGTACCCACAAAATGTATATTGGAAATCTATAAAAATCCAGAATACGCCCATTTGTCAATCTCCGCTTATTTCGATCAATGAAAGTAGCCGTTGGTAGCTTGGCCATTGAGAAAATGGAAAGCCCCGCTACTATTCCTATCTAATATACCAGTAGTTTCCCAATTCATCAAATTTTATTACAATAGATATAGAATAGACTATAATAATAGAACGTGATTCAGGTAAAGTCACCTAATGTGACATCTAATGAGACAAATTCTACGGAATATCGTAATTTTTTCATTGCTACATTAGCAATCAATTACCAGCGCACAATTACAACGGGAAAAAGTGGTTTTATAAATGTAATTTTATTTTCTGTTCAAAGGTTATATTGTAGATAGTTTGACAGTTTAGTTGGCCTAATTACATGTTAGCAATCACGTTTAATTACGTTCCCAATGTGTTGCCATTGAAAAACCAAACGGCTAAAAAGATGGAGAGTGTCCAATGGTTTTGTAGTGTAATCAAGTGCGTTACCGGAAATAAAATTACGAGGGTCAAGGTAGTTCACGTTAGAAGTAGTTAGTTTAAATGAATCGTTGAAATTGACATTGTTTAAAAATCTAACGAGGTTGAGTTTAAAAACGAAAATTAATGGTAACCTATGCAAATATATTGTCTTCTACCTTCATTAGCCAAAGCCGAAATAAAAAATGTCAACTTGCATAAAATGCATTTCACAATTCGAACATCACATATCAACTTGAGGAAGTATTCCTCATTTTAAATCGTAATTTTTAATAGGCTATGATCTACGGTGAATTTTGATTACTACCAGTAACGTAGATGGGGTTTGTGTGTGAAGTAAATGTGTATGATAGATGAAAATATTTTTGATAAATAGGATGTACCTCAATCCTACGTTTAATAAATCAATAGTACTTCAACAAGCGTCTAGAAATGAAAGGAATATTTAAATGTACATTTTCTCAACTATGTTTGTGCACATATATAGTGTTGGGTCCTTTATTCTTCACACTCAAAAATGATAAAAAGATCAATAGGTTCCAATTGTTGAATAAAGAATAAATATTAATTTTCTTACAATTGAAAATTTTGGCCACTACATGTGGGAATTTCAACTTTTATCTGTGAACTTCGTTCTTGGGATCTCTAAATCAGGGGACATTGATATTGGGACTATTGGCTGTCAATTAAGAAAATACAGAATAATGCAAGCGAAAAATACCTGGAAGAAGCAAAATTAACTCTTATTGCTTGTAAGGCCAGATTTGGCTGATGAAGGCAGAGTGAGTAGAGTAGTTTCCTAAAAACGAATAGCCAATTTAATTCGTGCAACTGTGGGTTATAATTTAATGCAATGATATGTGAATTATGTGTCGTTACGTACCAAAAGAAATAAGTTTCCAAATGAATGAAATCGAGAGGATGATGCACATCAATACCAGGTTTTACCCCATGGCCGCTCCATGCTCTCACATGTACCATTTATGCTCCAGCTGCAACAAAAGACGATATTTCATGTTAACAGGGAACAGAGATTTTTTTTCTTCAATATATCCAATGAAAACTAACCTCTCTTCATCATTATGCTCTTGAGTTAACGAGAGTTCCACGAAAAATGTGTAACGCCTGATCTAATCGACCGAATCCCGCTTTTTATCACCCCTCTAAAATGATGTTCGAAAATGTTGTTTATAACGTGGATACAGTTTTCCAACCACGGCATCATGAACCAGATCACCAAATTGATAAATTCAGAACCGTGCATATTTGCGATCCTGTTACCGATCAAGTAACGCTCATTAATTCAAGAGGGAAATTTATAAATAATATCGTCGTTCAACAACACTTCTTAGTGAAACCACTCTGGGTCTCACCGTGTGACTTTTAACATAGCCCATAATCATAGTTAACGGGGTCAGACTGGGAAACGTCTATTAAGATTGAATGCCTAAATTTGCAGAAATATAACCCAGCGACTTTATTCTAGAGAATCTCAAATCTACTTTGGAACCCAATTGTAGCGAGCGTTCCTCATTTGCCCTTTATATGAATCCAATTCACCGAGGTCTAGCTAACTGTTTCCACATACTATTATAGTTGAGGACTCCAAAAACCTTTGGGGGGTGAGGTCAGGGCTGAGAGAACCCAAATGTCAATATACAAGGTTAGGGAAAAGGGATCAGTTGTTAATACCCAAATCACAAAAATGGCTTCTCCACTTTATCGACTCGCTCTCCACTCTTCGGAGTCCACCCGAAGCCTTAGTTTTTACTCTCCAAATGTTGAAACACGCGCGTTGAAACATTTCTGTGGATTTACCTTATGTATTGAGTAAGGGAAATTACGTAAGCCGTAGTAGTAATTTGAGTGTCATAACACACCAAACTATTGTGGTTGTAGTGAATCAACAGCTATTTTTCGGCAAAAGGTCGGCAATTCTGCCGCCCACAACATCACAAAAGTGTGCCGAGGTGGGTGAAGATATTAGTTAATTCAATACTATTCCAAAGAAATCCTTCAGGATTAATTTTATTCGTTTCATGTTTTCATATTCATTTGCAATTTGTTGTCGGACGGATGTTGCCACATTCATATATCTCTCCAGTGTGACCTTCTCAGACACATTCAAAAGAGAAAATTAACAATAATACGATATATAATCATATACGAGGGGGGACAATAATTATGCAGATATAGGATAATTATTCACTTGATGTTAGGAGAATATGTCCTAATGGTACGGAATTTTTGTTGGGATTTTTCCTGTAAATGAAATACCTACTCAAAAACGACTATTTATTAAATGGATTAATGGTTTTAAATTGAATATTAAAATTTAAAAAATGTTCATTCAAGTATATACCTACTGATTCTATAAAGAGGAAAGATTTGTTTGTTTGCAGTTGTGATTCAATCAAAAAACTACTATACTGATTTAAAAAATTCTCTCACCAACAGAAAGCTACACTCCTGCTCCGTCAAACTGACCGTAGACGACCAATTTTCATTACGCGAAGATGAGGTTTTTCAAATGATAAGCGAGCGGATAATCGTACAGCAACCCTAGTGGTCATCTTCGATTCAGAGAACTAATTTTCATCTTAATTCAATAAAAAAAACTGTCCTCACATCGAAAGTATTTGAGATTTCGATGGTTAATCTTTAAATATTGATCCTTAGGATTAATTGATCGAGATGCCGAGGTTACTAGTACATCCGTTTACTAGTAAACGACTTTTGAGGGATGGTTTTTCTCTTGGTCGATTGCAAAGCTTGTTATTGAAAAAAATAACCAAAAAGAAAATATCCTGGATTATCATTCATACATCGAGAACGGGAACAAGTTATCTAAAGATGATAGTAAATCTAAGCCTATTCTATGTCGTTGTTCATAGGCAGCGTGATCTCCATCTTAGGTTGTGTGGAAAGGTACAGATGAATTTGTGTGCATATAATTCAGAGTAAATGGAGATGTTCAATCTATTCTCAAGAACGTTTTTGTTAGTAAACGTAACGCTCTGATGCGGAGCCCGAAATAAAGAAGTCAGAAAATTTGCGCACACAATGTTTCGAGTTACCTATTTCAGGAAGAAAGAAGTACAAATTGACATTTTTTAAAACACCGCTTCAGCATAAAGTGTGGTACGTAACGGTCCGAAATGATGAATATTTCAACGGTTTAACCCTCCCTGGTTGTCAAGACTTTCCAACACCGAGCTTTCAAAATTTAACTAATCCGCATTTAGCTCATTTTCTTACAACTACATACTAAAAGTATGATGGTATTGTATTGTGGACCATTCTAGACAATGCAGTCATTAATCTATGTTTTGAACGTAAATAATTTTTATTTTTAGTCTAATTTTGTTTACTTTGTCATGGCTTCAAAAAATTATCAGGAAAAAATTAGTGATTCGTTTTAAGAATATTATTTAGTCGGGGATTCAGTATTTAGTTCTAGTAGTAAACAAATTAATACTTGGAAGTTAGTAACGTTCAAAATGCAAGTGGTGGGCGTCTATTACAGCTATATATATTTTTTTCTTCAATTCGCATGAAGGATTTTAAACAGCTATCTTTACGGTTTAAAATCCTTCATGGCTGTTGCTATCTTTATTGCACCCGACTTTCAATGGAGAGACGTATCAACTTGATAAACTTGAACTAACTACTTTCTTTTTTTAATACTGTAATGTTACCCGTGTAGATGTGGAAATTAGGTTGACTATTACCAATTGGATATTTCTAACGACTTTATCTGATTTCGTTCACGGTTGTCCCAATTTTGACTATTGTGCGGCCGGTCACTTATCACATGGAGATGAAGCGTATAGGTGAAGGCCATGATGTGGGAAATCCTTCAAGAGGAAGGAAGGGGCTTGCTCGAAACCGCTTCCGCTGGCCTGCACTGTTGATACCCATGCTTTTAATAGAGTATCAGGGCAAGTCATAACTCCAGTAATTTGATGCTAAATCGATCAGTTTTGAATACCCTTATATGTGATTTCTATTACTTATATATTATTATTCTATATATTTATAAATATAGAACAGAATTTGATTTCTCTGAAACTAATCATAGTTGTTGAAGACCTACAGGTACATTGGGAAGAAGGACCACAGCCACCAAAAACAGTTTTCCCACGACTCGCTCCTAAGTGTATAAGTTTATATATTCCTTGATCACCATGTTATTAAGACGATTTCTACGGGAATTAGGCATGCTCCAGGTTGAAGGGAATACCAAAATGGAAAAATGCACTGCAAAGATATTTCAAGAAGACAGAAACATCGGGTATACCCTCCCAACTAAATTGTTTGGTTCCTCAAACTGCGGTTCCTTGTCATTCCTAATGAAGTACCAGAAAAGGCGAGATGGTGGGGCAAGTAAATTGGGTGTCATGCAAATGGGTGAATGGGAGGGGTACAAACATTTTAAATTTTCCACATTGATTATTATAACAAGTATTTTGCCTCTATTCGATGGAACTCAAACGTCTTACTATTGGTTTGTCTGTTCTTTGGGTCAGTTTGGGTATTATATTTATTTTCCAAAATACTAATAGATTTTTTCCTACTAATGAGAAATTAGTGAACCCAATTGATAATTGTGAATCAATTATCAAAGTGACAGTGGTTGCCGATTTGTTGCAACTCATAATTGGAAGAATCCGCTTGAGTGGGATTTTAAATCATTATTTCTGAAACCATTGAAGTTCCAATACAAACCATCAGCAGCAGTTTTAGTAGGCATAACTAAAATAAGGCTAGCACACGCAGAATGCTATTCAGGAAACAATAAGGAGGTGGAAAAATTGAATGGTTGCCCCTTCCAAAGGGCTGAAGGGATAAGTTTTCAGCACCCAAAGCATTCTGTGAAGCCAAGAAGCTTCAGGTTTACGCTCAGGGACTGCTCAAGAAACGAAAATGAGGAACTCCTAGGAATTTCAAAAATCGGGGGTAGGAAGCGGGCTGGCTAAATAAGCTGTAAGACTCGCAAAAGGCAGAACAAGGAGAAATGAATAATTTCAAGGGATTAGTTTTAGAGGGCCTATTGTTCATTACCAGGCTCTGGTAACATATGAAAGAGAGTTGATGTAACCGTCGAAGACCCGAGGCGATATAACCGTAAGTGTTATTCATAAGTTTCAAACATTTGGCTTTGCTCATAAATGAGAAACTATACATTTTGTTCCATAAATATGATTTCGTTCAAATGCAATATAAAATAAGAAACATCAGGAGTAATAGCAAAATTTCAAAGATTTATAGAAAACCATTTATGAGTCCCAAAACTCCTTACTTACATTTTTGTTCCCTAATTATTTTCAGAGTTTTAATCCCTTCCTACAAAAACAAAATAACAACTATTGATATCAGTCGTATTGTAAAATTTTTAGTTTCCATCATTCCTATACAGGTATAATGTTTTTGTTGTTGTGGTGATGTTTACAAGCAAAATGACGGTTTAATTGACGTTTAGATTTTCAAGGGTTTGTCAAATGTGTTTTGCCAAAAATTGTGTTCAAAAGGAGAATGGATTCTGTAGCGACGCCATTGATAATTTTTGTATCAACTACTCAGCTCCCTTTATTTAAATTTCCGATTGCGAATATAATTAGTTATCGCGACAGTCTCGAAAAAACGAGAGAATAAGAAAATAAAAAATTACTAGCGCAATAGGAATAAAATAAACATTGTAAACATATTTGATTCGAAAAAACTCTTTCCGAAATGATAAATGTTAAACATGAATCGTATATATAACTGAAAATTGTAGTTACTTTGGCATTTCAAGGAAATGTATCATACGTATATATAAATCCACTTCTGTTTTCAAAAGATATTAACTAGTTTTACATTGTGTTGAACTAATATCATGGCATTATTGCTAGCAATGATCAAAACCATACAGATTACTAAACGAAAAACTTGAAGGGCCAATCGATTACATCCTTCAAATTTAAATTAGGCAACCCTGACATCCCAATACATATGAAGTATGATTCGTGATGACGAATGTTTTATGATAGGATTTGCTTATTCAAACTTCACTTCAGAATTGAAAAAAAAAAAAAAGTAATACCTACATAAAGATGTATACCTACAGTCTAAAGTGCAAACGATGGTTTCAAAACTCAGATATTAGTACATAGTACATCATTTAGATTATTGTATTCCCACTGCTCGTCCTGATGATTCGAAATTTGTTCATTAATTTTTTTGTAGTAACTATAACTTCTATTTTTATTACGTAGCTGCATTTGAATTTAGTAGTTTAGTACTCGAAGAGTTTCTGATTATGATTTATTTTTGCCGATAATTACTTTACTCAATCTTAATTTAATGAGTTGTTAAATTTCGATCAACTCAATTATTATACCCCTCTCGACAAAAGAAAAAATTAGGCATCACAATTTATCTTATTTTTATCCATACTGCCTAAATATTTTAGACCTGTGGTGCAGAAGGGTACTTATTATTAGGTACTTCTTTCGAAAAGAAATTATTTAGATATTAAATATGACTAATGATTAACCATCTGAAATATCCAATGAAACAATACAAGCCGAATCTATCTATGTGTGCTGATTTATTCTGATTTTGATGTGAGAATGAAACAAATTATTAACCTGTAGATAGGCACCTACTATAAAATGAGAGAGCAGAGCTAACTGAAGGGGGCAAAGCAAGTAACACTCATAGCTATGGATTCAACTCTTCTTAAATCATGTAGATTAGCAAAAACGCATTTCAAAAGATTATCATTATCCTTAAATAACGGTCAACCATTTCATTTGTAAAACAAATGGCGTTTCATGAACGAAATTTGAATAATGCTTTTCCAACGCTTACTTTAAATTACCAGCTCTGATGGCTGGAAGTACTTTTTCCTTGAATTTCTTCACTCAAAAATCTCATATTTTGCTCTGTCCCAACCACATACCTTATCGCAATGGACAAAAAGGCTCATATACAATGCAATAAGAGTGTTTCATGAAGGGGATAAAACAGATATTTTGTTGTCAAGGTATTGGCTGAATATTCATCAGTTAGTTTATTACAACGCACATTATATGGATACGGTGGCTTATGTAATCGATAATCACAGTAGCTGGTTATTCGGTTGAGTCAATGAATTATCACAATGAAAATCCCTTTATTCGACCGCCCGCGCAGTGGAATTCAATTGCATTATGATAGTATCATGGTTCACCGAATGTCTATACCTCGTGCGTGATTAAGTCGTTGTACCTGAGTCATATGAGGTAATAATCCCTGATGTCCAGGTTGACTTTTGAAGACAAGAGCTAAACCATATCTGAGCTAAAAGATACCACACTCCCGTGGATGTTAAGAGGTTTGAAAGTGATAAAAACCATCTCTCAAAGAATTATTTTTCTAAACGAAGCATAACACTCATTCTCGATGAAAGGTTGGCACCTATTCTGCCATAGCAGAAGTTGACGACAGGCGGGTACCGACATACTTCCTCAACGCTTGCGTTCATTGTGATCTCTTTTGGGAGGCGAAAGGCTATCAAATTAATGTATGAGAAACTTGAATGAGCGTGTAATCGGATCATTCAAGTTCCAGAACGACCGGGGAAGACCAGTGCTTTTGGCAGGCTATCAAAGTTGAATAATCACACGTTTTTTAAAATAATTACTGCCTATCGTCGTGATGCTTCAAAAAATAGGAACAAATGTTGACATGTGTGCAACACACGATATATTTTGTCTTGCGGTGTTTCCCCAGTTTTGGAGGCTTAATTAATAATCAATGGCTGCTACACCAAAACCTAAATTTCAAGTGTACGACCAATTACCACACTCATTGTCCTTTCCAAATCTTTTTCACGCCCAAGCGGGGAAACTAAAGGCTAGGTTTGTGTCAGAAGGTACGTTGGAATAATACTAAAACGCTACAAATAATTGCACAAAGGTTTTTATGTCTGTATCAGATAGCCCTCCTGCTCAAAGCCATTATTATGTGCATTCTGAAAAAATTGCGAAGAATAGTGGATACTAAATGCAACTGAGAGTGGATACTAAAACGAGTGGTTGGCAACAGCCCACTGAGCTTGATGGATGCACTACTTATAATTATTAGAAGTAGGAACCGATTTCCACCTGAATAAATTATCAGGGCTGATCGATTATGAAGCCGAGATAAATGACATACCTCGATCAATGAATGGTTTTTGATCCTAATTTAGGATCAAAGCTGGTAATCTTCAGACGATGGACGGATTTTTCCATTCAATTTTCGAAATCAATACATCCTGAAACGTAAACCAACAAAGTTCTATAGGGGCTGGTAAACCATTTTTTTCTTAGTCGATTTTGAGGTTTTTGCATGCTTCCATCCGTATGCGGCGTCAGGTAACGCTAAGCGTCCTCCCCTCTCTTTAATTTAGTGAATTTGTTCTTTCTTAATGCTGTGCTCTCTTCGCATTTGAAGAGAGTTTCGTATTTAAAAAAAAAAATTCGGAATACTTTCAAGATACTTCCAAATGTTTTTACGATGGAAAAATTAGATTATTTGATCGGTTAATCCTTAGAGAAAATACCAAGACAGTATATATTCTAGTGTCATACTAATAACCTGATCTTCAATAAATAATGAAAGTGAGTGTGAAGTGAGTATAAAAAACGCTGTAAATTCTTTCACTGGGGTTTATTATTCAATGATTCATGATTTGACTTTCTACTAAGCTTTGGAGTGTGCGTGTTATAGAGCGTTATAGAGGTTATAGAGCGATTATTGAATTTCAGGAGGCACACAAATATGATCAACTGTTCAATCCATATAGGTATTTTGGTTGAGAACCGATTCAAGTGCTCTATGTATATCTCCTGAAATTTAATAATCTCTCAATCGCCTGTGAAACACGCACACTCCAAAGCTTAGTAGAAATTCAAATCATGAATCATTGAATAATAAACCCCACTGAAAGTATTTGCAGCGTTTTTTTCAAGAGCGATTACAATGGAAAAATATTCTATTTGAAAATTTTAAATTTCGTAAGACGGAGCATGCATATCAGAATGCTTCAACCCGTGTATCGGCTATAAACCCTTTTAGGAGTTCACTCCAGTATCCACATTCACTACATCACTAGGTTACTGCGATAAAAATATAAAAAAAACTCCTGTGTTTGTTTTGATCGCAGTAACCTAGTGATGTATGAATGTGGATGCAAATGTTGGCACCATAAATCGGGCCATCCATCGGGAATGGTTTGAGCTACGGACCTGGGGAGGGGCTCATTTGATTCCTCATGGAAAGTTCTTCAAAAAAAAATTCCAAATTCAGGGCGCCTTGACTTTTTTTGAGGTTTTTAGGGATTTTACAAAACTTTGACAACTCTTAAAGGGCACTTTAAATTAAGTGAGAGAGCTGGCTAAAGAATCGGGGCGTTGTCGGACCAATATTGATTTTTCCTGAAAATTTCAGATTTGTTGCTCCAGCCGTTTGGGAGAAATCGAACGTACGGCGTACGTCGAACGCCGTACGCACGGAAAAATTGTTATTGCAGATTTGGATTCTACACCCTTTGAAACGTAAACCATGCAACTTTCAGGGGGGTTAAATTTTTTTTTCAAGAGTGATTACAATGATTTATTATTGAATAATAAACCAAAAGTGTTTTATTAAACCGTTATTTGAACGAAGCACTTGATTTTCGAGCCACTTATTGAAAAGCTACAGTAAAATCTTTCCGCTCATTTATAACACCAATTAGTGAGAGTGAAGTGGCTAATAAGCTTTAAAGAGTGGAAGGTTCTGAGGATTTAATTTTATTCTCACTTGTATTCTAGATGAACCAAAGGCGCTTTATTTCATATTCCAGCACCCTAGGGCGATTGAAAACAAAATTAGACTCAAATGTCCTCAAGCTGATCTATGCACCTGGTACCCCGGAATCGTTTCCTAGATAACACAAAGTCGCTTAATTTCTAATTTCATTATGCTTTGCTTTGAGCTAAAAATTCCATTCCAAACAACCCACCAGCTTTCTAGGTTCAAGTCGTGAAGACAGATATGGATCATTCCTACAGCTCATTATTGAACAAAAACTGTCCACCTTCCATGTACGAGCTGAGACGTACAAATGTTTTTACATTGCAATTGTGAAATTTGGAGTGCTACGTTTGGTCGGACATGTTGGAATCCCACTACAAGCCGCTCGTTGAACATTGAAAGCCCAGACTGCATCTTTGAGTCTGAAACAGGGGCGGCTGCTGACAGGAGCACAGGAGCATTGCACTCCCTGACACATGTGAAAAAGATACCTGATAATAAAAATATTAAATGTGTTATTTGATCATACTGATTCCCAACTTTTCCTCATGACTCATCCACATTGAAGAGCAGAAGAGTTTCAAATCCAAGTGCCAAACGGAGCCGAAGGATGGGTGAGAGGATGGTGAAGTTGTAAGTTTGGTGAGGGGGATTATGGGTTCGCCGTCTGTGCTCCGAATGGAAGGGGAACTCAGCGTTGATTGGATCCGGGTCCAAAGAACGAAACATTGAGAGGGCCCAAAATAAAGCGGTCAAAATCTCAGAGAGCTTACACAGGAACACGAGTAGTTGTTTGCTCACCAGCTAGAGTGCTCTAGAATCTCCAAAACACACTCTTATCCCATTATCAGTTGATTGTCCCCAACCCTTGTGACTGAACTGTGTTAGCTGTAAATACGCGATGAATACAGTAAGTGCTATAAAACTTGAGTTCGCTAAATTGTCAGTGGAGCAAAGAGTGATTATTCGCAATGCAGGTCTATGTCACTATTGACAGGACTGCAACAAGCCTCGAAGGAAAGCATAAATCGTTCCGCGATTCGCAACCGTCATTACTACAAAAAGGTGATTGGCTCTGCTGATGTGAGGTAAGTAATAAACTTTTCTTCTTCTCTTGTCTTCTTTGTTGCAATAATTGGAATGAAGCTTGGGTTAAAGATGGTATTGGGCTTTCATCTCCACGATGCTTCTTCTGGACAGATATGAATTTCAACTGTTGTAAAACACCCTCTGTCAACATCGTCCACCTGCAGAAAGTCCTCCCCCTAGACAGTTTTCAGGCAGTGAACTGAAAGGACATTATGAACTTCCTCACTGCTCTTTGGTAGTGGTGGTTCGGATTTACGGCGAGCGTTGAACATATTTTTCTTTATATTCCTCAAATCCTGTTCCTTAGAATTAGGTACCTACCTAGTTTTATTAGTAGTAGTCTGTAGAATATTAGTAGAGTTATTAGTGTTAGGTATAGTATAGTAGTTGTATACCTACTGTAGTTGGCTCCAATAGTTTTGACGGATGCAGTGCAACCATACTTGCAGCATCTAGACCATCAAAAAACGTGGCGATGAGCACCCATGAACCATGAAAACATGATAAATATACAAATATACCTTCATCAGTTAATCTAACTTGCCGCCAACTTGTCTCTCCACTCGCCAGCTCCAAATCTTGAACTTCGCAATCTCCAACATTTCGGAGCCGTGCTCACTCACTACCACATTCACCTTGTTTGCCATCGTACTGACTAATTGACCGGCGTGGGCTCAGTTTTCTACTTCGCCTATCTCTCGGGCCCGAAAGAAAGGACCGTCGAGATAATGACACCTCGGACTTGGGCTGAATCTTCCTCCGCCCGACTTTCCGACTCGGGAAGAGGCAATCCAAATCTTGAACGGCCCTGATCGGACGAGGTTGGAATTATTTTGTTGGACGTCATGGTGCTACCGGAATTCCTCTTCAGTTTAGAGTTCAATTTCTGATTCACTGGGATGTAAGTAGCCTTAATGTTGTTTAACGGGTGGTTGGAGATTCGTGGGCGGCGACACTCCAAATTACGTGGTTGAAGCTATACGATTATACTATCCATAACGCCATCTCCCAGGCTTGAATTATTTTTTGAGGATAACAATTATATTCGTTCTGCCCGTATATTTATTTTATCTAGTTAAATTTCAGTTGGATTTCTACCTGTGTTTCCGAGGGTACCTAGGAACCATTGACTGAGGTAGGGGGAACATCAATTTCTAGTCTATTTATTCATTATTGCTTCCGAGTACTCATTGGTAGCGAAAGCACTGTTTTATTTTCGGAAGATTGAAAAAAAAATGTCCTCGTCGTTATTTCCAATGTTGACTCTAATTTTACGAGTTAGATCATTCTGAAGAACTTCTAGTATGTACGTGCCCGCAATCCCTGCAACGAGCTTAATTTTTATTGCTTCCTTCCAATTTTGAGGTCACTTTCTGGGAATGGGAGGCTGGAGATGACCCTCTAACATTTTCATCTCTCAAATGTTGATATATTTTACTGCACGTGAGCAAATTACATCCATAACGGTCTAGCCTGTTAGGATTAGCTTGAATTCGGAAGGTACTCAGCTATGAAATGACATCTTGATAATCTCATACGATTTTCATCATGATCGTATCTTCACCTAGAAGCTTCTGCGCCAGCAGTTTCCTTCCGATTTCGATGAAATTTCCAGGGGTTCTGCTTAGACTTGAGACGCGATTCCCTCCGGAATTTCATCGCTCCCAACTCAATGATAGCTCGTACTTATGCGCAAGCATCAACCATAATTTATTCTCTTGCTAATTGACTGATTTTTCCATTTTTCAGTTCTTACTTTAGTATTTCTTCAGACCACTCGCTCTGTGATTTTCAAAGGTTATTTAAAACAGTTCGATGGTTTAAGATGATGGTACGAGGAACCAATGTACCGCTCCCACCTTCTTTTTCATTTAATTGCCTTTAGATAATGGAAGTAAAAAAGTTTCCAACTGATTTTGGTAACCTGGTAAGTGATCTAGTCAATTCGAAGGTCTCCAAGAAGAAAATTTGGAAAAGAGACGATTGCATCAATAAAATCCTCCCCTGAATGCTAAGTACGTGCGGTGCTAAAATAATTTCCAAAGGAACAAAGAAGCTGCTCCCAACTTTTTTTTATTCAACCAAATAAATTTATTGACCTTTATTGGTCATTTCTAAGCAATTAGCCATTCTTTTAGTTTGTGAAAACAAGTTGATATATATTTATATATTGCAGGGTGAAAACTGTAGTTTGATCTTTACTATCTAGCACTTTCTGCCATCTTCGATTACATGGTAATAGAAGGCATTTATAATGGCGAAAGTGGTCCCTTTTTTTAGAATCATGCAATCTCTACTCTAGCTGGTTTAACGATGAAAACATTGCTTTTGTGCCCATAATCGTGGAAAACTCCCGATTAGATAACTTCAAGGAAAACTCTTCGAACGTTCAATTTTCACCTTGTAAGAGAAGCAATGAGAAACTTGAAAGGCTCTCTAATAGGTAACTGCTTTTCTCCTGCAAAATCCTTATGACAGTATGAAATCTTATTTTTAGCAACTGAAGAACTCTAGTCAACCTGGTGACCTGAATTTCGTGCGCTGTAATCATGGAACTTATCACTACGAATTTATTTTGGTAATTGTACGCAAGGGACTATTAGATTTCTTTAAGAAAGTATCAACTCCTAAGTAAGAAGCAAAAAAAATTATGAGAGATCAACCAGAAACTAATGTTTCAAAATATGAATAAACCTCACAAAGAGTTCCAAAAGTTGTTACAGACGGAATCAAATTTGTAAAACCCTAACCGAAAGTGGGGATTTCGATATACAGATCACAAAATTTTTATTTTTTGACGCTAAGTAAATTTTTATTGATAATTTCATTTTAAGAACCACTCTCCGAATTGTTGTTTTGCTACAATTTGTTTTAATGTTGAATGTATGTTCACGTCTTATTAGTATTATGTCAAGAGTTTATATGTTACCTACTATGATATTTTCAGAGATATCCTAAATCTACTAGTAAGTAATCTACGTCATTGAACCATTATCAACATTTTTAATCCTAACCCCAAAATTACACTCGTTTTACGCAATCAAGTAAATATTCAAAGTGTCACTGTAAATATATATTTACACATACCGATGATTCTACATATTTCTTTTTACATGAACATTCGCACTTAGACGCCCTATTGTGTTGAACTCACGTTTGACTTTCAGATTCAACGCAATCTTCATTGGTCCGCGTACTTGTTGCTTTTGGGCAGTTGAAATGAGCCGCCCCACGAGAATCGATGTGGGGAAATATATTTATAGTTCTTATTAAAAAATTTTCACCAACCTCAAGCCAAGTTATAATAGTTGTATGATCTGTCCAATATCACTTTAGTAGCATTATCAAATTTTACCATACTTCACTTTCCTGGCAGTAGTAATTAGCATTAATGGTCGTAGTGTACATTAATAACGTTGTCTTCCAGTCAATAAAACATAACAGTCATTTTGATTTTTTAACAAAACCCCAGAATTGAAATTCAAGAGCTGATACAGAGAACAAATAAATTGAGAATGTTCTGAAAGTTGGACTCTGATGCGAGGTTGTGATCTAGGTCTAATAACATCGAAGGTATACAAAAATGACTCCTAGTGGAAATTATGATATTTTCAGCTGATCGGGGGGGAAGTTTTATAAAAAGCCGAATGTATAATTATTGTGATTCTTATTTCGAACATGTGAACTGCTTTGAGGTCAAGATGAAAATTACATTCCGGAGAAAATTTGTAAAAGGGATAGATTGATGTTACTTACCGGCTTGATCGTTATTCGAGGACGTCGAAGGTATAAGAGAGGGAACCACTTAGCGATACCGGAATTATTACCCCTAGGGAGAGACACGGAATCAATAACATGCGTTGTCGGGCCCCCGAAAACTGTTGTCAAAATTCAAAGTGGTCAGTGACCAGTGACGTTCTTATTTTTTGTTAGAGAACACTTGCGTAGGGAGCTGCCCGGTGTTTACAGAGCCTTTGGTTGTTGGGAGAAAACGGGGGTTTCTACTACGTGCATTATCAGCAGCTTCGCTCCTCCCCCACTGGGTTCTAATCCAATTGGCGGAGCTTATGTAACAGAACTAAGTAATTCATTTGGGGCCATTTAGAATATACTTCGTGGTATGGAGAACGTTCAGTAGACGTACGATAGAAAACCGCAGTTGTGTTGGTAATCGCTGAAAAGATTGAAAAAGTATTTTTCCAGATTGACCCTGAACTGGATTATCTACTACAATCACTCACTGTTGCAAATTGAGTTAGGATAACCATCCAAATAACCATTATTCGTATACCCTAATAATAGTGTAGTCATCTGGTGGTTTTTGCTTGCGAAATTCCGATCTTTTCGCACATTCGGTGGTTAATTCTATCCATCCAGTTGTGCTATAAGCAGGAATGCGAACAAATTAACCTTGTGCTAACTTCAGGAGGGCAGAAAAACAGCGATTTTCTCGGGCGTGTTACAGTTTTCCAGCTTTAACTCGAAAATTTAGCTGTTCAGCGAGAAAACCACTCCGATATAAATTGAAGTACACAAAATTTCCAACAAAATCAGCTATTCAAACTTGATTATCCACAAGTGGTGGCAGAGATATTTAGGCTCAAAGATAGGCAAAATCGCCCAAAATGCAAAAACAGCTAGAAGCTTTATAGCTATTTGCGCACTTGTTGATGATACATTATTTTCTTATTCTGCTCGGAAGCCCTCCTTTCTTGTGCGCCCGTATAGGAATTAACAATATTATATATCTTGAAACGTCTTTATTGCGTGAATAAAAATAATAAAGTCAAAACGAATCGTTGTTAATTAGTATTTACAGTCAGTATAAGTACATACAGTCAAAAATCAGAAATATTATATTCCTCAAAAGACAGAGGTGACAAATGAAATTAGAATGACTTGTAATAAGCCACGTACAGAATGGTTGAGTTTTATTGAGAATAATTCACCTTCATCGTTCGGCTTCCAATTCTTCGTTTCGGAAATTAAGGAACGGTTTGTCTTCCACGCTTTGAGCTCTTTCCTCTTCGTTGAGATCCGTCTCTGATGAATTCTCACAGGAGTTTCCTGTGCACTTTTTGCACAGGGCCGAGCACTGAGAGCCCGCTTTCTTGCGGCTGCAGGCTTAGGATGAACACTCCTTGGAGCATCTACACGATACGATAGAGAGGATGGAGTCAGCTGCAGCATTGCAGTCGTCGTGATGGGTGCTACCCCTTGCCCAGACCAAAGGCTTTTGTCCGATACAAGCTAAGCCTGCACCTGAAGGTAAACTCTCAGTGAATGGTATCTGGCGGCGTCACTGGGTAGGTGGCAATTGGGCCAGCTGGAACATGGGTTTCGCCACACACATTGGAACAACTTATGCCGCAGGTCACCAGCGAATCTTTGGCAGCCCCAACAAAGACATGCTGCCCGTTGACCACACCCTCCAGGAAACGTCAAGTGGTATACCCACCTACCTGTAGATAAATTCCCCAGGCATGACTGAAGGTTTCTTTAAATAGATACCTATATACTTGTACAACAATATGATTTCAAGTTATCTCAAAAACAAAATACATTCCAGTTCTGGCTGATTTTCGGGCCGATGACGAAATTAGGCTCCAGGGGAGGGGGTATAGAATAAATATGCACGTAGGTTTCGGTCCAATACGTATTGGTATACAATAGCAGGCCAGGAAGCCAGAGTTGTGAGATATGATGCTTTTTCAAACCAATGTCTGATGATTATCTCAATTCTGTGAGTCATCCCACCAACCACATTCGAAAATCATCATCATCTACGAAAAACCAGGTTTGTTTTAACTAACAGCCGCCCAGGTTTCTACCTGCAACTCAGGTATTGTAATGAAAAATGACAGTTCGTCGATGACCTTCCCATGAGATTGTATTTGGAATCTAACCTATTCAAATTTAAGAAAAACTCAAGGTATTCCTTGGAGTTTTCGGACTACAATTTTTCAGAAATGTTGAATTTTAAATTTCCACCATATTTTGTAAGAGTAAAAATTATGCATAACAGTGCGTACATGAGCGGCCCACTATTCACATTTGATCATTCGAATGCCCACAAAGTAAAAATTGCACTACTTTTAACACAGTGATCGATTTCACTAAAAACTGTTATTTATCTAATAACAACAAATATTACATTATAATATACTTAGTTAAATTATAACTATCTTTATCATTATCCATTAACCTGCTTCTCTTACGGATGTAGTGCGAGGTTGTCCAGAAACGGATTTCTGTATGTACAGTATTGCACGGTTAAAGGTTGTCAGGAAGTGTTATCTACATTTACGTAATAATTGATTGCTCATTTATGATTCAAAAATAGTAACAAATATGTTATGTAACTCAGGAAAACGTATGCGAGGAGGTGGTGTTAATTTTAGCTGCTCAATAACACATTCCTTTGGAGCAATATGGGTAAGTACTTTGCCAGAAATAGAGGCAAATGGTACCTACCGTTTTGTAAATTAGATTTATGAATCTGACTTCCTCATCATGAACCCATTTGAGTTTTGGGAGGGTTTCAACTTATTAGTTATGGATTCCCTATAGCCTATACACCACCCATATTATCTGGAATTAACTTGTTACTGACTGGAGGTTCTCTGTTGGCGCACTCATATAAGTGGATTTTCGGGATGTATTAGTGTGAGATAACTTCAAACTACAGAATCAGTGGAACTGATGCTAAAGCATTTTAATGTTTTGGGCGATCACCATATCACTTTTTATGGCACATTAAGAGTTTAAGAGTCATGATGACTTTTGGAATTATTAGGCATTATTATGCTCTGTTACGGCGTTTTACAGTTTTTCAAGTTCGAAGGTTGAAATTGATCGCACCGTATATAACCGCGTATATACTATTTTTTTATTGTTGGCTCTGTGGTATGACAGAATGAAAATGCCAATCTATTTTCCGCAATTTATTACAAAAACAAATTATGACGTAATTTTAAACTTTATCAACAAGTCCATAAATAGACATTATCAATATTCCGTGGCACCCCAACATAATGAACTGTTTCATTATACCAAAAGGCTGAACGAAGTATCACACCATTGTTCTATGAAGACATTATGCTTTTTTTTCGAAATGTATACTACTTACCGAGATTGGACGAATCTTCTACAGCCAAGACCTAACACGCTTCCAGTTTTATTTACGCATGTAATACAACCTACAACCAAACTGTCTATAAAACAGGCCAAATACTATTTTTTTTTTAAATTTAGAGATAAATTAATAACACTGGATATTATGCAACACTATAAACCTACTTATTTTCTCAATCGTTATCAATATCTTTGGAAGAACGGTTATACCTATAAAAAGCTAGTACAAGGCTGTGTGTTTTTGTATTGTGAGTTCTTCCCTCTTTCAATTCTTTGTACCTACCGCCGATCCCACTTAACATCGGCCTTATTGACTTGTGAAAGCCATTTCAGTTTCTAGCCGTCGTTCGCACGGATGTTTTTCTTCCGAAGCCAACAACGCAATCTTCTGCTATAAGTAGAAAACTACCCAATCCAATTGTCTGCCTAGGCTTGTGTTAGTTGTAGATATACTTTGGTCATGTATACGATTTGTGGTAGCTTTGTCTTAAAGAATTCACATGGAAATCTGGTTCGAAACACACAGAATCGAACTATGGATTTACAAACACACACACCCAGGTAGAAGGTACCAGTGTGGCTGCAAAAAAGGAACATAAAATAAGTTCCAGTCTCGTGACCATAAGAGGGAATTTTCAAAGAATTTCTCTCCATAGCTTGAAGATATTGCAGAAACAAATATGAGAGCACCGGCACAAAAATGCCCAATTTAGTAGGACTTTCAATTGAAAACCTCAAATCACAATCTACTTAGCACCAAAAAGACACCCAAAAGCCCATTTTCATCAGTTTTTCGGACCATAAAAATGTAAATCAGGACACATGTAAGTGGTCCAATTGGGCTGCTCAACGAACTTGACCTTTCGATGGCCAAGACAATTGTCTTAACGTTTGAACCACAAATTTAGCAGTTTTATTACGCGAATTATCGTCTGGAAGTACGGCTTATATACAGGTTGTCCCAGGAGTTTTTTGGTTCATATCTTAACGATCTTGTTTAAACTCCAACTCTTTATATGGACACGATTTAAACCCCAATATCTTACCATTGTGCTACAACTGGATAACATGTTTGACTCAACAAACATTTTACTAAAACTGAATGTGGTCAGAAACAACAAATTATAAACATTGCTAACACCCAATCCCACGTCCAAATCTAGATTGGAGTTGATAATACACGGCGCACAAAGCAACCCCTCCTTCAAGACCGGGGGGTCGTACGGGTCATAGCATATCCTTGCCCGTGACCAAGACAATGCCTCCCCCGTAGCTTTCCGTATTTTCAAACATTAGGTCACATTCCGACTCCTACGTGTTGTACAACTCATTTCCAACAAAAATGCCTCCTAGCAATTTTTTGCCATTGGCCTCGTTTCCGAGTTATTCACGATTTGAGATTTTGTTACGTGTTTGCGATCTTATGTCATTAAAATTGTCTTAATTCCCTCAAGATCGAGATAGCTGAAATTTGATAACACCGTTGGAGAGAGCATTAAATTTTGTTAGAATTTTTTTTTGCATTGAAAATGTGTCAAAATCTTTTGTCAAATCGCTTGTTTTTCATCTCGCCTAGCAACTCCATCAATGCTTGACGCAGAACTGTGCAGGCCTGGTAACACGTGCGCCAAAATGTCATCTTTCCAACGATGTAGTTGTTTTGGTTTTTAAATATATTTATAGTTGAGGAAATGGTTTTTAACTGCAGAAAAACGTGTGTTTTCTTTTAAATTTTTTTTTTTTTTTTTTTTTCAAATGTCTTGACGAAACGATTTTTGACGATGTCTTCAAATTTGAGCTATACCGATAAAAAGGGAGTTATGACAGTTTCAGTGACATAAGATCGAAAACACGAATACAATTTTAAATCGCAAATAACTCGGAAACGAGGCCTCTTAAAAAAATGCTAGGAGACACTTTTGGTAGGAAATGAGTTGTAGAACACGTGGAAGTCGGGTTGTGCATAACTCGTGGGACACCCTGCATATACCGTATATACCGTTTATACACGTGGGACACAATGCATATACTCAGCACATAATACAGTACGTGTACTAAACGTACCTACTGTATTTTGTGCCGAGTGACCAGGGTAAGACCCCAGATATCGTTGCTTTTAAGCCCAATGGTTCTACCATCATCCTGGATGTCCAAGTTGTTAGTGGCACATGGAACTAGAGATGGGATTTTACCCGGTAAATACCCAAATTTGGGAGAATACCTGGGAACATACCAAGGAAAATACCCGATTGGGTAAATATTCGGGTATTTTTAAATTTGCTTCCCGAACTATTTTTGCAGTTGCAGATTTTAGATAAGAGATAGAACTTTTGTGTTGAAGCGATTTAATATTTGAATCATCAATGTGTACTGAAACTGTAGTATATCGGTACCCCATGGTTTGCTCTAATTCGCGCGATGGTTCTGCCGAAATCCTTCGTTACCTTTGGTCCAATAAACCATGGTCTGGCAGGTAACCTAAGCTGCACCGATTTATAAAACTTTCCCTCAGGGGCAGTAGAAAACCTTCTTTGCCACACTGCTGATCAGTGTAATCGGAGAATCGGCTGCAAGAAGTCTCCCACCTAGTTAACTGTTGAAGTTAGATGCGGCACATACATTCCTGGTATTAATAAGACGGATATACTGGTCCTTGAGATGTTTTAAATAATCTTGAAAGTTTTTCAGGGTTAAAGAAGTTGAAATTAAGATTGTTGAAAATATTCTTCGAGCACCAGCGTGGCTGGTAATGATGCGATTGTGATAGAATTTGTTTGAGATAATTAAACCATAATTCCTTAAGTAGTCTCCAAATGTCAGTATGATCTGACAATTCGGAAGAGAGAAAGAAGTTTTTGAGGTTTTTAACGCTAGCGTATGCGCAGAGCGAAGTAGTTTTTTTGCGAGCGATGATACCTACATATTCTCTGAAAATAAAGTCATCAAAATCGGATGAAAACTGTAGAAATTTTAGATTGAAATTGTTGTTGAACTGTAGATTGACCAACATACAGATATGAAACAATACTGTTCAGAATTGTCAAAAACGTGAAATGCTAGTGAAATTTTTGATTTTGAAGAAGCAATTAGAAATTGCCGATTGTAAAAACAAGGCCTCCTTTCCCTATAGGTAGACTCGGAAGCAATTCCTTTTAAAAAACAAGTCCATAAATTCCCTAACCATAAATTCATCAACAATCCACTTCGGTTAATTGATAATGAGATTTTGCAATAGCCGTTTGTCATAAGTCAGTTCTAGCTACCTCAAGTACCACGGCAATTCCCTGATTATACAAACCATTATATGAGATATAATACCCCCATCACAATCTTAGCATATGTGTTTGAGTTGCGGTGCTTTCTTAGATAAATACCAACTTCAGCAGCCATATCGTTCGAAAATTCCTTATTCGAACCGTTTCCACAAGTTACTTTCCATAAGTTACACAAACTCAAAATTGCATAACAAATTGTTCACTCATTCTAACGGTATTTTTGATATTGTAATAGGTATTTCATGTTGGCATTTTCAATCGTGCATACCAACCCCCAACTTAAGGACTCGTTTCTTGACTTTCCTCTTGAGACTACTCAATGAATACCTGGAGTATTTGTTGAGAGTGGAACACCATTAGAAAGGTCACGAAATAGAGAAGTTTTGACCTCGCTCAGTTTCAAGGAAATTCATTGATTTATAACTAGGTGTCCCGTGCCCCGGGGTAGGGTAAATAGTTTTACAAACTCATAAACTGTACCTACCCATGAAACCAATAAAATTGGTATAGGTACATCAAATCTCAGTAACCATTTGTCAAAATTATATGCTGTGGAAAGTGAAAGCCTTTTATGCTTCACACTTGAGACGATACGTTTATGCAGGTAGTTGTCTTGATGAGGGTTCATAATTGACGATGTATGACCAGTTAACATAAAACAACGATTTAAATTCTGTTTCATTGAAAGTAATACTTTTTGAGACTTCAATTTGAAAGTTAGTCGTATGCTGTCGTTGAATTACTTGTTCATCATTTGTTCAATTATCCAGCTCCACAACTTCTCTCTTGAACCTAATCACGAAGCTGTAGTCGTTAAGGCAGCTCGTAAGGAATGTTTTCCTTTGACCGATTCTTCTCCGACTTACTTTGTGAATCCCACTTCCACAAAAAAAGACTATTTTTTAGGGTTATTTATAGCTTATACTCTCACAAATAATGTGGTTTTATATTGGTAAACGAATGTCCAATATCAGTTCAGTAGATCCAGAGGTTGCCCCTACAACATATTTCAAGGAGTAGGATAAAAAAAAGTACACATAAAGGTAAATAACAGAGTAAAATAGAATTACAGTAATTAGTAAACAGAAATATTTTTGAAAAATTAGTCAACCTAACATTATTCCTCGTGTTGATGAAAGTAGAAGGTGAGAAATGTCGATGTCCAAGCACAGATCTTGAACGAGGTTCACCGTTCTTCTCATGATATGGCGAGTAGGGAGCGAGATCCAGACTGGAGGGACTAAAAAATGAACCATGTGTTTCCATACTTTCAGGGAAATTAGTAATACGAAATTACCTACTAATCACTATCTTCACTGCGCAAGCCTAAAACGCAATACCCATTAAGAAAATTTTTCATGGCCTATTAGTCGGATCTAACTGAAATTCGGAGCTTAGTTGAAACTTACGATTTGGATACCCCATTTGAGTTTTTTCACGTTCGGAGCACTTGTAGCTATTGTGCATGTGTGAGCGCCTGATGAGAAGAAAATACGATTTGTTCGCTGAAAATAAATTACTTACATCTTTTTATCATTCATGCAATTTCTGTAGATGAGTTAGAAAACTTTACACGTACATTTTACTTACAACTCAAACTTAATTATTCACTACGGAATCATTAACATTATTTCAAATAATTCAGTATTCAGTGATCTGAATACTCAATTTACGGATACGAGTATATGCCGTGAGTTTGTGTACTTGATGTAAGAGAAATGGGTGACACAAGAACGGAAATGGGGCAAAACGCCATTAGCCTCACTTTTCTGTTACCTGCGTACATGAATTTTCCAAAGTTTTTCATTAAAACACGTTTTTTGACATTCAAACCCACTTTTCTTCTCTTGACAAAGATGTTTACAAATTTTGATTACATTTAGGGATTTTTCGTAACATTTCCCACGTGCTTAGTGCATGTTCATAATCAAAAAGTGACTTCGAAGGAACCTATAACGAGTTCAGACGTTCAACATTTTAAAAAATTAAGTTCTGAAAATATTTGAACTCTCACTCCGATTCCAAACGGTATGCTGGGAGATGTCAAACCTGCGCGCTAAGTGTCATATTTGCTCAGCTCTCATGTGCCACGACCAACTTTGTGATTCCGATCGATTTCATGGAAAAATTCCAATTTGAAGGTCAAAATCATTCCCCTTATGCACTCTTACTTATACCATACGTACTTAAGCCGTGATAAGCCGTAAGCCGGTTTGAACCTTAAGTACGAATACTCAAATCTTAAGGGACAACTGCTTTATCGTGCTACATTACTATAACATATAAATTGACATGCTTTACACTGATTAAGTATAAACCATTTCACACTAGAAATAATTTTCCGGATTTAATCATTTTTCCTATTCGCACCGTTCGGATTTTGTTCCTTTCACCCCAGGGATTCTTCGTCTGTTGTTTTAGAAGGGACGCCTTCAAACTGGAATTTCTTCTTGGAATATTAACGGAATCACAAAGTTGACCATACCGCTAGAAGCTACAATTTTTTCACCCTCAAAGAGCTCAAATGTCAGAATAAATTACTTTTAAGAAATAGTGGAACATCACGGAAATTCGGACAGTGTGACAGCGACTTTTTCGTTTCACATGCTGCTGAATGGCCTCTCTATAGACAATTCCTTGCTGCTAGGGTTCTTATGATAATTAGTGTTCTAGTTTTGTGTTGGCTATTTCTTGCTATTCCTACTATTGTATTATTCAATTTCCGTTAATCGAGGTTTGTTGTTTCTCCTTAATCTAAAAAGTTGAAAATGAAGTTCAAGAAAACCTCCTATTGTTTCAAACCTTCTTGTTATGTATGATAGACGAATTCAAGGATTTACACCACATTGTCATCCCGAAAATAATCTACTTACCTGAATTGGGACAGGTCATTGTTGAGTATATGCCAATATAATTGAAAGACACTAAAAAAGAACTTGCTACGGACTGCTTGCTACTTGACCTTCAATATTTGTATACTGAGTGCATTTTTCAGTGAAACCCAAAGTAACTGTTTATGTTTCTGTGTGGGGTTTTGCTGCGATTAAGGTGTGAAATTATTTATGGCGGACAGGACGAAGGTTGAAGGATTTTTGCAATCATCACAGAACCTCAAGCTAGCCATCAATCTTCCTTCACCCCAAATTTCTGCCATGATCATCAAACCATCGACAAGCTTTTCCATGATCTTGATGGCTTTTGCAACCCACTGAACCCCATTCCTAAAATGATTTTTGTACTTCTTTATATGTTTTTCCACAGTCTTGCGGTTATAGCTTCCTTTGGGTGAGCTATTGAATTAAATTTTACCAATATTTGGGCAAAGCGTGAAACCTGTTTGCTGTTAAAAAAAGAAAAGTTTTTGAAAGTAGCCTTAGAGAAAGAAGATAGGGTTAAAGTTCCCATTTCGATTAATGTTTTCCAGGACTGAATATTTCATCCAGCTTTCTGAATGCGAAATGGAAAATAATTATTCAGCAAAATTCATTAGAAGAATCTCAGCTAATAAACTGAACTCTAATACCTAGATTGGTATTGGTTTAATAGTTGAGGTTTTCCAAGCTTAAAATTGTTTAAAGTCGTTTTTCATGGAAAACTGTCAATGTTTTTATAGAAACATAGTTAACAAAACACAGCATCAAGAACCTTGAACGATTTTTTCTTCTATCACGGGTAGTTTAAAAAATAACGCGTTGTAGGAAAAGAGGCGTTCCTTAAACGTCGTTCACCGGCACTATTTGCCTAAAGTAGTATGTGCCTGCTTATAAATCCCTAAAAACGAGATAAAGAAAAGTAGAAATCTGAAACATGAAAGGTTTGAAGATTTGATTTGAGTTGTAAATATTAGGAATTAGGTGTGTAGTTCTTGCACAATGCTGTCACAACTTACTTATCCTCATGCTGAAATTATTTAACCACAACGTACCATGTAACTTGGAGTTAACTTGCGGTTTCTGCAATACTCGTTGATAATAAATTTAATATGTACCAAGTGTTAAATAAATAGGTTATATTTTGTATTATTTTTTAATCAACAAATTATTATTTGAAAGAAGTTCAAGTATTACACTGACTTCCTACCGTATGAATCATTGAACAACGTTGAAGGATCAACTGACAAAAATCTTTAATGCATTGGGATTGAAAATATCTATTTTTAATAACTTAATATCTTCTTCTTTTTAATACTGTGGGTAAATTACATCAGTTTTCAAACCATAAATATGTTTTACAAGAATACACAACATAATATCACAACCTTTTAGTAATAGCATTGATTAAACACAGGTTATCTACATGAGATGGATTACATTCATTTATGAGCAATAAAGATTGAAGATGAGTAAATATTTCAACTAATTATCGCTACCGTTACCGTTTCAACTCTAGAATCTTGATGTCATCATGGTGTTATAATTTTAGTTATAGATATCATTATAACGCTCACAACGAATCCTGACGATCTTAATTTAATGACTAGTTTAATGACAACGAAGAACAGCGGAACATTGGATATGCAACGGCAAACAAATTTCCGATGGCCAATTCAAAAGTACTCTGCCAATGGAATAATCAGCTAACACGCTATGGAGGCTTACAAGCTAGCTCTTATTAGTCAAATACCAAGAATATGTTGGCAAATTTCTCATCAAACACTGATTTCAAATCAGATTGAATCTTTTTAATTACTTACACATAAATAAACGTGATATAACATTCTAGTATCAAATAATCATGTACACAAAACAAATAAGGAAGCCCATTCATATAGACACATCCTGAGAGAAGAAGAGTCCATAAAGCATATGAAACGATTTTGATTCTCATGTTATAAAAATCAAATCAAATTCTATTTTTATTCTAATGTTATAAACATTGAGGTTTTGAATTCAATGTTAAAAACATATAAGTATTCAAATAATCTGACCCGGATAACGAACATCTGGAATGAGCTTAGTTAACCGAATAAGCTCATGCCAATAATTTACCTGATCCAAACAATGCCCACAGAACATCAATGTTATTCCTTGTTACGTTCAACAGCTTTCTCTCGTGTTTTGTAAATATTGAAGACAGTTTTATGAACTTGTTCGTACGTCCCAGTAGTTGAATTTCTCTTTTCGTTTCTGTTTAGACGAAAATCCAACAATTAACTCAAAGTCACGTGCTACTCTACGTACCGTGCCGTCAGATGAACGGTAAAGGCTCTCCAACGCACTCCAACAATCTCCATACACGAGCAGTCATCACAAGCTCCTTGGGTACACTCTTATTTCACCTGAATCGAAGAGATTATTACACTAATGAATTTAAATTTTAGTCCTTGAAAGAGTTGGTGATCGATAATGACATCGACGAAGCACAAGGAATATTCTTGTAAGACTTCATTCTTTTGAAACATTGTAAACTAAAGCACGCATTTCATCATAACTTCCAAAACAGACACACGTTACATGTTCACATTATACGAACTAATCAGCGGCGCGTTGGTAGAATCAGCTATCTAATCATTACGAATTTGTAAGCACAAATACTTTTCTGGTAATCCATATTTCTCCCAAACATTTAAATTTATATACCTATTATAATTGTACATTCCCAGAAAAATTGCAGAGGGTGTTGATACGGTAAGCTAACCACGAGATAGCAACTCGTTCCAGAAAACAAGTCACTCGCCAGCGTAGAAAATTAAGATGTTTTGGAACTAATTGAGTTTTCAATCGTTTATGAAAATTGTAAACGTTTGTGTTTTAGAAATTGTGCTTATTAAATAAATATGCAATTGAAAACCATCTTGTGGCAAGAATTTAAAATAACTGGCTGCTCTTCGGTGGCAATGATTTTTTAAATCTCTTGTTTAATATTAAAAAATCATAACTTTTTTCTTCATTGATTGATCTAATTATTGTAACTTTTTTCTCTGTGAATCTAAACAAATTATTTGTTAAAATTATAATTAGGGGCAGATTTATTTCTCATGAGTTACAATCACGAATCGTTGAAAGGTTCAGTGGGAGATGATACATTTTCGCTTGAAAACTAAATATGCAAGTTTGGTCATTTTGACGTTCTAGTACTGAGGTGGTGGACATAAAACTTTATTGCTGATAAATGGATGGATAACAGTTCTCATAGATGTTCTAACAGGTAATTGACGGGGTGAAATGATAGGAATCGTAAGTAGTGGCAGATCACACGAATAACACAAAGTGGATCTAACCAAGACGTATGAAGTTGTTGGCTCTTTTATTTGAGTTTCGCTGGTGAGGGATATTGGGAAGCAGTAGAAATTCCGGAGCCACGAATGATGTTGCATCCAAAGTCAAAGGCGGTACAAGACCTCCGAATCGAATGGCGATAGATCGCGACCGAGAGTCTCCACCAGTAGAGGAGATATTCGGCTGTTTGTCTCGGTCTTTCATGTAGTCCGAGTTTATATGAGGTATGTTGCTGTCTTCATCTTGGAACGTGTGATCCAACTTCCTTCCTTGAGGATCTTGACAATTATCGCGTACAGTGTGTTTGAGTTGATTGTCTTCTTCCCTTACGTTGCTCGGATCGGCCACAACGTTCTGGTCTTGGAAATCACCCGATGACTTCTTTCCGTAATTCTCCATACAATTGGTATTGACCATTTCATGTTTCGTTTGTGGATCCTCCTCTTTTGCGTAGCCTACGTCAACTACATCAGTTTCGTCGTCCAAAGTTCGATCCGCTTTCTCCCAGCTATGTTTTTTTGATTCCTGCTCAGCCGTCGATAAGTTTTGATTGACCTTATCGAATTCATTATCCCGCGACAAGAGCTGATTAAAATTACGACCGAATCGAATAAAATTTTTTTTGCTGCGAACAACCTCCAGGCTTTTTGGTTCGTAGTATTCAAGATATTTCCCGGTTGGTTCTACTCGATGCTCTTCCCTGGTATTTTCCATTCCGAAGATAGGAGATCCTGATTTTGTTATTCTAAACTGGCTCTCAGGTACAAATGGATATATGTTTTTGTACCCAACGCTACCTTTACTTCCTCCTAGAGGTGCCCACATTGATCTTCCAAATCTCATGATGTCTCGTCCGGTTTTGCCCTTTTTCTCTGGCTTGTCCATTTTTTCGTCCAACTGCCACAGACCGCCATGAATAAAGTTTGGAGGAGGCCAAGATCTTCCGTATCGCATGAAATTCTTTTCCAACGGGCTTCGTCTCATCAAGTGGTCAACCAAATTGTTCCTGGATGAGGTTCTGATGTCCGCGACGCAGCAATGTTGATGTACCAAGAACCAGGCCCCTAACAGCATGATGCCAATCATTTCAACCTGCAACAGAGAAAATAGATGGTGAGTAACTCGTATTTTAAGCCAATTTACATCCTAAACTAGATCAATCGTAACTTCGGAATAAGCAGTTTTAAAATACTTCGCATGCTGTTGTTTGACTGAAAAAATTGTCCCCGAAACCAAAATGTTCACTACTATTGTTGTGTGGTTTTTAGCTTTAAAAAATCACAGAGAAAAATATCGTCGACAATAATGCCTTTTACCAAATGTTCATAAGAAATGGAGCTATTGCAATGGGTCGTTATGCGATAACTCTCGATAGAATTGAGGTAAAAACTTTGTTCTTGCGCCAAAAAGCAAGCATTTTAAACGAAGGGCTGTTAGTTGGGGAACACTTTTTCAGCACATTCGATTGGTCAAATTTCCAAAATGGACCAAAAAATCACAAAAAGACAAAAAAAAAACGGCTAAAAATTGTTATTAGTATCACTCAAAAAATTGTTTTATCTACAATGAAAATTCATTCCAAGTCAATTACAGATTAAAGCCAATATTTATGCTGAAAACTACTTCAATTGCATTAAAATGTGCTAAAAAATAACAAAAATGCTAAAATTAAAGAAAAACCAAAAAGCAACACCGAGAGGATATCCTTGAAGCACCAGGTTTATACTCAGGATTAGCATCATAGGTATAAATAATCGAGAACGGGGAACTGTATCCATCTGTATCCATCACAAGTGTTATATATTAATCAATATATCGTGGTTGAGTAGGATATGTTTTATTTATTCAACTTTCACCAACGATTTCTAATTGTACCCGATTTGGAGACGGACTAATTGTGCAGAATCGTGTAGTTCTTTGTTTTGCACGAATAAAGTTTACCGGGTGTAAATTTGGTGGTTCAAGTGCAAAGGTGCATTATTATCTTCTATTGATCATTGGCTTGTGTAGATATATTGCGGTCGTACCGAGCACCATTTTTACGGTTTTCTACGATTCTAGACACCATGCACATCTGTCCCGCATTATTTGTACCCTTTAACTTTCGCTTACAAGTATAAAATCTAAAAGGAAAATGTACAAAAATAATATGACAACTAATTGGCGTTTAATCTCTTAGAATCAGGCAGAAGTTGAAAACTGTGTTCTATTTGGTATCTAACGTCTTGGCGTTGGATTCTTTTCGTTTAATATTCACAACAATCATGCTGTAGTAATTTCAAAATTGTATCCCTCTAATGTTATATTTTATTGTCATGTATAATTAAATGTTGCTGGGTGTTTATTGTTTTTTATTATTACGAATTTCTTACTAATACGGTGCAGTCAGAAGGAATTCAATATAGGCTGTACTAGCACATAATTGCTTCACATCCTGAATTGAATTTCCTTGAATGCGTACTTTCTGAGCCTCGAAGATCATCATCTAGGATATCATCCATCTATCATTACACGCGGATTCCCATTTCACGCGAAAAAGGGTTTGAAGCTCTCTCTTCATTTAAATAAGAGGCGATTTCCCTCTCGAGATTGCCCAGGTTCCACCGAACTTTCTACGAACCAGTTTGAAACAACTAAATCGTGATTTCGTGTTTACAAAAGTGTGCAACAATTTAAAACAACGTTAAAATTTCGTTTCGTCCATTAGGATTTCTAGCATCAAATTATACAAGTCAACAAAAATCTACAAATAATTATTCTAACTGTTATCCATTTAAATAAGTTCAAAACAATTTTGAATCCTTTTTCTTTTAATGGAACATTCTTTTTGGTGCTTATTTAGAGATCTCTAAGGATTAAGATAATTTATTGGAGTTTTATTGAGTTGTCTTTTCGTGGCAATAGAGCATTACATCCTGAATAATATTTAGTTTTAAAACAATTGTTAGCTTGTGTTGATATGCACGGATGCCGACGAATCGAAAAAAATCCCCAGAGATTTTAAACCATATAATTATTGTCTATATGCTTTGCCTCGAGTCGTAATCCAAGCCACTTCTCTACTTTGTGCGGCGAGAATATGAACAAGGACTCTGGGATTATCGGATGAAAAAGGATGTTTCTTAAGAGTGGTCTACACTCAAAGATATATATTGTTTGATATAGTGTGACTCTTTGTTTGGTAAAACGTGACTCCGACCCAGCGATACATTGGGCTGAAAAGGGGGAACTTTTCAGCTTTATACTGTCTTTTTTTCGGCATCATACGACCATCTACGTGAAAGATCGATAGTGCAGTCCCATATTTTAAGAATCATTGACACAAACGTATTTACGAGGCATAATTTATGAGACGAAATATTCCACACACGTCATAATTGTGTTAATGTTGATAAACCTCTTTAAATGAGAAATCATTCCCTTTGGATTTGTATTCAGTTATTATTTTTCTCATGCTTTGGCTGTCTCAAACGAAGGACTTGAAAAAGCTGGACACAGAACTTGTGATAGTTGTAGGACTTGAGATAGCTTTCAAACAGCAATGCGGAATTACTCGGGGACTATAAGCTCAATAATGAACTAAAACTACATTAAAACATCGGTATAGATGAAGTATAGAAAATATAGATCCATCTCATCTCTATCTGCGAGTATGGTCTCCGAACCTTAATTGTCAACAATATTTGGCCTCCCATTTTTGGGGAAATGAATAAAAAACTTCATTAAGCCAATTACCCAACTTCCCCACACGATGAAGGGAAGTAATGGGCTCCAACGATTATGCTACATATCTCCGTAACTTTTCCCTTTTCTTTCGCATCTTTGGTTGTTTCTGAAGAATAACCATGGTCTAACCGTTCAACCTCGCTTGACACGAGAACTTGGAGTGAATCTGAACTGGGAACATAAAGCGTATTCGGATGATAAGGATCGGCAGTGCCTACACCTGCTCTCGTGTTGTGTCAATTAATGTCTAGCCCTTAGGCTATTGAGGGAACAAGCCCTCGTATCCCACGTTTCAAAACTTCGTTCATCATCGTACATGTGGACAGGTGAACCCTTGCTGAAACAGTTTGACAGTCTGACAACCGTGACCGTTAAAATTTCATCCCCCGCGACATCCGCCCTAAACTGATTACCCCTAAATGTTTCCGTCCTCTTCGAATCCAAAGGAATCAAGCAATGATGAAGTACGAAGGATAGCGTGGGTGCAAATCCTCTCAATGAGGGCAGGCTTGTCAAAGAGAAAACAAAACCACCTCTTCATCCCGAGGAGGTCGCTACAACCAATTAAATCGCCCAACAATACTGTCAGACCCAAACTACAACTATACCGCGGGTTAATTATTCGAAATGGGCTTGAAATTGGATTTATTTAACAATCACTGTCTAGCACAGGTTAAGTGCACTTGTCGACCCTTCCCATACACTGCTGAGCATACATGCGCCATTGACTTCCCTTGAGTAATCAAATAAGACCTATTCCGGGAAACTCTCTTTGCAATTTGCTATGTTTCTTTGAGTCTATGAAATTACAAATGCAGATTATCGAAAACTGTTTTTTTAAAACGGTTATCTGTCGAATTCCATGTGTAAGCTCACTGAGTTCATCACTCTGACGAATATTTATCGCTTCGCAAAAAATTGTTTGCTTTCAAGTCAAGATTTACTTCCGCATTGAATGTGTAATATCATTCTAGCCGATTTAGATTTCGTTTCTGTCAATCTTTAGCTCCGCAATCTTTTTAATGTAAGATTTGAAACAAATTGAAATCTATACTTTCATCATGGCTCACCGTATCCCCCTTCTCCTCCCATCCATTGTCCAATTATTTTTTATCAATCTAGCGAACCACAGCTTATAAAATCCAGATCAAAGTCGTTTTGTAAACACTTGCGACACTTTTAGTGCAGCATTAGAGGTGTTTAAGTCCAGTAACAAAAATTAATGATATTAGTGTGAAGACCTTGATTTGGTTCTGTCGGCCGTAGAGAGACGTCTGCAGGTTTGTAGGAGTGGTTGATGATGGGGCAGTAGAAAGGCTTGATGTGTCCTCGCTCATGGGTAAATTACCACACTTTCTCATGATACCCTCTCAGAGTTAGTGTTCCATTACATTGTCTCTGGTCCCGAGTGGGATGAGGGTGGTTTGCAGACCCCAAAATCTCAGACTGCCCACACACTCTGTTATATATTCGTAGATATCAATTTTACATCTGTCACCAACTCATTTAAAAGAAATATGAGTAATAGCTTTGACGTAACATCATTAATTACTACTACTAATTAAGACAGGCTCAAATCAAAATTACATATTATAATAATTCCTCGTGAGATTGAACATCTATGGAAGGCGAATTAAAAACTTATTAGCAAGTTATTTAGAACTTACAATTGATGTTTTCCAGTCTGACAAATAGTCTATGATGATATGAGAGTTTACAGTAAACTATGGAAACATCAGGTATCATTTTTTTACTAATAACATTAAAGCACTTATTTGTAAGAAAAATCTTCTACTGATTTATAAATTAGCACAGAATAACAAAAAACAGTGGTCTTGTAGTAATTACAGAATAGAGGAATCAAAACACTCCTGGGAAATCTTGACAGAAATAAAAGACAGGTAACGGATGACACATGAACCTAAACATGAAACTTAAAACATGAGAAATATATTTTAAATATTAAAGAATCAAGTAATGTGTAAACAAGTTGCAAGGGAAACAAACTCAGTAAATTGGCTCATTAAACACTGATGATTAAGCTAATCGACTAGCATTTAGGTTCAAAGGAGAATTTTAAAATTAGCTCATAACGAGATTGATTTAGAGCCCATCCTTCAAAAATTCAGCTCCAAATGAATTGAACTTGTACGATAAATCGTCAAAAAGATACGTTTGTAGGTCTTACCTCCTGCCCAAACCTTACATGCATAGTTTGATATTTCGGTGAAACGGTGCCAACTTCGCAGTTCTGCGCGCCAAAGTGAAAAACAATCTCACCAATCGGTTGGAAATGTAAGGCTTAAAAACAGGCGTTTTTCGGGAGGCTATGATCAAAGCGTTTCCAGTGTGTTCTTGTAATGGTTCTACTACCGGTGAGTAAAAAAAAAAAAAAAAAAAAAAAAAGAAGTAATTATGGAGGTATATAGAGATCGGACTGGATTTAACTGGAAGGTAGGTGCAACGAGGCAGTGTTCGCCGTTCGCTTAGGTCGAATGACCTCCAATGGATTAGTAGGTTATAATTCGAGCCTGAGGGAGCACATGTAGCACCAATGTAGACTTTAAAAGTCACCTTTGAGCCGATCGAAGTAAATTATTCAAGCGGTGGAAAATATCGTTGAGCGGAATTGCAAGAAGAGTCCACTAGGGTGTTTCTCAGTGGGAACTGGCTGACTGCTTTATGGTTTATAAATAAGAAGTCAACTACGCACGGTGATCGTTCTTCCGGGATGTGGAACTAAATTCGTCTAACCATTTTTAGTGTCAATGTTAGCAAAGGTTCCAGTCATTCAAGTTGGCCATACGACCTTTTTTTGTTTCTGAATTCGCTTGAACGTAGCAGAAGCATTGTTTTCACTTTCGGGAGATGAAAAAATGTGTATTCGACAAAAAAAATGTTCACTCTCACGTCGCGTATTAGGCAACGGAACAATTTTCGTTTCATTTTTGTCTGCCTATCTGTCTGAGGGTCCACAGACCCTTCTAACAAGCTTGATGTCTACACTTTTCAATCCGATATAATGAAATTTTCAGGACTGTGTTGGTTAGGCTGTCCGTGATTCCGTGTAAGTTTCATTGTAAAAATCAATATGTACACCATTCGGCGCATTTGAAAATGTAAAACGGTAAAATTCAAGTGATACTATATGCCTTTTCATTTGACTAAACACGACCGCTTTTACACCAGAATCATCATGTAACCGTAGATGCTATAGGAATTTTCAGAAAACTCAAAATCGTAGAGCATCAATAAGCGTTTGGGTTACAAACAGCTGGAAATCGTCCAAATGAGTCCTCATAAATGTGGTAATTTCACACAGGCAAATAAAACACGTGGAAAAGGCGATTCATCGATATTCTAATTTGTTGGAAAATGGTCCGATCTAAGACTAGCTCGATATAAACGTTAGAAAGTAGTAAACAATGACTTAAATGAGCTTTGAAAGAATTGAATCAGACCGAGGTGATCAGACGATTTTGAAGGACAGCAGTCTTAACGAGGAGGAGGAGAGAACTCATCGAAAATTAGCGTGATTCTCAACTGTTTGGAGCTACGAGTTCCTCCATTTGAAAGATGATTTGGAAGTTTGGCTCTACAACTTTTAATCGTATGAAAATGTCAGTAACATGTATGGTTACAAGGATAACATTTTCCAAGTTCAATCCCAAAACGATCTTCAGAAGTTTCGGCTTCAGCTCCTACTAGATGGAATGTAAAGAAAGTAAAAGGAATGCTTCTTCAGGATTTCCAACGTAAAATCCTTCTTTTTTCAACCAAACGTCACTTTCTCCCGTAGTCAAGAAGTAAAATCAAAATTGATAATACCGTTGAAGAGCCGAACTCTAGCTAATGATCTTGAAAATTGGTTTTGGAGATTCTATTTCCCTCCACACGGATGGGAAACTTAACGCTCTTTTCAACGATATACTCAAATTTGAGTTGATTTAGAGAATTAAGGATGTAATGACCTTTTTGTGTCATAATGCCTTAAATACAAACAAAAAAATCGTTAAAAAGCAAAAAAAGTTGGATTTTTAGTTGATTAAAAAAAAAACTCCATGTGGCACTGTTTTTGCAAGTTAATTGTAGAACCGATCATTCAAGTTTGGTCCGTCTCAAAGGTAGACACCCTGTATACAGGATCTTCAAGGTGGCAATGTCGTTACTTCAGGGTCATTTATTTATTATTTTTTTATTGTCATCAAAATACAAATTAACAAACATCACGTAGAAGAAATAATGAAGTAGAAATTGAAAAAAAAAACACTTCGGTTATTGGAAAGAATCCTGGAAATTAACGAAAATACGACTCTCTTAGAATTAAAATAAATAAACTGACGCCCACCAGAAAATAAGCAACAAAATGTGAGTTATAAATATTTTAATTTGTTTAAAAGGACCCCAAATCTCTAAACTATCTTTAAAAACTCGGCAGTTACGAACAATTGAAAATCAAACTGATTTTTGGTTCACCTATTCAGCTAATTAATAACATTTTCATTTTAGATTGAGAAAAAAGGAAAGTTTCTGGTAAGTCTTTCCAACTGCATCCTCAGATTTGAATTGAGTTAGCAAATTGAAGGGGTTATGGTCTTATTAATGAGGTAAGTTAGAAACACGAGAAAAAAACAAAACTGAAATATCTCGGACACGAAACGTTGAAAAAAAAAGTTCTAAGAGCCACTTTTTGTTGGCAAAAGAAAATTAGAATTTATTTTCTATTAAAATTTGCTACAATATACTCGTTTATATCTTATCTAATATTGAAATAATTCACTTTCATGCACCAATTCTCACCTTTTTTTTTCTTTTTTACTCTTTACTCTTAAGGTCTTCGTGAGTGACGAACGGTAGGATCTACGTGAATCGGGTCTCACTGAATTCTTAGGGATCCCTATTTTCAAATATGAGAATGTTTTAGTATACTACTTTAATATACTAAAAACGCTCGTACGCAACACATCGTGTTCTGTGTCGGACTCAGATGGTACTACAGGCGTGTTTAAGGTTATAGGCACCACCTTGTCGTGGTGGTGTCTGATACGTACAACTATGAGCTTCATGTAAACATCTCCCACAGCAGCCCATTTCTCAAGATTCAATCGCTCAGACGTGATTTGTACCAACTACAAAACATCACAGCCGTCACTGTTAAGGAGGTTGTAACAAACTGCGGTCTGAAATTTCATATGGGGAGTCTGCAGCGTCATTCACACCGGTAATGAGAAAGCGAGTAGGTAATTAATATGACAGAGAACTAACAGGTACGGCGGACGCATAACAGCAAGCGTGCTCGGTAAACGGAGCGGGAGGTCTCTTTCGCCTCACCAACTCGATTACCCCACTTAGTTCGACGTAGTTTTATCGAATTATTGGGTTAAATTTAATTTCTTCACCTGCCAGGACCCTCCAGCCCTCGGTACTAAACTTGATCAGTTTCCGCAACTCGTGTCTTGTTTGCTCATAAAACACTCCAACTCCCTGTTTACGCTCCAACAGCTCCACTCACTTGTCTGATTTCCGGCTATAGTCAAAGATGGACTCGTAAATGTTCATAACAGTTATCTGCCTACACTGCGTGTTTACCTAACGGAATGTGTCGGTACGGATGTTGACTTCAAACACCGTAGAACTGTCTGCATCAAAACGACGGTTTGTATGGACCTTGAGCTTAATAATAGGACTGAATGAAATAGAGGAGTGGAAAAAATAGAGAAGGATAGAGATAAACGAAGCGTGAAATAAAGTGGATAACCTACGACCAGGTTATTGTAGCGACATTTTCCCAACCTCACATTGTCGCTTAACGGCCTGTATCGGCAAACTTGGACCGCCAACTACCCATATCCGATGAGATAGTCCATTTCCAGGGAATGCATTCAGTATAAGAACTTTCTTATTGCTCTCTTACAATAGAATTCAAACGTTTACCTACCACTGACGCGACCCCCTGAATTCATTCTTGTTGAATTTTAATGATACTTATAGTATGATGGGATTCAGTGACAGTTTTCCTGAAAATCAAAACAAACCACGTTTTCATGTGGAATACATGGACTTATATAGGGTGGATACGACCTAGGGGACAAAATATTTTCACAAAAAAGAAGGAAAGAGAGAAAAATTTGTCATTCTTGGAGAGAAAAAAAAATTTCAAAGTAGTTACATACGTGTGAGTTGGACCCAAGCACCACAACCGCCAGCATTTACCTCCACTCTGTGCCGCGATATATATATTTAATGCATTTGTCGTCAAGTCACGTTTGTCTACAAAAATACTAAGTTTTCCCTGATTTGTTAAACTTTTCGCATCATTGAGTGACCGTTTTGGAATCTACATTAAATGTCTTACAGTATGTTCTTGTTCTCTGTTTCGTGTTCTTGTAGTCTGTTTTCGCGGCAAAAATGTCCATAACATGAGTGAATTCTCAATTCCTGAAAAATTTCAACATTCGAACAGTTATGGAAAACACTTGAGTCGGTAAAAAGCCCAAGAACTGACAAACCCATAAAAACTATTCCGTAGTTTTGGTTTACTATTTAAATAAAGAACCTTTATAATCGACCAAGAAGACAGCTCACCTCAAAAGTCGTTAGTATACGTTTCAAGGTATAAGTGATTTAGGAGGAGGTGATAGGAGGTTTAGGTGATTTCAAAAATCGAATAAAAAAGCGCCTCCAATTCTAACGCATGAATTGTTGTGTTTTTAATAATGCTTGTGTCATTGTAACGTTAGGTGTACAGTTTTAGGTTCAATAAGTCAAATTATTTGCTGTAGGTAAATTTTTACGGTTCTGGAATTTTCTGTCGAAAATTACTAGAAAATGGCACCCTACTTGCCCATATCAGCAAAAACCTCGGAAAACCGTATCTTTTCCTCTCTTTTGCCTCATCGAATTAATAAGAGTGAGGCTGGAAGTTTTCAACAACTGGACCCAGAATGAATTCCATGAGAATAAAAAGGATTTTTCACATCAATTCTAAGGCATACGGCGGACGGCGTAAGGCGAAGGGACGGTATTTTGTTCTCGTTTTTTCTTTTCGATCTTTGAAATCTACGTATTTTGGAACGAAAACTAACAACTTTTGAGGGGGTGATAAACACCTGTGTTTCTTTGTTGGTTACAAAGGTTCGTCATTGAGAATAATAAACCATGGAATCAGTCCGTCCGCTGTCCAAAACTACTGAACCAAAGTTTGCAAAATTTGGCTCAGAAATCCAACATCTATCAGGGATGTGCCAGTAATTTCGACATCGTGATCACTCAAAACTAAGGGATTATATTCTACTGTTAATCTATCAAAAAATCGCAATCTTAAGAACTGATCTTTTGATTCTGATAAAATTAGTTCCGTGAATCGAAAGGATCCGGAACGTCCGCTCACCTGTCGAAAAATCAGTTTGGTAGGCGGTAGAGAACGCTCAACTAGAGGTCTGAGTTGAACCTTGTGGCTGGGAGACACCGAAGTATTTTCATCGTGAATGCAATGGTATATAAACGAGTTTCTACTATGGACCTAATAGAATTTGTTGAGTATTCACTATTAAAGACTACTGACGTTATCATTTTCAAGAAAAAGTACCGTTTTATCCGCAAGAGCTTAATGAAATTTGGAGGTTTTAATTGGTGCCACAGGCTTGTGATGTCTTGAGCCGCATTGGCACTCCTTTTTACGGATTTTTAAAACCCCTAGGCTACCCTACTGATTCTCCTTATATTATCACAATGAACGTTCAAAGTTACTGCTTAGTTGACTCTACTGCTGGAATGGCTGTAAACAGACAAGACAATTAAAGACAATAGAATAATGAAGAATGTTTGATAATGTTTAGAAAAGTAAACAAATCGGTCATCTGGACTCCGAAAATCCCTAAATGCGACTCGGTGACGATTCCCTATACTACTATTTGAAGTTCATGTTCGAGGGCCAAGTATTCAAACGTTGGTTGCTCTTAATTTCTCTCCCGTTATCTGCATAGGATTAAAACTCATTCCAACTGGATACTAACTAGTATTTCATGCTTCTGGATATACCACCATCTGGAAAAACTTGAGTTTTCTGCTACTGTTATACACCCCATTACAAGGTATGGAGGCGCGAGGTGACCAATTCAGGTAATATATTTTATTATATTTTTGTTTTAATTTATAGATCAGTGATGTACGTAGAGGGGTTATCATAATACAGATACAATAAACCTCTGTGTAATAACTTGATGCGTATTTTTTTCGATTCTTCAAATCTTCGTATCTTGAAACGTAAACCAACAACTTTTGAAGGGGGGTTAAAAATTTATTGTCATGATCGATTACAAATGTTCATTATTGATGATAATTGACCAAAAAATGTACTTAAATTCAAGTTTAAATGGTTTTTGGTTGAGATGATGTCCTACTATTGAGGCTGTTATGTAATCCCCATAGTGATGATAATAAAGGCTTGTGGTTAATACTTATTTGATGTTTTAGGTCTGCGAACGATGACTTGACGAAGCGTACTAAGTATACCCATGCTTTGGTTTCCCGAGGTGTATGAAACATCCAATCGTGTGGGAGAAGAGACATGAGCGGGTTATTCGAGGTATAAGGAACCTATGGTCGAAAAAATCTTTATTACGTCCATTGTAGTATCGGGGTCATTGTGGCAAGTAGGTGTTACAATGGATATCATTTACCGAAGAGATCCGGCGCGATGATGGGGCTGAAGGGGCCAGAGCGTATTATCAGGTGCACCACGTAGGGACCTACCCCCGCCCATTCAATGTCCAGCCTGTCCAGAAGACACTTGCCTTATTAAAGGTATAACTCAAACTCCTCGAGAAAGCATTATCTTTCCAAGAGGCTCAGGATTAGCCGCACCGTGACCACACTCTCCAACGAGCCTGGAGAGGTCCGTTACGACTAAATCACTGGAGAAGTAATAAATTCAAGGGGAAAACCAGTAAAGGTGCTTCAAGGAAATTCGTATAAAAATGTTTCTAACACTGAAAATCCTGCTCTTATGAATGTCGATCTTATGAATGTGGGATAAAGGCTGATTTGAATGCGAAACATTAGACACAAGATGTATAGGTCACTACGTTGAACAACACCTACTGCACTATCCATGAAAAGTTCATTCAAAAAGCCACGTCTCATACCAGTCTGTTATTCCAGGAAATTTTCATAGCTATTCAAATGGATAAAAAAATTCAAGAAATCAGTTGTTCCAAACATTTTCCCCGTGGAAATCCATTATTTTGTATCAATTCAATTTTCCTCTTTCTAATAAAGAAAGAAATTATAGTTTTCAATAAGCACTGTTCTACTCATGAATGATAAAAATAAAAGTGTTATCAACATTGATTTTTCCTATAAACGTGGATGTTTAACCCTTAGTACCACTCGAGTTATTGTTTGAGATTCAATTTTTGAAATTACAACACTTTTGAAGAATGTTTATTTCCAAAAATTTCTTTATTGGCTTCATATTATATTTTATGAATTTTGATGAGATGAGCCATGAGACGTTGTCATTACTCACAAAATTGGGTTTCTGCTTCCAGCAGCCCAAGCACGTGTCAATCATCAAGCTTGTTGTTCACAGTTGAAAAACATTTTAACTAGTAATATTCTGTTTAAGAACTAATCTATTAATAGAAATTTCGATCTTGTAGAGGCACATTCTCTGGACTGATATATATGGGGAATTCCACTTCTAAAATTAAACTCAACAAATTGAAGTTCTCCTTGAACGATCATTTTTTATTACGTTGTACCTGTTGGTGGAACATTTCTCACTTTTTCAGAGCGATTCGTTGCATTCTCGCCGCACCACAGGCAGTCTAATTTTGCAAACATCACTCATGAAATGGATCAAGATAACGAGAACCAAAAGAAGCCTTGGTAAATATGTAAATAAATACACTGTTAGCGTATGCCCTAAGCGAATTGGCGAAAGAATACGAAATAACTCATCAAATGAATGGGTGTGTGACGTCATCAGCACTTTACAGCCGTGGCATCGTGGTTGCATCCTATCCCTTCAATTTTTCTCCAGCTGTAAAATTTTATCTGCGCCTGGACCCAGTAGGTTCATAAGATGAAATAAAGACAATACTAGCAGCAAGCGCAGATGGGTAGCTAAAGAGTAATAGTCCAAAGAGTGTACTAGTGCAGTACTAGTGCAGTAAGAGTACTAGTGCAAAGAGTAATCTGTCCAAAGAGCGTAAATATAATAGATATATTGAAAGCTACGTGGAAAGCTCATGAGTGGTAATAAGTGGGATACTTATCGTTTGTATCATAGTTCACTCAAAGATAGGACACAATAAATTACACGCGAGTGTCTTCACCCTCTTTCTAAAACTATATATAAAACCTAAAAAATGACACTAAATACTTCGATATATCAGTTTCATTGAATAATAATTTTAGTATTTGTCTAAAATCCAAAACTCCTGGTCGAGTACCCATACAAACTAGATTTTTGGGTTTTGTGTTTGTTTATAAACATTTCGTTCTGCCATGAATAACTGAAACACATTTTAATAACCCACTTCATCTACTACTTATTTTAAGAAATAATTTATTTTAAATCGCATTCATATTGAGGGTTTCCCAGCAAAAGGTTACACTCCCTTTTACTTGAAAGATAGAATAAAAAGATGGATTGTTGATTGAACTAACACAAACTTTGTTTTTTAAAATGAGAACTTCCCTTTTTATTTCGGAGTCGAAATTTCCTTCCTGTTGCTTCCTATACATATACAAACATTAAGCTGCTGGTACTTGAAATTTGAACGGCTGAAATGAATTGCATGTTGGTGACTCGGATCCCCTTTCATCGGTTGCAAGAAAATCTGGGAATATAGAAGAAAGCAAGGGAGCTGTTCAATTAGGACTCGAAAAACTCATTCTGGTAATCACGCTGTTTCAAGAGTTTTTCATAGCCTGCAAGATTTGTTGAATTACCCTATTTCGTGTTGAGTACAACAGGCAATTTCAAATGGGGGTAAGAGTGTTCCCGAACAACTAAGGATAGAGTCATTTACAGACGCACTGTGTATCATACAAATCTGATTTGTAAAAACATCCCTGAAAACGACCCTTGTTAAAATTGCGTGGTAATTTTATCTATCTTATTATTGGACGACCGCGTAGTACTTTTAACTCTTCAAATCTCAAACGGTGCAAATAAAAATTTGTCATACAAAGAAACAACAACTATATTATCAAAAATAGAGCGAGCGGCCAATGGCCCACACCATGTTCCTTTAAATTTAATCAAATCGATGGTAGTTAGATGACAAAGTCAAGGTTAGAGTCTAACTTCGAAGTACTTACTAGGAACAGAAAACCTTAACAAAATTAATACATTTCATCTTCATTCATTCAGAAGAACTATGTAATCTCTTATATTGTAGAAGTGACCATCCGATCGGCCAACTTGATGCACTTCTTCGAGATTTAAAAATCCTCGAGTTTTTCATAGCACTTTTTGTTCACAAAGAATAACTTCAATTTCAAAATAGTGCTCTAATCTCAAGAAAGGTTGATGAATTGGGAGAAAATACAAAAAGCCTTAAATATTTTCCGTTTGGCAGAACAGCTATTATTTACTAAACAAAGAATGCCACAAACTGCGATGTTTGAGATGTGGTACTCAAATACCCTCACCATGTAAAATCCTCATCATATAGGAAGGGTCAACAAATTTTGACGGCAGTTGCTTCATAAAGATCAGGCAAAGCTTAAATTAAGATAAAAGAAGATTTTCTGAATATTAAAATAAACAATGTCGAGAAGAGAAAAAACATTTATTGATCATTATATGGGGTGGAATGTTGGGTTAGCTTTAGATAGTAAATTAGTTTAGTTATAAATTGATATGCCAAAAGCTCGAAGTGGTATGCCAGAAGTTGAAATTGAGTCGCCGAAAGTTTAAATTGAGATGCCAAAAATATTAAAATTGATTTGTGCCAAAGGTTCAAATTAATTTGCCAAAATTTTCTAGTTGATAATATGCCAAAAATTCGAATTGATTTTGCCAAACTAATCTGATTTTCTTTTTTTTTTCCTAACTATATATATTTCGAGAAGAACTTTGCTGGAAATATGAAGACGCCAAAAAAGGGTCATTGAAGTTATTTCTTTCCTACGGTTAGCTCATTAGGTCATCATGCATTTCTTAGACTTACGTGTTTAATCGAACGCTTCATTTATCTGTTTCTTCATTCTGTCATACATTCCCTCCGTGAAATCCCTAGTATCAAGCAACGTTGTAGTTTTCGTCAAAGCTGTGCAGATAAAACACATAGCCCACAGTACGTTATCCAAAACTCGACACCTCGCGCGATCACCAGCCACGCGGTCAACTTCAGACCTCTCGTTGAACGTTCTCCTTCTCGGCCTACCGATTTTCATTACCCGAAGATGAAGTTTTTCAAATGGTAAGCAGAAGGATGATCGTACAGCAACCCGAGTGGTCTCATTCGATTCAGGGAACTAATTTCTCTCTTAATCCTTCAGAAAACTACCCTCTTACATCGAAAGTTTTTTGAGATTTCCATTTTTTTATATATAATCCCTCAGGTTTTTATATACGTTTATATATAAAATATAATTTGATTTTTGAGATCTACGCATCTTGAAATGTATATCAGCTATTTTTTAGGGGAGTTACAATTCTTTGGAATTACAAATTTTTATGATATTTAAAATAATTACCCAAAATGTAAATTGTCTATTCTGATGGTTGAAAATAGAAGTGTCAGATGCTGTAAAAGTCAAAAGATTTTAATATAAAACTAAGATGGAATTTCCAAACAAAAGGTTGTTTAAAACGCAGCCGTCAGAGAGGATCAATGGGATTAATTTGGGGGGAACAAAGCATCGATATAAGTACCATCGGCCACTTACCCTTTTACCGGCCTTCCTTATCTATCTCGCGCGCACAGCGTTTTTGCTTCCCATTCATTCTTCCTCCGCCAACAATGGGAGCAGACGTGGTTGATCAGAGTAATTACTTTCACAGTTATTGCCGGCTACCTTACGTGCCCTCCTCCAACTCATTATCGGAGGATGTAATTAATACGGGACGGCTCCAACTATTCTCGATACTGTCTTGGTGCCCCGGGGTTCCTTCGTCCAATATATCTAGATATTATGAGAAAATTGCGTACATGAACTTACAAGCCCCGGTTTGAGGAATAACAGTTTGTGTATAATGTTTAGTAGTTTCAACGACGACGCTTGGTGAAAAACGTGTAGACCAGTATTGAGAGTAACTTTTTTGTGTTCCTTTCCAGAATTATATACAGGGTGGAAGCGGAAAAGTGACGAAAATTTTTTTCTCTCAATCTGCATCAAATATGTAGTAAAACCCAGCTAATCCGCACTTTTCTATCTCAACACGTTCGCTAGATATAATTTTTTAAAGTTTTTTTTTCTCGGAAAACCACGTTTTTTAAAACAAACTCCACGTTTTTCCACTTTAAAACAACTTTTTTCTACTTTTGAACGCATTTTCGGATTCAGCGTGAAATTTCCTTAAAGACCAATGCACGTTCATAATCGTAGTTATTTTAAGTTAGATTGGAGTGTGGTGCTATAATTACAATGCAAAAATGAATACAATAAACAGATCTAACTTATCACAAATTGCATCAACGAAGTAACTAACACCGTCCGAATCTTTTCTCCAAAGCTGCTGAACCAAAGTTTACGAAATTTCGCTCAAAAACTCAACATTGATCCGGGATGTGCCTGTGATTTACAGAATAAGCTATAAAAAAAATAGAGATCTCGTATCTCTTCAACCGCACTTTTCTATCTCAACCCGTTCTCTAGATATAGTTTTTTAAAGATTTTCTTCAGAAAACCGTGGTTTTTGAAATAAAAACTCACGTTTCTCCCCTTTACAACAAATTTTTTCTACTTTTGACCATATTATCGGATTCAGCGTGAAATTTCCTTTTAAAACCAATGCACATTCATAATCATAAACGAACCCATAAGGACCGCAGTTGCAGTTCAAACATTGAAAATTTGAAAATTTTCAAAAACATTGAAAATGTCTAGTTTCTGAATTATCTTCATTTTTACTGCACTTCGAAAAACGTGGAACTTGTCAAAGCTCAGGAAAACTTGCAAATTTAATCAGCTTTCTACTGGTGTGGTCAACTTTGCGAATACGCGTCGATCTCATGGAGAAATTCCAGTTTGAAGGTGGAAAAACGTTAGGCACCTTTCGGTCTTAGAAGGAGGATATTCATGTTTTCTCTTGCCATGAGTCTGTAAGTAAACTACCATTCGCAAGCCAATGTTTGAAGACTAGTTCAAGCGTGAAAGCAAGTTGAGTCGACATAACGTCATGAAAGTGTTCAGTTACGTTAAAATCAAGGCAGGCATCACAAATGAGGAATACGCGGACATTCTAGGGGCGAGGATCATAGAACATTACGAGATATTCTAACGCACATGACAGTTAGAGCCATGCGGAAAAGAACGAACATAAAGAACCAACATAAGAAACAATGGTGGGCATTTTGAGAACACATTGTGAGCGCGACTTCATTTTATTTTACTAGTACGATTTATTTAAACTTTACTTGTCTGAATACTAGAAATGTTTTTCGATCATTTTTCCAAACAAGTAGTATCACTTTTGTGATCATATTTTTGTAACCTACTTATTTTGCGGGTTTAACCATTTTCCCAATTCCTACCGCAACTTTGATGAACACCCACACTCCAGTCTAACTAAAAATGACTACTTACATCATTAAGCCTCTAGGAGACAATAAATGAATCAGTTTCCCTTCAGAACTCCCATATCTAAGTGTTGTCCCCACTCGCAATGCTTTCTAACGGTTGTCCCTACTGCCAATTCGTCAACTCCCTTCCCACCCTCTTCCCTTCTCTCGGGTATTTCCTTACCAAAACACCCTTTCTGAAGTCAACTTATATCTAAAGATAGTAAAGAACAGAACTTGTTGTTCCGATGAAAGTAATGTCATATATTTGTATATTCAGCGTAAAATATTGCCTCAGGCAATATTGATATCCCACCACCTTTGGAGTGAATTTACTTTTCAAGCCAAGGAATATTGAAAGAAATACTTACCCATGCTTACTGTTTATTTCAACATCTCAAGATTGAAAGGTACCTACCCAAATTCTCAGCAGAATAATGTAGTAAGTATATGTAGTGTAGTGTTGTTTCGTATATTTTTACGTTTGTTGTGTCGAGACTAAATTCGTATACGGGCTATGTTGACAGGTGATATTATTTTGTTGGAGGGTAGTGGAGAGAGTGCAATATTTTCTCATCAGAAGACTGTTGCATCTTCCTTGGCTCGCCAACAGTTGCCTCTGCATTTCGAGACGAAGTTGCGCGAGATTGCACTTTTTAGGATTGCCGAGAGTTTAGAAGATGAATGAGCCCCGTCTCCCTAAAATCGTAGTTGTTGAAATAGTCAGAAAGCCATTTCAAACAACCTTTCATAATTTAGTGTTCAAACAATGAAGACAGACATATAACAACCAATAACAGCAGTTATTGAATAAGAACTATTGTATTTTTTTACATTATACCTACCCCAAGATCAACCATGAGATCCAGTGTACAAGTCAGGTCAAGATCTTGGCATTTTCCGGCAAACTTCACTTGGGCATTCAAAGTTCAAATTGAGCCCCTGAGTCTGAATGCCAAAACTTATGACCTCTTCGCAGAATGCTTCTTGAGCAATCAGGCAGGACGAGGAAATAGAGCACTTGTTTTGTCAATGCCCCATAGGTACCTGCTCTTGGTGTTTTGGCGCAGTGTTCAATCTCGACGTTTTGATCCGGGTCAGGCGATCCGAGCGATTTTCTTCTTGTCGTTGACTGATAGTGAAGTGCTAAATTCACTTTTTATTCGATTTTTGAAACCTAAGTTTCTTAAAACGTGAACCAACAACTTTTGAGGGTGTGTTGAACTTTTATCGATTCGGACTCAAAAATGATGACACGTACGGCGGACGGAATTTGCGCACCTTGAACACATAGAGTGACAAAATGTGGGAGGGGGGGTTGTATACAAAATTTTTGATAGACAAATACAAATTAACTTTGTCTTTGTCCTTAAAGTGCTCAAATTTCAACAAATCTAACGTACATGTACTCGTAGTACGATAATTTGTGGGAATTCGCGCGTACGATCATGCTGCATGACTGGAACTTTTTCTGCTGAGCTGACTGATGCCGACAACATCATAGGTACGAGACGTGAGCTTGAAATACCGACGCCTAAAGCCAAACCGTGAGCTCGTAAATATTGGCGATTTATGTTGAAATTGAAACATTTTTACTGTTTAGCCTCTCGTTACACGTAATACCTTGTTCTGCTTGTTACGAGTTGGTTTTTGAAGTCATAAATAAGAGTTTGGCGAGAACACTTTTATCGGCAGAAATTGCCGACCGGCAATTGTGTTCAGACGTTGGTTATTCTCAAGAAATAAATATTAGGAAAGAAGAAGAAGTAGAAGAGAGCAAATGGAAAGCAATTTAGTGCGCGGACCACCCTATCGGCTAGCACAGAACAAAAAACTATATTCTTTCACAAATCACATATATATTACGGTGTTGCGCTCTTTATTGTTGTTGCCCACCTTAAATGTGTCACATTTTTTTATACAACTAGCTGAAGTTCATACTTCATACTTCAAGGGTTCAAGGAATGAAACTTTACTGATCTTTCTGTATAAAAAAATGAGTAGATACGTATTTTTCCGTTCATAAAAATAGTCCCTAGGCACAAAAAAAGGGCTTCAGAAAAAGGGTTCAAAACGGGGCTTACTGGATACGATAATAAGTTACACCATTTAAAAAAACCTGCTAGATAACTTTCAAGAAAATTTTGACATCATTTGGACTACAGTTAGAAATGCCAGGCAGTTTTTGGTGAGACAGAAAATAGGGAGATTGCTCTCCCTATCACAATCATCACTCTTGTACAATTATGAAATAAATCACTAAGTATAAATTTGATTTTATATAGAATTTCTTAAAACACCTTGAATTAACCAGTTGTCACTTTCTAATTCCGAAGGTTGCGAGAAATTGAACTCCAAAACAAAAATTTCCACTTGTGTGCTTGCATTTCGAAGCTTACTGATTGATTTTGGTCTCATGCCTGTCTATTTCTTTTCAGGACTCTGCCAATTCATTGTTACATCCAAAATCACCCGAAGTTTTATCATCTTTTTGATCAATTTTCCAAGGATTGCCCGGGGTAGATCCATAAATTGTAAAGCCGCCGGGTTAATACTGGGAAAAATGGTCGAATTTCGGCTCGCAGTTGTATAAATACAACTAGACCAAAGTTAAAGTTTGAGGATTCCATTCAACGCAGAATTTAATTTTCTTTCAAAATGAATAGGACAATGTTTTCAATATAATGATTGCTTTCTAAATTATAAGCAAAAAAAAAAAAAACAGAAAAAGTGCGAAAATGTAGTGGTTTTCCGCAGTTTTCCCAGATACGCGGAGAGAAATTTTGATTGCAAACGTCAGATTCGTGTTCAGCACCTTCAAAAACATAAGAATCAAGGGAGATGAAAACTTCAATAAAATTGTCCACCTCACGTCAATTTTTTCCCTTTAAGGACTGGGCTAAAATGGCAAAACTCTTACAGAGGCTTCCTTATTTACTATTTGGGGTAACCCTTGATGAAATTACATGGGCTGTTCTCAAATAGATGTGTTGACAAAGTTAGTGGAAACAGTTTTCAGCAGTTCCAACTCTAAATAGGTGGGTGCGGGTCTGGAAATCAATTTTACAGAGAGCTCAGATAATGATGATCATGATCCAATAAGTTTCGGAACAGTTCTCCAAAGTTTTTAAGTTGTACATTATTCAAATGTTCAAGAGGATGAGAAATTAAGCCAATAAATACATTTTTCTCTAGGCTGTTTATTTCAGGAAGATCATCTCGGATGGCCGCAAACGAAGATATCGTGCTTAAAATGGCTGGAAACATTGGATCCATTCATCACATTCTTGAGGTAAAAAAAAACTCTTCAAATTATTACACATAGGTTTTTCATCATTGTATCTGATGCTCCTTCTACGCAGGTCACTGGCATAGAGATAATCATGATATGGCGGACAGAAGAAAATTTAAAAGTGTTTATGGACGTAAGCACCTACCGATTGAAAAGATATTGAATGTATACCTACTAATAAAACGAAAACTTCCGCTACCTCGGAGAGGAACCTAGACATCTGAAATTAATGAGAAAAATAGAAAACTCCAAACATAAGATGATAAATAATGGGGGGATGATGATTTTCCCCGATTTAAAGCGAACGGCTGAACTCATGGCAATCGAGTGGTATCATGCAATTCGATGGAACATCGCGAAAAATTAACCTTTCATTTGGAAGCTTTTTTTTATGTGCACATTTCTGGCTGAAGGATAACTGTTTAATTAATTTTCATAAACTTTGGCCCAGTAGTTGTTAATAAAAGATTCACACGGCGTACTCGGATTTTTGAAACTTTTCGTCTCACACACTGGAATAAGACCCCACCACTTCATTAGCAAAATTTCAGAAATGATACTTAACAACGTGTTGACTTGACTCACTTGAAATTATCATGTCAACAACTACAGTTAAGGTATTTGGCGGTGTATGAAGTGTTTCAAATAATGAAATAACCATCTTTAAATATAACCCAAGCAATATTCAATATTGCTACCGTAATAGGTGCTGTACACCTTAAATACAGTACAGGTACATTAATATTTTATTCAAATTAACCATAAATCAGAATTGTTTACTCTACTTGTACTACTTCTACATGTATATTTATGATGTCATAAATGCATTCTACAGAAATAGGAACACATGCCGTGAACATCGATTTTACGTCATGCTGAACATGCGAAAATAGGAGTGTGTTGTTTTATTTGTTCTAAATTCCTGAACATAGGAATACCAAGTTCAAAAAGGTCGCTGGTTACTACTATTACTGAGAGGAAATTCAAACATTGAGAAAAACAAGTTCGGTTCAGAAAGGAACATACTTCAGTCAAATCTTATAAACGTGACATCCGTGAATAATTGAAAGTACTTTCTAGATTTACAACAGAAAATATTACACTTTTCAAATCTGTCTGAGAGGTATGAAGTAAGAACAATATGTCACATTGTGGCTCATGTAATGTTCCCATCGTTAAACACTTTTACAAAGTAGTTAGGTAATCCGCATTCCACGTGAAAGGTTGAACTAGAAAAAAATCGACCAATTTTGAGTGTGTTTTGAACAGCTGGGTAGAAAAAACGTTCCAAAAGGTTTCAAATGGATTCTTCGCGATCTCGCTGATCTACACCCAGTCAAAGTTGGCCAAATAAACTGGTTTGGGCTCACATTTCCAGCTGCTTTATTCCGCCTCCAAAAAAATAAACCCGACAGTGTTTCGGAAAAACAGAAAGACTTCCTATGGTGTAACAATTTTTTCAATCAAAATTATGATTAAGTTCAAAAATCAAGTTTCACAACTTAAAATTAAAGGTTTCTTCTTTCTTGGATACCTCATGTTTGTTAAGACCCAACTACTTTGTCTCCCAGAACAGCCTTTTAACTGGAAGTTGTACAGCTGTATGCCTTGGATAAGGGTACAAATATTTCAAAAGTGCGTCAAACTGTGACACATGGGTTTATAATTTTTGAATAATGCGTGATTGTTCGTGTCATTGTGAGGATTGTGGGGTCATATTTAGGTTCAGAAATTGCGGTTACTTGCTATGGTTGAATTTCTACAGATCTGAAATCTCTCAAAGTCGATTTTTCGTCCACAATTACTGGAAAATGACACCCCATTTCCTCATGTCCGTAGAAAGAAATACGGGTGATGCGATCGGCCTGGCTAGAAGTAGGGACTCCAACCAACTAGACCCCATGTGGAGTCCATGTGTGAAAGAACGAATTTTTTACATCAATTCTAAGGCGTATTTTGGCCAGCATGGGGGACGGACATTGCTTGTTTTCCATCTACACACCTTGTAACGCAAAATGACAAAATTCGAGAGTGGTTTATGGAAAATATTTGCAATACGATTACAAAGGCTTATTATTGGAAACAATAAATCAACATTTAAAATGCCCGATCAGGAGAAACTCATTTTCAAGTTTTAAAAATCGTCTTTTGAGGTTGAATAAAATTTTGATTTAAAAACAAATATTTATACCATTGAAAAGTGGAAGTTTTTCTCCTTCTAACGGTTTCATTTTTCTGAGACGGAATAAAGGCGGTAGAAGCCGGCGAAGTGAATTCAAACCTGCCTGTTAAGCGAACTTGGACTGCCCATGGATCGGGGAGAATCCTGCGAAGCGGTTTAACTGACAATTTTTTTCTCACCTAGGTTCAACATACTAGAAAATGGTCGATTTTTATCCAATTTTTATATGGTTTATCGCATACTGACCCCTTGCTCTCTTCGGGATAGATTATCATCAAGATTTTTACTATTGTTATCAAATTTAAAATTGAAGAGTGCGATTGGAATTTCACAGCCTGAAACCAAAGCCCTTGAATCTCTGATGGTCCTTGCATCGTGATGAATAGGCTTTTGAATGTGAGTGAGCAATATAAATTTAACTTGTACTCAGATGTGATAATGGTTGTTATTTCCAATAATAAGCCTTTGTAATCCTTTAGCAAACCAACTGTATCAAACTCCCTCAAAGTTGGTAATATAACGTGATTAGATTCGAAATCTGCCATGTTTTACCATTTAAAAAGCCGTTCTTTACCCCATGGACTCCACCAAGAGTTTAGTTGGTCCTTCGTGTAACCATCCCGACTGCTATGGACTAAAAATTGATCAAAACTGGCCAAAATTTTAGTTTATCGAGGTTTTGGTTGAGAAAGGAAAGTGGGGTGTCATTTAACTAGTGATGTGTTTCAGGTCTGTCAAAATTCACCCAGGGCAAATTACCGCAATTTCTGAACCTGAAAGGGATCTCACAACGACCCGATTATTATACGAAAAATAACAAACCGAAGAATCATCTGTTACAATAGGTGCCGTTTATTTCCTTAGTTAAACGTTTCCTGTGGAATGCCCAGTATCCTCGTATATCGTGTTCCTCATTGCCTACATGTAGAATACAAGAATCATATGTTCGTTTGCGTAAATATATATCAATCAATCATTATAGTGAATGTTCAAATAGGTGTTTTAGCTTTTTTTTGCTACTTTTCTTTGGACGGTCCTCGCATAGCGCTCCATTTTGTTGGGAGTCCGTGAAGTGAGACCGTTTGTGCATATTTACCGAAATAAACACACATAAATGCATATATGTGTGTGTGCCATTCTTGGCATTGGGCTTTCTAGAAGGGTAAATTGATGTACAAAATGAGAAATTTGAAACTAAATTGAATTTTACCAAGAAAACTATGTTTAAAAACTATGGAAAATGGGTTTTAAATCACTTTGATTATGTTGCTCATGGTACAGCAATTGTTGATCACAGAAGTCTCTGTATATTTCAAAGTAAGTGCTAACAGAAAATGCTTAAAACGGCATGAAATTGAAAAAAGAAAAAAAAAACATCCAGATCATTAAAAACATGAACATTTAAAAAATAAATATTGTTGTTCAAATATTAGGCAAGTGAAAGTTTTGAATATTTGTTGTTTTGTGAGTATTTTTCAAAAAGTATTACTGTCCCACCGTAATGAAATTTGGTCTACTAAGAGTAAAAAACGAATTTCTTTGGGAAGATCATTTTAGGAAACCACAGTTTCGGGGTTTCGGTTTTTGGTCAGATAACGAACTGGTAAAGAGCGTAAGTAATTTCTCCCTCGCTTCGAAACTTGAAAAACGAAAGCAAAACAGCCGAGTCCCAATTACATTCATGGATTCCCAAACGACAACTGAATATAGTGGAATGTTTTATCAAGCTAGTAAAAAGCCTCCTACAGAAGTATCTTGGAAGTAAAGGAATCGAGTCTGAAACGTCCACTACGGATCAGATTGACGGACTCTGATATTAACGTTGGATTAAAAACTTTCTATTGATGTTGATAAAATTTGATAAATAGAGTACATAATCTTGCTCCCTCATAACAATCTTCAGACATGAACACTATCTGCCCTCATATTCATTTTTGACTTCAGAAACCACCATTCTTTTAATGTTTTTACACAAATTCGCTCCATATACGGGTTAAATTTTTCATTACTTTTAAAATTTGATATATCTTTTTTTTTCAATATCACTCTTTCTGTTATTTTACATTCAAACTATCTTAATCAATGTACCACTAAATGGATGAATATTACTTTTTCGGTAGATGTTTAATTTTGTGACACTGGAACTTCTCAAAATGATATCCTACTATGAAAAGTTAATGTTGAAGTTTTAATATTTGTCGTTATTATCTCTCCGCTTTTTGCCATATATAGCACGATTTCGTAAAATTGGTTAACTGTTTTTTTCTTTTTTTTCTGCCTTTCGAGCATTTTTTTTTTTTTTTTTCTTTTTCCAAGAATTTTCTGAATTTTGGGTAAACTTACTATTTTTCATGTTTCCTGGACAGAAATATACACACAAATATAATGTATGTTATAAATCCTTCAAATTTGTTGAGTATATAATTGCATAGGTAAATCATCACTGTAAGTATATAATAAGTATATGATGTACTGAAATTTAGGGTTCAATTTAGAGTTGAAAAATTCGAAACAAAATCTTGTGAAAGAATGTTAACGAACCAAATATCTTTTAAAATGTTGGGCAGCCCTCTCATATTATTCAAAAATTTACTAAAATGAACTGAACACCGACACCGGGTTTACTGGTTCTGAATTAACGTTAGATATTTTGATAGACCGCTTTATAAAGAAAATATGGAACAGGAAGTCATAATACACCTTTGCATTAACGGAGTTTAAGTGTACAAAAATAATGGATCATCTCTCATCACTTTCGAAGTATTGGATCGTGTTTTGACGTATAACATGTGAGCCGTAATTCTGTTTGGTAGGTCGCAGAAGTTACATAATGGTAGACATTATTGAAGAAAATTAATAAATTAAAATGAAATTCGAAAAAAGTAGAAGTGCATAGAATCCTTCATTAAAAGGAAAATGGTTGTATGCAAACTTTAAAAAAATCGTATTTCTTTTTGTTGTAGGGGAATGGAAGGTGGAAAGACAATGAAAATGAAACGATTATAAACAGAGATGCGTCGACGTAGACTCACAGCGTATTAAAGTTGTTGAGAGGATGGTGTAACACATTTAATGTTGGCAATAGACTGAGATGGTGTTAGAAGAGGAGGCTCCTTTATATAGGCTGGGAGTCCACCCGCTTCCCCTCCGTAAACCCCCCCCCTCCTACCTCCACCCTAAATCCCACTCCCCTCCACTTCACCAGTTATGGCCCACACATTTTGAATTTATGGTCGGCCCTTTATCAGCTAAGCAGCTTCGTACGCCCGATCTTTGTGTTGGCGAAATCGTTTCCTGGGGCGAGCAGGGGGTAAGAAATAATAAGAGGTAAGCATGTGAAATGTTACCGGTAACGTTCATTAGTTTATGACCATTACCTAGGTGGCGTCGAGTTTGTAAGGTGCAAGTCGAGGTCACAGTCGTGAAAAATCCAAATTCTTAAGTGGTTTTCACAATAAGTTCCTCACTTATATTCAGGTTTCACTGTTCATGATAAGGTTGTCAGATTATTTCAGAAAATATGGTATGGAAAGTATGGTTCAATATTTGTTTAAATTATACCTTATTTGACATTGAAATGAAATCGTTCGATTGTAAGTAAGTATTATTCGTATATAATAGAGTATCCCTTATTTCCCGACTTTTTTCGTTCCCCCCTCCCAACCCCTAAAACTGGTCTAGTACACAAAAAACATAATCCTGTGAAGTTTCATTAAAATCGGACATGATTAAAGCGTGCCCCAACAGCCCTGTGTGATGAACATAAAAGGGTATGCAATTTTGGAATTAACGAGTAAGGATTTTTGGAATTAACTCATTTCGAACCCAAATCTAACTGGAGCTTTATTGTGGTAAAACATTATTTTTATTATAATTGAACAAGTGCTTACATTTCTTAGTTAGTTAGTTAGTTAGTCAAGAAGGATACTTGTTCCGGTAGTCTTTGACGAACTAAAGTACGTACTGCCACTCATCTTCATTCCTAGTGAGGATGTTGTTGTACTCTTATATCAATTTTATCCCTCTCTCAGCTACATCATTGACTTCCAATAGCTGTAGCCCTTTTTTTTAATAGTTTTCGTCGTTTCCCCAACCAGAGGGATGCTTCCGCAAAAACGCCTTGTCAATCGAAAATCTCGTGAAAAACTTCTGAGATTCTGATGTTATAAACGAAAATAAATCTTTGTCGCAAACGTCTTTCAGCTCCTGATCTTTCATGATAATCGTTTTGACAGTACCTTCCTCTTGTAAGTCAGGTTCGTCTAGTGGTAAGGAGCCTACCATTTTTTCTTTGACGTGAAGTGGCAGTTCCTCATCAAAAAACGCGAAAGCTGCGTTCTCTGGGGAGAGGTACCACAAGTGGTTCTTGAATTTTCTCGCGGCTGATTGACTGATTTCTGGATCAACTGATTCGTATCGTATAACGTTTTTTAAAAACTTCATGGCGCATCTTCAGAAAAATGCAAATTCTCCTCAGACTGTCCTCTTCTTTTTTTGTCAGTTTGAATTGGAACGTATATTTTAAGTGCATACATTGCTTTAGCCATCCATCGAGCATGACTAATAGCACCTGGTATGCGCATCTTGATTCCACGAGGTTGAACATCTCCGAGGCAAATTACCGCTAACTCGAGCAGTTCTCTGTAGTCTTCCAGGCAATGTTTTTCTTGTAAAAACTCCTACATGAAGAATTGGGTGTTGACGGTCTTTATTTGACATGGCATATATGGGCTGACTAATGTTTTTGATGAACTCTGATGCATTAGGGGATAGGAGCACGCTTTAAACGGAACGTTTTGAGCTCAAATTTTTGTGGAGTTATTTTTCATACCGGATACTAAGTTACGAGGTTGGGAGAGGTAATTCATTGAGTTTAGAGAAAACCCCCATTGCTAAGGGCCACCCTAGTGTATAAGTATTATTTCAACCTGAATGGGGCCAGACAACACTTTCTATTCATAGAGTGATCCCAATTGGCCACATTTATAAATTGGAGTTCGAAGTAGAAAAAAAAAGTTTTTTTAGAACGTCCATCTGAAGCAAGGTTCTGTCAACATAAGAACACCTATTCGAATTGATCCATGGGGTGAAGGATAACCCAATATGGGAGAAAACATACTGCATGCATTTTAGAGAAGTCGCTATGTCCGGTTTTCTTATGATCACACTTTTATTTTATTTTATTATTATCATTAGTTTATTTTTCATTTGTTTAAATCTGTTTATTTTATTTTATTTATTATTATTATTTTTTTTTTTTTTTAAGCTCATTGAGTAGTTTGGTCCAATACTATCGGAGAAAAGTTCCGGACAGTGTTCGTCGGACGGACGGATGATTATTTTATTTTCGATTTTTGAAGTTTACGTATCTTGATACGTAAACCAACCACTTTTGAGAAGGGGGGGGGGGGCTAAAAAAGAAAATTTCTTGGTCGATTGCAAAGGTTCGTTACTGAAAATAAACGAAATACACAGCCAAGGAGATGGCACAGTGGCTACCTCGATACATCCTTTACAGCCTTGAAAAATGTGGAAATTACGGTTCAAGAATTTCACGCTAGCGCATGCGCAGACCGCACCGCTGATTGAGATGAAATTCCCATGGGACCTCAAGAGACCTTATCCGCATAGTCCCTCAAAATATGAGCTAAGTTCATTCAAAATTGTGGCAGTTATGGCTGTAACAAGGAAATACGGACAGACAGAATGACAGACTTCGGACTGACAGACACGGAACGAAATTTGTTCAGTAGGCTATGAAACGCAAAATGCGAGTGGAAATTCTGAATTCGGACAACAAAAATTGTTTGGCTCCCGAAAATGAACTTTCCGCTGCTTTTCAGTCTCGGAAGCAAAATCGAAATCTCAAAGACTATACGGTAGGGTTGCATAGCCTTAGGCTGTATTTATTCTGAACGCAAAGCGATAAGAAGCGCAAATTTAAAAGCGTTGCGATGCAATGATGTGATTATACTGCTAGTGATTGAGTAGGCCAGTCGAGTGTTTAGTGTCCCGTTCAAATAGTCATATGAAATTAACCCCGTTAATTCGTTTTTATTGGAGAATAGTGCGTTGAAAGTTACAAGAAAATGAAAGTGGGTGCATGGAGTCAATCATGGAGGATCTGCAAATGGAGAACACCACCATTTGTACCGACATCTGCGGGAGGGTGAAGAGCGGTTTTGGAGCTACTTCAGAATGAGCTATCATCCCGAATTTCTAAAACAATACAGGATCAGAATCCCAATAGTTCCACAATACTGGACATTGTTGCACGGCACTAATCAATTTTTCAATGTCCATTGTGAATATTCAATCGAATTAAAATAATAGGACGGACACACAACATAAATTTCAACAATTGAATGGTTGAAATTCACTCCAACTCACTTCAAATCGCAACGGAACCTCAGACGACTCGCACGGAACCTCTCTCAATCGCTCCCCTCCGCTCGAAGTGTTAACACCCACCGCCCTTCACCACTCAACGACCTTACTCGCGGTAATACTTTGTTTTATGGTCTACCAGTATGCTTATCTCTGTTCATTAATTTTGGTTTTTATTTTCTTTTATGAATCTTTGTAATCAGCCAAGAAAGTTACCCACCCCTCATTTTTGTTGTTTTACTTTTCAAAATCTGTGGAATACAAAAATTGAATAGAAACATCCGTCCGTCTTCCATGCGGATTAGAGTAAAAAATCTTAAATGGGGTCTAGTTGGGACTATTAAGACTTCCCAGCACATATAGGTATTGGAAACGTTCTCTCATTTTCGGAAAAGGGAAGTTTTTGTCAAACAATATTAAAAATTCCGTCAGTATTTTGTGTTTGAGGCCATTCTAAACAACTTTCATTTTGTGTCTGTCCATCAGCCTGTCTGTCTGTCCACAGCAGATCACAATAAACTTTACTTCTACAGTTTTCATCCAATTTTGATGCAATTTTCATCGAGTGTGCGGGGAATGTGAATTTCTAATAGGAGCTAAACTTTGAAGAGACAGTCAACAAAATTAAATTCTCCTTTGCAGGTATGCAATTTAGGAGATGGGTTGTTGATGTGGATGTTGAGATAAGTGGCAAAAACAAGTAAAATTGGATATTCGAGCTTGTTTTAGAGTAGGTGTACAGGTAATGTTTTGTGGATGTATTGAGGTTGTTTCGGTGAGCTTTTATAGAGTATAGAGAGAGTGAGGTTGCACTCGGTCAGGCGACCTACAACTCGTGCTACCTGATCTGTTGAGAGAATTATGGTTGCTATTCATCAGGGCCCTGGAGAGAGAAACCAAGCCCAGGGACGAAATTTCGTGCGCCGGGGCAAAACTACGTCCCCCCCCCCCCCCCCAAAAAAAAAAGAAAGAAAAAGTCTACGGACTACTGTAGTCATAGTGGAAAATTGAGAATGATTAAGTTCTACAGCTTTGTATGTGTATATTTAATAATCCTTTGTTAATACTTCCGAACCAAGTTAAAATTAAACGAGGGAGCTTTTGAAATTTTAAGTGATCGAAAATCCGGGCTCCCTTACAAAGGGGGCATTGGGTCCAGTGCCTCCCCCCTCTCTACGAGGCTGGTAATCATTCACTCGAAATGTACTGAATTTTCGTAATCTACTTAACCTCAACCTTCACCGGAAATATCAAAAAAAATTTGCCACAGCTTGTGGACAATGAGGGAGGAGCGATATTTTTTTCCCTTCTGTTGGCATTAGCGTGGAGTTATAGCCATGAAGTTAGATTTATTAAGTAATTCAAGTTACAATCAAGATTATTGCAATTATTTGTCTTTTGTACAGTTAACGATATAATTACTCATTGAGACTATCAAACATAGGTGAGCTTGATTGAGGTATGTTATTTATTATAGGTTTTCCTTAATGCAGATAATATTCATTCATTTATTTGCAACGTAGGAATCCGGTAGTCATCCCTTGCCCTAGGGAAACCGGTAGACCCGTCTTTTTCTTTTTTTTTTTTTTTTCAATTAACTTGTGTGAATTGAATCGAATAAATTAACACTTCTCGAATAAATGAACATGTCGCCTTGTAAACGGCAAAATTTCGGGAATGAATCAATAGGTGGAAATTTGTAGGATTGTCCACATGCTCAACCGAAAGATCTAACAACCGCTTCCTTGTTTGGGTGTGCATTGGACAAACCATGAATAGATGTTCCAGGGTATTGTCCTCATTGGAACAAAGTTCGCACGGTAACTCGCCCGATGCGATGTAAGTGGGCACCTCGCAAGCCGCGATTGGAGCGAAGGCGTGCAATGACTCTAATCTCCAATCTACTAAATTCAAATTTGGTAAACCAAGGTTTAATCGAGATTCTAGGGTTAAAATCACAATATTTGACACCCGCCGGTGTCATACATCTGTTGCCATCGAGCCCTCAAAGTTCTACGGATATGAGTACATACAGGATGTCCCAGGAGTTATGCACAACACTCCTACTTGTTGTACAACTCGTTTCCGAACAAATATGCCTTGTAGCATTTTTTAGCCTGAGGCCTCGTTTCCGAATTAATCGCGATTTGAGATGTTTTTCGTGTTTTCAATCGTGTGTCATTAAAACTGGCATAACTCCCTCAATATTAGAGATAGCTCAAATTTGATGACACCGTTGGAAAGAGCTTTAAATTTTCTATCTATCTAATGTCAGAAAACATTTTTGTCTATATCATTGAAGATGTGCGATTGCTGCGCGAAATGGCAGTTTTGTCAAAATCTTGAAATCGCCTGTTTTTCATCTCGCCTAGAAACCCTACTAATGCTTGACGCAGAACTGTGTACTGATAAAACGGGCGCCAAAATGCCAGCTTTCCAACGGTGTAATTGTTTTGGTTTTTAAAAATATTTTTAGATAAGGAAATGGAGTTTACATGCAGAAAAACGTATATTTTCTGTTAAAATTGAGGTTTTTCCAAAAGTCTCGAAGAAAAAACGTTGGAGGCGGGATATACGTAACTTTTCTCGCTGAATCGAATGGTGACAACGCCAGACCTCTCAAGTGACGATTTAACTTAGCTTTGTCCGGATGCATGATATCCGTTAGCTTGTGAACAGCGTCTACGGCATTTCAAAGCTGTCCGGCCAAAGTCAAGATAATCGAAGAGCCGAGAGACGGCTATTGTTCCGTTCATTTACGATTGATTGCGATGAGTTGCATTCACCTTTTTCCTGACACTATGGACCCTTATCAAACCAGGCTTCCGTATCATTACCAACTCCTCCTTTTCGTATCTTTCATATTTAACATAGCTGGTAGTAATAACCAAAACCTTAGTGACAAAAAAGGATTAGTAGATTTAAAAAAAAGATAGTTCACTAGATAAAAAATGATCAGTGACATAAACAATATTATCTACCAATATTTTTTCCTCATACTATCCGACGTGTTCGCAAGGGTGTCAGTTGTACGCAGGAGGAGTGTGACTCCCTTGCTGCTTCCGAAGCATTACCATCAGCAAAACCGTACATAAAAATCGTGTCAACATATTCACTTGTGGTATAGCTACTCAATTGAAAGTAACTCATCGCAATCAATCGTAAATGAAGACAAACAATAGCCGTCTCTTGGCTCTTCGACTATCCTGACTTTGGCTGGACAGCTTAGGAAGGCCGTAGACGCTGTTCACAAACAAACGTTTTTATTCATAAAATTCGTTCTTATTCTATGTTTCTAAATATTTATTTTTTGGTTTATATCTTAACAATCGTGTTTAAACTCTAACTCTTTATGAACTCGATTTAAACCCCAATATCTTGCCATTGTCCTACAACTGGATAACATGTTTGAGTCAACAAACATTTTACTAAAACTGAATTTGGTCAGAAACAAAAAATTATCAACATTGCAACACCCAATGCTACCGCAAAATTAGATTGGGGTTCATACTACACGGCGCACAAAGCAACCCCTCCTTCAAGACCGGGGGGTCGTGCGGGTCATTGCATATCTTGCCCCTGACCAAGACAATGCCTCCTCCGTAGCTTTCTCAATTTTCAAACTTCTTTTGGTTTATTATTCAATAATAAACCATAGTAATCGCTCTCGAAAAAAAAATTTCTAACCCCCCCTGAAAATTTCATGGTTTACGTTTCAAAGGGTCTGGAATCCAAATCTGCAATAAAAAACTTTTCCGTCCGTCCGCCGTACGCCGTACGCACGATTTCTCCCAAACGGCTGGACCAAAACATCTGAAATTTTCAGAAAAAATCCATGTTGGTCCGACAACGCCCCAATTCTTTAGCCAGCTTTCTAACTCAAATTGAAGTGCCATTTAAGGGTTGTCAAAGTTTTGTAAAATCCCTAAAAACCTCAAAAAACATCAAGGCGGCCTAAATGTGGACTTGTTTTGTAGAATTTTCCATGAGGAATCGAATGAGCCCCTTCCCAGGTCTGTAGGTCAAACCATTCCCGATTTATGGCATGATTAATGCGGCCAAGATTTGCGTTTTTCGAGTTCTGTTATCGCCTTCTTGATAACTGGCAGTTTCCCATCTGGCCGTTCCAAGCGCCCTCAACTCGAATATGGGAGTGAGCCCATTTCCTTTAATTTGATGTAGGTCTGATATGAAATCAAGAGAGACTTTGGGTAGTATAAAACTGCAAATATGGAGCGCAGTTTAAATGATATAAGGTAGCAGAAGCAAAACGCTGCAAATTCTATCACTGAGGGTTGTCGTTATTAAATTGGCAGCGTTCATGATTTGAATTTCCAATAGCCTTGGAGTGTTTCGTGTTTTACAGTGATAGAGCGATTATTGAATTTCAGGAGGCACACAAATATGATCAGCTGAACAATCCAAATAGGTATTTTGGTTGAGAACAGATTTACGTGCTCCATGCATATGTCCTGAAATTCAATAATCGCTCTATCACCTGTGTATTCTACGTGAAGTGGACAAATGTATATCATGAACGCAAGCCAATTTAATAATTGAAAGAATTTGCAGCGTTTTTAGTTATATAGGGTGCCCCAGGAGTTATTCACGATCCGACTCCTACGTGTTGTACAACTCATTTCACTACGAAATTTCCTCCGAGCAACTTTTTGCCAGAGGCCTCGTTTCTGAGTTATTCGCGATTTAAAATTTTTTCGTGTTTTCAATCTTCTGTCATTAAAACTGTCATAACTCCCTGGTGGCAGAAAACATTTTTTTTATATCATTGAAGATGTGTGATTGCTGTGCGAAATGGCTGTTTGGTCAAAATCTTGAAATCGCAACTCAAATCAACTCAATCGTAAATGAACGCAAACAATAGCTGTGTCTCGGCTGTTCAATCTTTTTGACTTTGGCGCTGTTCACAAACGAACGGATTTATGCATCGACAGAACTAACTTAAATCTATACTTGAGAGGTCTGTCGTAGTCACCATCAGCGAGAAAAGTTCCGAATATCCCGCCTCCAACCTTTTTCCATCGAGGCTTGATTGAGTAAACATCCCAACCAGTTTACGACCTCGAGTACTTGAGATTCTACACCATGGGCACCCAGGTACTCTGAGTTCAAAATTACTCACAAGATCACTTGGTGGACAAATGTATATATTGATAAGTTATGTTTGACTCACCTGAAAATCAATAATAGCGCCAATCCGATGATTCTTCTCATTTCCAGATTCCCTAAGCAAATCAAACTGAAGATGTTGCTTCTGGTTTTGACAAGCTGGAATGGTCTAGATCAGGTTCGGAAAAGATGAGGTCAAAGACAAGTGAATATAATAGTGACAGTTGACGGGGACAGAGCACCGGGTTGAAACTATCCAACCGAATTCGTCATTTAACTCGCAGTCAGAAGTTTCTCGTTCTGCTACGAGTCCATCTCATACAAATTTTTCAAACATATCAGATAGGGCAATTGAAACACCTGCTAGATATTCCAGTGAGGGATTTATTCAAAATTAGTTTTTGATTGAATTCGAACTACTTTTAACAAAATTGTTCATTCAAAGTACCCTAAGTCTTTCGAGTTTTTAAGAAATGTATAGCCTATTTATTTCAGGGTACATTTGTTATAATAATTTTAGTATTAAAATCAACTTTTTTAAAAGATGTTAGTGTTCCTTGTCAGTACTATCATTAGTTACCAATTGAAGTTTTTCTTGCGTTCTTTCTATCTTGGTTTAAAAAAAAAGTTACCTTCCTTCTGGCAATCACTCTAATTTGGTTGTTCTCTTTTGATTAACGAAGCACTTGTATCGAATAAGTATTAAATGGTCAGTCACTGGAATTAATCAACAGTTGGAGTCTCCATCATTTTTTCTACGTTAATTGTATGTGAATGTTCAAAAAGTAGATTGATCTCATATATTTTATAGACGGAGCGTACGTAGGAGGTTTTGTCATTTTGGTAGCGTGGTGTGTGGGAAGCTCTTCTGAGAGTCTATTGCTTAGGCCTGGTCAGTAACGATTGTCATGTGTGTTTTGTTTCATTGCCTTCACTGCCTATTGATCAATGGTCGTTCATTGGATTGTCTCGTTATGAGCGTGTTATTTTAGTATTTAATATCCTAGTCGAATCAGTTAAGGTCAGACTGGTTGCGTGCAAGGTAGAGCACTGCGTATACATGCTAATATGCAAATTAGGGATTCATCTCATGTTTGCGCATCCACACATAGTAGGTACCAACAATCGAACGGCCTTCAATAACTGACAAATAAAGGGGCTGGAACAAGAAAATGTTATTACTCAACCTATTGCTATAAAAGTTATAGGTCACGTAGGTAAGTTTAAAGGTAATATTTATATTCAAGTTGTAATATGAATATGAATATTTATATTTTTATAGGCAATATTTGGTTATAGGTAACCTAACACTCCCCAGTATGAAATCCGACTGGTATCTAGATCTTGAGGGATTGACGTTCCAGGTAAGTCACAGTCGCGCACACACTATTATTTCGATGAAACTTGTAGAAGACCGTCTAACCAACTCTTAAAAACATGGATTCCAGAAGTTTAAAAAAATTTGATCTTTTTACATTTCAACTCTTTAATTTAGTAAATAAGGATGATTGAAAAAGATGCTAAAATCACAGCAACATAACTGACTGATTTTGAACTTTCGAGCCTAATTTCAAAAGACAGGAGTTTTAGAAAAAACTCTTGGTTAATTACAACGGTAGGTTCACTATAGAAACTAATAAGCTGAATGGATAAATTAGGATCAGGTCACACATGTATATGTATGCACACAGGGCCTCACGTTATATATGTAAAACTTCATCCACATACTGTACGAGTTATTTGGGAGAAAATGTGGCTAGCTGAGTTTTTTTTTTTTTTTATCTTAAATAAAATCAGACTTTCCTCAATTATAAAATGTTTTCGACCTTCGACCTCTAAAAAGGGCATAACTTCCTTAATATGAAGAGTAAAACCAAATCTGAGTACACCATTGGAAAGAGCATTAAATTTCCAGTTTTCTTAGTCTTTAACAGCAATTTTTTTAACGGAACTTGAGGGAGAAAATGAGCCTGAAAATGTAAGTCCATCAAATCTGAAAATCACTTTTACTCTTTTAAATGGTCTGTAGGACCCATAGTTACGATGATAAACGATGTTGTGCGCTCATTAAAAATGTGCAAACCCTCAGCTTTCCAATATTACAACCAGCTTTTTACTGGCAGGGTGAAACATTCTTAGAAAATTGAGTTTGAATCCGAAAAAACGTGTTTAAAGGGACATTAGAGATTTTTTGGTGCTCAACAACTACGAAACCATGGCCAGTTGAAGAGAGCCAGTAGATGGTATTTCCTTAACGAATTGCATGAAGACTGCTGACTGTAAAAGCCAACGTTGTTCAAATGGCAGAGGTGTTCGATTGTTAACTCTAGTAGATGAAAATTTACTTAGTTCCCATCGAACGTGCGCTTTTTTTTTCTTCCAAGAGTTACCTACCTATTAATGGGAAAGAAAGAACTAAATGTAACTTCATTGTGTACAGTATTAGCTTCTGTGAAAGTTGTTTCCAGTTCTATTCTATATTTCAATAGTAATTTAGCTCTGAAGAGGGGTTGTTAATTAGAAGTATCGTTGGTAAACACACTATTTGATACTCTTCAAAGCAAATCACTAATGAAATAAAGAAAAGAAGTGGGAATAACTTTCAATACAGAATGAAGTTGTAGGTGCTTAGTCCTTTTTAAAGTAGCCACTCTTCTTCAAAAAACAGAAAAACACCAGCACCCTTGCCAGGAACCAAGTTAATGTTCAGGTACAAGCGTACTCAGCTAAACTACAACAAGAAACTAGGATCGACATGGCGCAAGTCGTTTTGTCATACGCCTGAAAGAAATGACCAAGTACTTCAGATGAAGGCCATTCGTACAAACTGAACTAGGGCAAATAGTTCAAGGTTTTTCCCCAACTCATGCGACCAATGTATGTAAAAAGAACACAGGTGGCCGACCATTTACACGGAAAAATAAATATGTCTAAAAAAATTACCAAGAAGACTCGTTTTCCATGATAATCATCAATTATTGATGTTTACAAATTTTGTAAACAGTGCCTCACAGGTTCTCTGAGTTGACTGAAAACCTATTTAATTCGTTGATGGGAAGGTCTAGTTATGTCACCATTCTATTCAACGTAAAAAAAAATTAATGAATAAATAAAGTAAATCTCCCTCCAACATTTTCGAGCTGAACATGGTTTTTTTTTTTTTTTTAAACTGGAAAGTGCCTAAAAATACTCGTTTTTTCGCATTCAAACCCATAAACTGGTTATACCATTGGAAAGATGAGGCTTTGGCACATATTCTATGAGTACAGGTCATTATATCATCATCAGAAGTATGGGTCCTAAAAAGAACTTGAAAAAAGGTAATTTTCCAGATTTGACAAAACCAATTTCTCGAGCTCATTTTTCACCCACAAGTTCTTTTCAAAAAATTATTTTTCAAGACTAGGTAGACAGGAAATTTAACGCTCTTTTCTATAGTGTACTCAGATTCAATTATACATTTCATATTGAGGGAGTTATGTTGTTTGTTTTTTTGATCAAAGGTCGAAAACACCAAAAAAATTTTAAAAGTTGAAAAAGTCCGATTTTCAGTTGAATGAAAAAAAAAAAAAATTTGTGGAGCACTTTTTGTCGCAAATTAGAAGTAAAATACGTGGGTGGACGTTTGACAGATACAACTTGAGACACCCTGAATATGAACTCAAATAATAAAAGTTCTGGGTATGGAAGCAAAATTTACTATATTAAGAAAATACAATAAAAATTACCTACTAGGGGAAAAATAACACCAAGGCACAGTATAAAATGACTGAAAAGTGAGGGTGAATCATCACACCTCCTTAGGAGACACTCCATTAACCTATTAGATACATTCAATGTACCGGTAACTTCAACTGTAGCAACAACAAAAATTGACTGTATTTTCAGTAGGTACTGTTTAAAAAATAAGGTTAAGCAAAATTGTTGTTGTAATCCACACACACAGTTAACAAAACGTCTGAACCATTAAAGTGAACGTTCAAGTTAAGAAATTATTGTAAAACAAAAATAAACGTATTCATAATGATTTTGTTACAAGAGAGAATAAGTAAAATAATTGATGTTAATTCTAATGACCTATGAAACTTTTGAGATCGATACAGTCTGTAAGTTACACGAAGGCCCCCACAAATTAACAACATGATATAAGTTTCAACACCTTCATGGCAGATAAACTGTTGTGGTACTTATGTGATTACAGCAACATTCAAGGAATTTGACTAAAAACTAGAACAACAACAACTATACATTATCAAGACGGATAAATATTTTAAAACTTAACATTCAAATAGAATGAGCAACAAGAATATAATCTGTATGATAGAGAAAATTTTATACAAGAATAAATATATCGTAGATAGTGAAAATCATGTTGAGCAGACAGAGAATAATTATATTGTACGACTATACCACGTACGACTGAACAGGAGGCAAATTCCTTTTATGAGCTATCGAATTGATCGTCAGAGCAACAGTGAAATAATTTTAACGATGTAGTGTCAACTCAACAACACAACATGCATCATAGCAATTGAAACACATGACATCAAGTAATAATATAAGAGAATCAGTAGAAAAATAGAAAGTATGGCTATTCAACAATGATATAATTGAAAAATACACCTCCTCAGAAAGGTTCAACACTCCACAAGCCTTCGATGGTTATGGTAAAGTAAGAAAGAACTAAGAATTCAGGAGACGTCCACTTTTGAAAAATAACAGCCCACAGGTCCAACAATAATAATGACAATATTTTAATACCCAACTAATTTTTCTGTGCGGCTTCACAATAACACGCCAGAACAAAACAGTTAGGAAATTACCATTGCTAATGCTCTAGAATATTACTTAATGATCAGTTTCTCATCCAATTCAAATGACATTAAAACATTATACAAAGCTAACCTGATATCAGGTCAGGTGGTTAGTTGACGACTTATGCGAGAGCCAGGACTAAGTTTTTGTCATTTAATTCAAACTACATGGATTTATCATTATGAAGAAATAAAGCGAGTGTTGATAAAATAATCAAACCTAACGTGATCAATAATAATTAATGGAATGGTTCAAGATCACGAAGCATGGACAAAATCATATCACAACTGCATAGTCAAGTACATCACTTAATACGACCACTCATTGGAGTGATAAAAAATATTTTGAAAAATGACATACACCTAATAATTGCATACAGGTAGCAAGAGACACTTTAAATTGAGAAAGTTAGTCAATCATTCACCAATATCTAAATAATTCAAAAATCAAATGATAAATAATTTACTCTTGAAATACTAATTGAATATATACATCTATCGAAACTACCAACAATTTCATGACATCTATGAAACTACCAACAATTTCATGACATCTATGTGGCTATATGAGCCACCATGGAAGGGTGTTCTAGAAGGAACGAGAGAGGGAATACCCTTTGCTGTGCCTTTGAGAAACTAAACAAAAGTAAGAACCTGCATCATGTGGTGCAACAGATAGCAAAGGTCCATAAATCACTATTTTTGAAGCCCATGGTTTTACATTCCAAGGTTCTTTTAGTTTTATTCAAGTGCTGAATATGAATGTTAATCACTGATATTTAAAGAAGACCCCACATTTTCGTTGCTCCACACCCAAACCATGTTTTTTTTCTAATTGAAACAAACAAAAATAACAGGATTATCATTTTTAAAATTCTAAACAATAGGCAACCCACTAATGAAACCTACTAATCGACCATTAAATGTGAAACAGCTAACACAGCAAGGTGAAATTGACAAAACAAGGGTCATGAAACCTATTTTGAAGTACAAAACTGGAACGGCTGTACGTTTGTTGGTTCCCAAAACCTTCAATCCAAGACTGTGAACTGCAGGAGAGGCCTGAGGGAATCCAAAAAACCGTAGGCAGCCGAAAAAACCACTCATCTAAGCGCAGCTAAGAGCACTATTCCTCAAGACTGGAGGCCTATAAACAGTGTTGATGCATTTTAACGAAATTTAAGAACTTTCTTTGAAAGTTCAAGTTCGCATTTTAGAAAATTTTCTCTAAGTAATATTCAACAAAAAGTATGAACTCAACAATTGAGGAGAGGTTTATCAAAACTTAACATCTCCCCTCCAGACCAAAAAAGATTTAGAAACATCACCAGAAAATAAAGGACGAAGAAAACTTGCCAACTCTCACAGAGCTCCCAAAACAAAACAGGCTGACCAGGGAGAAGAAGAAAGGCCTGCTGCAACTTCTTGAGCTACACTTCTTGAGCTACACTTCGGTACGGATTGGCGCGAACTACCTGAGTTGAATTAGTTCCAAGGCCCTTGTGAAGTTGCAGAAGATGCACCGAAGAGGGTGCAGAAGATGCACTTCGTATGAAATGGAGTCCTGGTATTGTTTGGGAGTGGACCCTTCTTCTAAACACATTTAATAGGGAAGATAACTTTTCAATCAACCTAAATTCTGTATTTGAAAGGCCTGCAATGCATTTTTCATCTCATGCTAATGAAATAAATACCTTATAAAAACGTAAATGTTTTCGTACATGAGTTTGATTTTTAATCTGCTCCCGCAACAAACGTCGAGTTTTTGTTTTTATCAAAACTTGACATTTCCAAGTGTTTGTATCAAAATACAACATCTCCAAAATACTTTTCCTTGTAACCAGGTCAGGTTTAATGATACGAGGATGTATTTTAGAGTAAACACTAAGGGATGGATAATGATCTTATTAATGGGGTTGGTTTGATTTTAAAAGCTTCTACGGCTCTGTATCACGTTTTTCGGCTCTGCTGAAAATTTTCCAAAAGTGGAGATGTCAAGTTTTGATAAACCTCTCCTTAATTGTTTACAATTGTACAATTGTAAGACAATATCAAGTAAGAAATATCGCAATGGTTACAAACAAACTCATCCTTTCTCTAGAAATGATGGGTTGGACAAAGATGTTATGGATATGGGAGTGCCTCAAAACGAAATATCCAACCAAGAAAACGATGGAAGTTTAAAATCTTGAAACTTCAACGCCACTGCAATTTTCTTAGGGAATTCGCTTAAAGAAAATAGCTTTGTAGTATTCAACAATTGGGTAAAAGCCTCTAGATGTAATCTGGATTGCGAGGATTTGAAAAAAAAAAGAATTACAAAACCGAACAGTATTCTCAAGTTTTCTTCAGTTTTATGAGTTTTCAAAATTGAAATGAGGTTAAAAGATGGTGAATGATGACCAACTTTCATAATTTGTTTTCATCTGCCCTAACGTTTTTGAAAGAGAACGATTCTAGTAGAACTTAGTATAAGACATTTAAACACTAGAATTAAAAAGTCTAATCGTTGAACAATTATCATGGATGTGTTGCACAAAATGAGACAACACAATCTGTGACGGAACGCGAAGAAATATTTAATATGAGCACAATATCACCCCAACAAGATTTTCTAAAAGAAGTTTTTCAAACTATACTATTCTCAAGTTATTCTTCATTTTCTAATTCCCTGATTTCCTAGAACAAAGTTAATTCTAACACTAATCTACACAGTGACTAGATTACAACAATATCAACTAGAAAATCCCTCATCAAAATCTATAAAATCATATTCATTCAAGATATAATTCATAATCTCTTGAAAATGAACATAAACATTCATATTGACATTGGTTTTAACAAAAATAGCTATATATGTACATTGTTACAGTCGTCTTCAACGTTGCAATCACGGCTCTCAGTGATTCTGAAAATTCATAAAACAACAATTCATTTTTCAACTCGCCACTCCAGCATGAGATTCAAGAAGCAAATGCACATTAGATTTGTCTTTTGAAATTCTCAACAAAAATGTTTTACTTAACCAATACTTGAACATTTAGGTTGGGTTCTAGAAACAAAGGTAGCCCCAGGAGGTAGACATGAGGCAGGGGGTAACCTTTGAAGCGTTACTGAATCACAGGGCAGGGTTAGGACGGAATTAGCCCCTGGTGTTATCAGGATCATCATCACCAATCATTTTCCCCTCAAGCGCATAACCCCAGCTGTGAATCGCACTCAATCCATTTTCTCCTTACCATTTGTTAAACGATTTCCATTTCACAGTTCATTTTGGATTCGTTAAACATTGGGGAAATATATTAGTGACGTCTAGAGATGGTGTACGACCTACATTCAAATTGTATCACTGGTAGGAAGTTCTACTGAAGTTCGATACATTGCGGGGTGAGATGATAACTATTCCCAATGCATGATTTTTTTTCCTGATCATGAATAGCACACCTGACCATAACCATTCAAGTCTGGCATTTGTTTTCTGTGTTACTGAAATCAAATTTAATCATTGGGGGGTGTCTTTTACTGTATTCGTGTTTTTCTTTGGGTTCCTGTCAAATGATGGACAGGCAAAAAGTTAGATAAAGCACGATCTTCCTTTCATCCAGTTCCCTACCCAATCAGAGGGGTAACCCACCATTCAGTGTTACCAAAGGGGACTTGACAGTCAGGCCACTCCCAGGATCATTGGGCACTACAGTGGCACACCAATAAACTATCATTTGAGCATTAGGTAACTGCAGAGAGTAGTGGGATATTCGTTCTGATTATACACAGGTCAATGTTCTGTTTAGTTAGGTGGTCTAAATGTTTCCCTATGTTCATCTCAAAATTAAAAATATCCTAAATCAATCCTTCAAGTGAAATATAGATTACTAGGACAAATCGATCAGAATCAGTGACACAACTGGTGTCTCAGTGTTTTGATGTTAAAACCTGCATTATCTAGTAGAAATATTTAAATCTACGAGAAAAAGGTATATATATAAATTTGCTAGTGGTTCAAACCCACACAACCCATTAGAGAATGCTGAATTCTTGGATTGTTGGTTTCATTAGACCATAACACTTAATTGCCTTACAAATAATAAAGTCTCCTGAACAGAGATTTCTTATACAGATTCATTTCATAGAGTTTTGGGCTTCAACAATGCAAAATGAATTTCTAAATGGTTCTGAGTACATTACCTTGCCTTTATATGTCATCAATTCTACATGATGGACACTTGAAAGGAGATGCTGCGTGAATGAGACATATTATGTGGTAGATGTGTCCACAATTGAAAGCCCTGATCCCATTTTTAATTAGCTGCTCAGAATTGAGAGTGAGAGAACAATGGAAACAAACATGAGAGTTCAAGTCGACTTTTATTCCCCACTGAGAATTTTTGATGCTGTCAACAGCAATATCGTTGTTCAAAAGACAGAGTTCAGAATCCTGAAACAAAGGAAGAAAATTATTAGAAAGAAAAATTTCGACTGTAAAATTATAGCTCCTCAAATTTAAAGACAGACATTTGACAGAAACTATCTAATACTACCTCTGAAACTTCATGACTAGGTTTGCAGACGGTATCACAGTACGAAGACAGAATGGATGAATGCTGCTCTGGGCAATGCGCAAGGAAGAGAATTGCTCAACATGCATGCTCTGTAGAAACTAAAAACATAAACATATGAAATTGAATAGATATAATCAAACAGGGCGGGTTGTATAAATAATAATACAGTTAGAAGGTAGTAGTATACCTAAGAAGTAACAAAGAAAGTTCATTAAAATACGCATCCTTTACATTTTTTCTTAATTAGACCCCTTATTTTTCCTAATAAACTCACTCCCTTCTTAGTCAGCTGTAAACACTGCTAAATGCTTTAAGGCATCTTCCCAAAATGAAAAACAAGTTAATGAGGGTAAGGTTGGTCCTATGAAAAGAACCTGAAAACGATGCTGAGCTGTACATGATCGAAAATTTTTTCCAAGATGATGTTTTTGCCAGTAGAAAAAATTTGTTTTTGCTTCTGACTCCACATATGGGTGTAGAAGCTTTGTTTTTACTTTTGTGGGACGACATTTTTTCTTCCTCTCCAAAATCAAAATGTCCACCTACTTCGCATTTTAGAAGATGCTGAACAACTTTCGTTATATGTTTGTCTGTCTGTCTGTCATATGCCCATAAATTCTTGTACAAGCTTAATTGCAATAGTTTCCATCCAATATTGATGACATTTTCAGGATGTTGGATACAACAAGTAAAAATTTGAAATCTTTTATTGAAGAATGAGCAGCTCGGCATTGTGCATTAAATCCATATAATAAAACACTTGAAGGAAAAACGTGATATTCTGCTTGGGAATGTCAAACGTTGAGTCATTTCGTATAAAAAGGTTGCTCTCGACCAATCTGCATTTCCCAATTAATCAGTTATTGTTGCTTATAGCATGTTGTTCTGTTGAAAATCTGATACAATGTATTGGAATAAGCAGATTTTCTGGTAGCGTATTGATTCAACCATTGCCTACCTCTCAGATATTTGAGTACAGAGTTTGGCAACATCTTAAGCACTTATCAAAAGTTTAAAATCTAAATTCAAGAGTAATAGAATTGCGAATTCGTCACTTTGCGACTCTTCAGATACGCAAATGCTCAGGAGACATGACAAATAAAGTCACTTCCAAACAATTTCGACTCATTGCAGTAGCTACATTAAGTATATATAACAATTGTAAAAAAAAAAACAGTTTATCATTTATTTGAATCAAGAAGAAGAGTATGTATTAGTAGATTCTAAGTGTAGAATAGGTACGTTGTAATTAAATTTCATAAATAAGTGAAATAAAAGGAGCATAATACCTCACGTCCAATTTTGATGAGGGGATGTCACTAGTGTAGTCTTCCAATAGGTTGATAGTTCGTGGACCACCCAACGATTTTAGCACCAACTTCATCAGGTCATTCCAGCTTACATCCACCATTTCATCTAACATATTACTACAAAAACAGCATATTCCTTTGGCATAATCTCGATTCAGGTCGCAGAGAGTCCTCAGAAACTCTTCAGGGGCTTTAGCTATGTATTCATTGAAATTCTTGAAAAGGCCAAACTGTACAATAAAATAACTACACTCCATCAAATCACAATCTGCTTGTAGTAACACACAGTTGATAAGACTAGGCATTGCTCTGATTAAGTTGACAATTGGTAAATAGTCTTTACAAAATGAAAATACGTTTGGAGATTCAGGATCCTGCACAGGTTTAAGACGGATAATGTCCAACATATACTGTTGAGATGAGTGTTCCTCAATATCAATGTAAGAATCGAAATACTTGAGAGGTTTAAGCTCAAAATGTGGATCCTTACATGAGTGATCACGAGTCTTATAATCTCTCAACAACAGCTGCACAAGCAATTTTCCAATGATTGGATACTTGATTGGTTCACAATTTTTTGTCAAAATATTATAACCGCAAGTGCATACTTTTTTCTTGGTACAATTAAGAGCAAGAAAAGCATTTTCAATATGCTCACGTACTGGAGAGATGGATATTTCATTGAAGTTTATAAGATCTTTGTCTAGAATTTTTGAAACATACTTTAACAACAATTCATTACATTGCTTATCCGACTCACTAGATGGTGTTCCAGTTGATACCAAATGGGTAGATAATTTCAAAATTAAATAAGAGATGTGATAAAGAGCTAAATTTCCATCATCTGATATATGACAGCTCGAGTCAACTTGGTTCAAACGAAACATCAAGAATAACGTGTTCAGTAGAAGGGGCATTGGCCAGTCTGAATAAACAATACTATTAGATTCATCTTTTTTTGTTATATAGTTAAAGGCACTATCCTGAAAGATATCAAGTATCAGACACCATGACAAATAGAAGCATGGTATATTGGAATATTCCAAGCACTGCAATATTGAGAAGGGGTCAATTATTTCAGAGAATACCAGTATCAAATTTCTTAAATGCAAGTCCATTTTCAGAATCCGCACAGAAAACACTTTTTGTAATAACTGAGGATGTTTGGGATTTTCAAATGCATTGAAGCCATTGTCACTCAGCTTTTCTAAATACTGCAGTATTTGCCCAGATTTAATCACACCATGAAAAGCGGTTTTTACCACATTGAAGCAGATACTAGGTACATATTTACTGAATGGAAATCCATGATTCGAAACTAGTGATTTTTGTTGGAGGGAAAGAGCTTGATTCAATTTCACATATTTATCCATTATACTTTCCAATAATTTAAATGTCACAGAATGATCAGAGTAATCAGTGTTTTCCAGTTCTTCACAAAATTTAACTACATCACTGCAATCCAAAATTATTGTTTTTTTCCTATTTTGATCACCATTTAATTGATTGCGAATCACTAAATCGTCGTTTTCAATATTGAACGTAGGATTTATGCTGGAAGGTTCTCTGTAACCATTTATGAGCATTGGCTTAGAGTCCATTCCTTCTGGAGAGTCTTTCAGGTGCTTGAACTTTCCTTCCAAGTTTTGCCATTTGTTTTTCAAGGAAATAGTTCCATTAAGTGATTTACCAAGAAGGTTTTGCCCAAGTTCAAATAATGAGTTTTGAAATATATCAGATGATGCCGACAACAGAAATGGAGATTCAGGGACAGAATGTTCACTTTGAGAGGAATCTTCTACCATACCACTGATCTCCTCATCAGATGTACATGACTCATTCACATATACATTATGAGAATCGAGAGTCATTTTAATGTTTGGCAATGAAGAACTTAATCGTGAATCACAATGGCTGGAACAAACTGGTTTGGGTGGGACACTAGACGATCTAAAGCGAGGTCTATTTCCAACTATCTCAACTTCAGCATTGTTAACAACTTTCCACTTTTTCCAATGACGATTTTCCACTAGAAATATACCTGAATCTAGCCTAGAAGCTAAATAATTGAGCTTGCTATTGACATGTTTTGAAATATTTGTAATAAATTTTAAAACTCGATCATTTTTTATACTTGAGCTTTCCATATACCATAGTAGCCCAGACAGAGGGCTCAACAATGAGTAATCATTAGGAGAAATACTATCGAGGAAAATATCACATAAATCACTACATAACTTATACTCTTCTTGGAAATATAAACTCAATAAACATTTATCAAGAGAATTGATAACCAACGATTGTAATTCACCTCGCATTGTCCATATGTAAATGGTATAATTAACACATTTAGCACTCGAAATATTCTTAATATGGTTAGACCACAAAACAACGCCAACATTTACTGGATCAAACAGATAAATCCCGTCTTCTTTATAAGTAAACAAATATCGATCCATTATGGTTGTTAGGTAACAAAAATTGAATGCTTGTTCTGGCCAATTAGATGTTTTTGGTATATCAACTCTATTCTCTTCTAACAGAACCACTTCAACAGGTGGCGATGCAAGAGCTCTTTTGAATTGATGGGTACTCTGCACCATTCCAGCAGTTGATACTTCCCATAATCGGGAGCCAGGTCGAGCACAGTATATGTTAAGAGTTTGAGGGGTCTTGAAAAAGCAGGCACCATACGGTCCCTCTCGGGGCTTACTTCCAATCTGTTTATACTGCTCACGATTCGTGTCACAAACGTAACACCAATTTTCAGTGGACACCAGAAGAAAATTCTCGAAGCAAGAAACTTGAACTATAGCCGATTCTAACTGCATAAACACGAATGCAGGCAACTGAAAAATAGTTTTGCTCTGAAAACAAAAAACATTTTTGTTAACATAATTGAAAAACAACTTGGCACATGAAAATCACAACCACCATGAAAGAGGCCAAGAATAGTTTCAATAAAATTAAGATCCTATAAAAAATATTAAGGGCAAAAAATAATATTAAAATAAAGAGAGATAATAATTAGGAGAGTTTTTTTTTTTTAATATCAAGAGAGATTTGGTAATACAATAGCTAACTGATGAACCATATTGATTGAATCACAGAATTGCATGGTAAAACTCCAATTCTTAAGCATTAATTTCTCCTTTAAACTCGATTCCACTTTTGATTATACATTTCCAAGAGTCTACAGTGCCAATATATTTAGTTTTCCAGGAGGAATGTAGGCAAGAAGTACCCTCATATTGAGAGGTGGTGAATCATATGAATCACGATGTTTTCAACTACTGCAAGCATTACAATTTTATTCATTCATTTTATTTATTTATTACTTTTTTATAAATGAATACTCGTATGTGACATTGGGATAGGATATATTGTCTCCTGCAGTTAATTTCTGTCAAAAACTCATCAAAAAGCAACTTCCAAAAACATTGGGGGCATTATGATACCATCATTTAATTTAAAATGTAGGATAGCTAATAATTTATTTCCTGAAATAATTCCTAAATTTCTTACAGCCATAATTCAGAGAACTTGTAAAACCCTTACCATAAACATGGAAACATTGATCACTGATAGTCGACCAATGTTGTCTCCCACATACAGCTGATTACAAGTATCACTCCAAACTAATTCTGTGATAGTGTAGCCGCTATGTTCCAACGATTTATTAATCAATTTTGCTTTATCATCAACATTCCACTCGTAAACACAGGCAATGCCCCTTGCAGTGGAGAATGCAATGAACTTTTCATCTTTAGACATACACACCTTGGTCACTGGACCCTCCTAAAAAAAAGAAACAGAATTGAGATTTTCTTAATGGAAAGATACCTCAGTATATGTGGAACTACAAATTAAAAATATATTTCATGTATGGGTAACCAACCTTATTAGGGGCAAGTTGAATGAAATTGCAAGGATCTCTTTGGAAAATATAAATGCCTCCGCTTGTGGCGCCAAATATAAGAAAGTTCTGAGAGACTTCAAAACATGTATACTGAAAAAAAAGCTTCACGTTAGTGCACTCCCTAGAATTGACAGAAATACAACAATACTTGCAAATATAATCATTTCTTATTCTCAATACCAGAATTGCTGAGCCAACTGTGCTTCTCTACCTTCTAAACCTAAACTTCTTCCCCTCAAAGCACAATCGACCTTGATTTTTCAACAATTCATTGTTTTAAAGAATGCCTCGTGAACCAGAGAGCATACTTTAAATTACTGGAGAAGAGGACGAGATGGTCCTACGCATGAGATATACTCAAAAATACTATTTAGAAGGAACAATTGTGGGTGGACAATGACTACATTCCTTTCCATAATCGATATTTTATAGCATAGGAGTCAGCATTGTACAATAGCTTCAAACAACTGAAGAGGAAGGTCGAGTGGGCTTCCTAATTTTCTTTTACCTGAAACCGACTGAAGGAAAAATATCTGGAATGGAGTATAAAAGTGAAGCAGAGAATTCCAGTGTAATCTCGTACAGCATGAAATACTAGGTGTTATCTAGATTAAACCAGTTTTTAATCCTCTACAAAAACAGGATAGAGTTTGAGAGTAATCAACGTTTGAATGTTGTGAGACTGATTCATCTCCAAAGGCGTCGGAATCTAAAATCGGGAAGGGGCCAACTAACCATATCCATCACACTCCCTGGGCTCTGAGAAAAGCCGGGGGGGGGGGGGCTGAATGGAGGAATGACTCTTATTCATCGGGGGGGGGGGGGGGCTCGCACTAAGTAGGGCAGGGTTATGTCAATATTAATAATTAATTAATTAGCCACAGGGGGGGGGGGATTGCGAGTAAATAGGGGCAGCAGGAGAATCAGGAGAGTTAACAACAAAAGGTCCAGTGGACGTAACCACGCTCTGCTACCATGTGAGGTGATGGAATGGTATAGTTGCCCCTTCCGAGGAGGTGGATGCATTAATTATGCTCCGCCACGCTCAGAGGATGAAACAAACGCTTGGTAACGTCTGATTCATCTCCGAAGGCGTCGGAATCTAAAATCGGGAAGGGGCCAACTAACCATATCCATCACAATGTTTGGTAATCGAACATGAACTTCAAATAGCAGTTGAGGCGCAGTTTTGAATTGTCTTCACTGTTTACAGCAATCTCCGAATTTCGTTGAGCTCTTGACGGATAAAACGGGACCTTTTCCGCGAAATGATGACGTCGGTTGTCTTTCGCCTCTACCTTGCATTAAAAACATGTACATATGTAAAAATCGCTTTACAACCCATCCTGGTTTGAAGTGTTGATTTTATAGGTTCAAAAACGACCTTTTTCCCATCCATTTTGATTTTGCTCTTCTGAAAATGTGGGATCATCATATAAGTATGGGTTAACCACAAAGTAACTGGGCCCACATTTTGTATGAAACCAGCTGCAGCTCCACTTATTGACTCAACACTGGAACTTCCTCGTCTCGTACCGTAGTTCTCATTGGTTATAGTACAATTTTCATACTACCTGGATTGCTTACAAAACACTGGAAATTTTGGATAATATCTCAGGTACGATAAAGATTAACAACTAGGTAACTGTTTTTAAAGTTTGCGTTTTGAGGTAAATCACTAAAATGTTATCAAGCGCGAGGATAGCAAAGGATTTGTACCCGATCACAGAACTTTATATTGGAAACAAGACTGTAGACACAAGACGGAATTCCACCCTGTCCATACCACGATCAGGTACTGTTCCATCGACAAAATTATGAAAACCCAACAATATAACGTGCAACTGTACTATATGTAATTAAGAAGAATGAAATTGAGAACTGTATGCTTCTGTAAGAATACTTACTCGGATTCTTTGGGTGGATCTAAGGGGCGTCGTTACCGTCGATAAAACTTTTTCCTTTATTATTATTTGTTTATCTCTAATCGACATAGTATCACTTGTGCAAATTATCACAATATGAAGAAGCCTAGACTATAATGAATACCGGTCGTAAAGCTATCAATTTTTAACATATACATATATATTACTCCCGGTTAAATGCAAGTGAAGGGCGTAAAGGGTTGCACATCTGCTATACAACAAAACAACAGCTACATTAACACTAACGTAACCTTCCCACTATATGGATACTACTTTATGAACCCTAGTCCATTCCCTCCGCCAGAGGTTTCATGAGGTCTCTTCGTCGGTTGGTGTTACTATTCTTGACCGTAGTTCTTGCCATGTGGTCACCGTTGCTGTAGCTATTGTATTTCAAGTTGTGTTGTCTTCTTTTAAATACACATTCTATTGTACTGATTTGCCTGTGTTGTCATTGCCTCACTTATTGTCCTTCCGCTTCATAATATGTACATTATGTCAGTTTTGTTGTTCTTTGGTTCTATTATTTGCTTTCTCGCCTCCACGTTATATTGGAGCACTCTCCAGTGCTTCCAGCAACTTTGTTAATAGTTCAATCACCGTCCATACCCTCCTCATATAGGTCACAAATATGTTCCTCTCCGTTAAGGATAGGTACCCCTAATATTGGCTTGTATCTTGTGTATGTGTTTCACCGACTGTGCATCATTTATAGCACATAGGTTGCATGCAGGGTTTGGAGTATTTGTCCTGTCCACCAAGCATCTAAAATTTAAATTATTAGCATGTCCCAGATAAAGTCTGTTCGTTGCTTGTCCTAATGCTCTCAAACCAAAGCCTCTTCATAGGCCTCCCCACCACCCTCATCCTGTCCAGTCTCTTCGTTGACACCAAGGTCATAGAAGATCTCTTTTTTTAAGCCCAGATGGATTTACATGTACCCAAATGCTACAGAGCGGCCAAGTGCAGATGGACAGTTTTGAAGATAGGCAGATTCAGAGTGCTCCATACTTATGAAGTATCTATAATATCGTTTCGATACATTTAGAAAGTATGTCTACACTTGTGCAACTTTTGTTCATCGGAGGCGTGCCTCATAGCGCTAGGTGTGATGCACTTGATGAATCCCTAGAGGCCTGCCTCATCCGAGTTGAACTGGAATGTTGAACAGTAGGGAAAGGGTTAATCGGACAAAAGATCCCCAAGGGCGGACAAAAAATCCCCAACTTCGGAAAACTACTGAAAAAGGGAAAAATACGAAATAAATTTTTAGTTTTATGGGTACGTACGGTTTATATTATATATTCATGTTTATCCATGTGGAACGTATTCGTCTAACATTCCATAAGCCGATAATATTTTGTTTTCCTACAGTAGGTACGAGTATAGCTACATAATAATGTACTCACTTTGAACGAGGATTTTTTGGAGCAAGCCCACCTTACGCCGTCACTCAATATTTTGGGCGCTTTGAGTTTGGGGGAGTGAGGCTCAAAACTCGATGGGTTTCGGTAAAAAAAAGTCAATGATTTTCGGTTAAGGACAAGTGATAAGTTTAGGATCAAGTGTAAGTTGCAGTAGAACGAAACGTTATGGGTTTGGGGTGATCTATTTGTCCTACTGATCTATAGTTTACTAGAAGGATTGATTTAGGATATTTTTTTCTGTTCTTGAGATGCGAGCATCCAGACCAGCTAACTAGACAGAACACATTCGAACACACCGAAAGATTTACCAAAAGATAGCTACAAGCACCTTGCCCCCCAGACCGTTGCACTTCGCTCTGTGGCAGACTCTCACTTCCTCGAAAGCCATTGCGTTTCCTGTTCCAAAACTCATTGCCTATCCAATGACAGAATATCCCTCATTCCCCCAAACCCATTATGCTCAATATTTTGTGTTGCGTGTACAGATACCTTTCGAATAACAGCTTTTCTCCTCGCTTTGTAAGTGTTGGGATGACCTCCATCGTGAAACTGAAGACTCCCCGAGTAGGAAGTAATGTGGAGCGATATGACGAATCATGATTGCGATAAAACTTGTCACGTTGACCCCGGTAGCATGAACATCAACTTGGGGCCCCCAGCACAGAAGAATTATTCTGCTTCGAAGTATCTATTTCTGTCATTTTTCACAGGGGGATTTTTTGTCCAGGGTGGGCTAGACGCGAGGATTTTTTGTCTGTGATTCAGGGAAAGGGGTAGCGCACAATGCATGATTTCTGTGCGTCACACTAATCATCTCATGTGAGTTTTCCATTGAAAAAGTGCCGTCTTCCAGTTTTTTGTTTGGAAGGAAACGCTTGAATTAATCGAGGATTTCAGTAAATTACATGTTCTCTGGAATGTAAATGATGAAATTTAAGTACACTAACAAAATTTTTTAGAATGATGAGTTGGCCATTCATGGTCCAAAGTAGGTACAAGTTAGACACCAAAAGTGTTGAAAATAAAATTACTACTTACTTACTTATCAAAAGTAGTAAACTCACATCTTATGCTGATTCCATCTTGAGGGTTGAAAGAAACCTGACGGGCAAAAGTGGACAGGAATCGCTTGCTTCCAGGGCAGGGGTGCCCAAACGGTCAATCGCGAGTGCTTTTTGAGTAGATCTCTAGAAGAAAAAATTTGTTAATAAGTTGGTATCTAAACAACAAAAATTTATTACGTAATAACGCTGCTTGTGTCAGAAAGCAGCTTTATCAAAGGAACGCGCAGTACTTGTCAAAGAAAAGCCGCGTTGTTTCTAGACTAGACAGTACTAGTTGAAAAACGAAAAATCGCTGACTGATTTGGCATTTTTGACTGACATCACAATGCACTTAAACACCATTAACTTGGAGCTTCAAGGTAAACGAAAAACTATTATTGAGATGGTTAGCGCAGTAAACGCATTCAAAAGTAAATTGCAACTCATGATAGATCAACTGAAAAGAAAGGATCTGAAACATTTTCCGTCTTTGAAAGCAAGGATTCCTCAGTTGAATTACGATACGATTACGAGCTTTCAGATTCTGTGATTGGTTCGACGGTTCACTCAACAACAATGTCGACGATCCATTGTACAACGAAACATGCTGTGATGGGGTATAAGTTCGCAGGTATTATGGGGTAAAGGTTTGCACAGTGGTTACGAACTTTATGAAATCTGCAAGGACATGCCCCTCTTCCTAGTATTATTTATTCCTTAGGGCAAAAAACTTCTCAAAAACGTACAAAAAACGTGTTTTTTCGAGGTATTGCTGAAAAAGGCATGTTTGGTATCATTTTCCTAGTAATTTTGGACGCGAAATCGATTGGGACCGGTTTCAGACCCGTAAACAACAAACAACGATCTCACTACTTTGTCAATTTATTGATAGGTTACCAACCTAAGTCATTGTTTCTTTATTTTGCTCTTCCCTATTTTCCAGTTTTTTAGGGTGTAATTCTGGGTTCATTCTGCTACTTTTGTTAGATTTATTGAGCTAAAGCCTGAAATATTTGTTGAAAATTATGTGATTTTTGAGATGTGATAAGCCTAGTTTGGCTTTAAACATGTTTAGAAATGTTTAAATTTTGAAGCGTGAAGCCTCCCCAAACGCCCAGAAGTAAACATAACTTCAAGGAATTACGGGTTAGGACCTACACCATGGACAAGTTTGAAAATTAAAATTAACATTTGTCATTGAATGTTCCAAAAGGGAGTCAGATAAATAGGTGATATGATCGTACCAGCCATTATGACGAACATATCTAGCTATTGAATTGTTACAAACCTGGAGCCGCTTGGAAGCAATGCTCTGCAGATTGGTAGACAGCAATTCTAAACTATGAAAAAAATCGGGGTTCGAAATAAACTTAGCAAGAATTCATTTGAGGTTGGAAGAGTAGAATTACAAAGTTTTCTCTAGGAACTATTTGTTTTATTATTTTCAATAATGCACCTTCGCAATCAACCAAGAATACACAATTTTTAAGCCCCACTAAAAAATTGTTGGTTTACGCTTCAGGATACGTAGATATCTACGTCTGGATGTACATGAGTGCCCGTTTTGGCTCAGTCCATGGATCCAAAACAATCATTAGGTAAGTAGCATGAAACAGAATACGGGTGTAAACAGATGGATGTAAATTGGAACGGTTTAGACTGCTTTATCAATGAAGAAATTTTTGTTGTGATACGATTTGCAAGTCGTACGTTTTCTATGCATAATAACACACAGGAGAGCAATTAATGATATTCTGAATAGATGGTTGGGCACCAATTATTTGCAATACAAATTGCTCAAAGGGTGAAAAACTGTTCGTAATGACGACTTCAATGATTTTTCACCTCATGTTGTATCTGAAATGGAATGCCAACGTAAAGCTACGTTTAAGGAGGTCGTTGATTATAATATTGAGTTTACAAACCGCTGTTTTTTTCATTCCCTTGATTTACTGATACATGTTTATGAATGAAGGACCCCGCTAGGCCCCCACACTGCATTGCTGGCATGAGGGAATCTGTATTAAGTAAACTATGAACTTACCAAAAATATGGAACACTCCAAAATCATAATATTCATCAAATCGCAATTAGCCAGTTTTAGCGGAATGACCCATATAATTACATTCAAAGGTATAATATCACAGACAATACCAAGTAATTTTAGTTGGATTTGAGTCTTTTGGTGTAGTTCTGGTTATTGAAGTTTCAAAAATGTAGGTATAGGTACCTACTTCTATGTGTATTAAATAGCTAGAAACATTGGTAGTTAAGGCACGGAGGTCAACACCCAACAAACTAAAACCCGTTCTCAATACCTGTACTCTGTTGTTGCTTTATTCATACCTTCGTATATCAATACAGTGTATTCGCTAATAAGTAGAAATATGCTTTTAATAGTTTCCCCTATTCAAGTGTGCTGGGCAGTATAAATTACTCCCTGTTGCGGTAGTGGGCAGTATTGTTGTGATTGTAACATTGCATCAATCAATGAATAATAGAATGACAAGTGTCATTCTATTATTCATTTATTTATTTTGTTCACAAAATCTTAAATAAAGACAAGCTAAGAGAAAATTAATAAGTATGCATCTACCTTACCTAATGGGGTTCAAGATCATTTCACTAATTTGTTTCTCATAGATTTGTAAATATGTGAAACAAGCCAAGGACGTTGAACATTTAGACTGGATTGAACGTGAATATTGTACCTAACCCGTGCGGAGAAGACAGATAAACATTCCAGAGAGTATAATCAGTTTATATCGGTAAGTCATGGTGTTACCATGTGGTCTGTATTCAAAAGCCTGATAGGCCGAGTTGAATCGTGTGTGTCCATTTCGATGGCTTCTTCTCCCGAACCGTGTTTAGAAGAACAATCTTCTGGTAATGGTGAAAATATAAAAAATGGTGAAGATCATGTTCAGTTTCATAATGAATCAATGTTTGGAATACCACTAGTCATCAATCCGTCATCCACATCAATTGTGGTAAGATCCATTGACTCTACTGATTTGTATGCATTCGAATCCATCTTTCAGATATTTACTCATTTTTATTTTTCATGACTAGTTAAGTATGTACAAGGCACTTACAATAACCGGAATTTGATTTCTTTTAATGAGATGGACATTAGTAGAAGTGCCAACCTCTACTTCTCTGATTGGCTTTTACAGTAACATTACCACATATGTGATCAAACAATTGGAGGCACCTACGTAAACACACATATTTATACCTTTAGTTTTTCCACTTTCTCAGTCCCTTCGGGTAAAGTTTTATCACAGGGTTGAGATAAACAGCTTCATTTTTTCGAAAACTCACTAAATCAGGATGTTCCTAATTTGCCAGTCGAATTTCAAATGCTGCAGTCATCCAATACTGAAAAAATTTAAGTAATGATAACACAAAGTTGAGCCCTCGACAGATTTCGTGGTTTCATTATACTATAGAAAGTTGAAATGTCTAAACATTGCATTTACTAATTGAATTCAGATCTTGTCTTAGTGTTCAAATCGTATCGTTAAAGTTACTGCCTGTTGTAGATGCCATGGTTGCTGTTTGAATGATAATGATCATTTTCTAAATGTCAGCCATTCTATACGACAAAACTCCATATGATGATAGTTCTAAATGGTTATTTCTTCACTATTTTCTTCCAATTTTATTGATTTAAAAACACTTCTTTTTTTTTTGTTCAACCCTAATTTAACGCTAGTTGTGCAACGAATCTCGGAAATTTTGAATTTCATGTTGAGAGGGAGAATGGAGGGGGTAATGTACAATCCATTCAAGCAGTGCTCGTACAGCTTATACGGCAGGTTTCTTGATTGTTTGTGTCAATTTAGAACTTAGGTCTTGTTTTAAACATATTCCAGATCTTTCTAATTCAAAAATGAAAGGGGATGAATTGAGGTAGTAATAATAATAAATCGTATCAACCCAGATTCTTATTCAAGAGGACGAGCTCAAGAAAAATTTCGGAAAAGTCGGGAAAACGTTGGAAAAACAAAAAACTGAGATTTTCAAACTTCAAAACCTGTAGTCAACCCGAACGAGGTCTAGGAAACCTGTTGTCAACCCAGATTCTTACTCGAAAGGGCGAGCTCAATATTTACTAAAGAAGAATTTTGAGTAAACAGTCGGGAAAACCTTTAAAAAAAAAAAAAAAAAAAAAAAAAAAAAAAAAGATTTTCCACTTCAGAACCCGCAAACAACCAGTACGAGGTTTTCTTCACTAAGTGTTGAGCTCATCCTCTTAAATAAGAATCTGGGTTGACTGCAGATTTTCCCAGACCTCGCTCTGGTTGAGTGCAGGTTTTGAATTATCAAATTCCATTAAGTTTTCGTGACGTGATCAACCACCGTTAAAAACTGTCGAACCGTGACTGACTGAAGTCCTACCACTGTTTTAAAAATCGTAGCTCCCATCTATTTGTCAAGTTAAAGAATGTTTGAATAGACTCATCATTCTCGTTTTCATCCTATGTATGAACGATTTTGTTTCCGCTTAGAGAAACTTGAGTTCATGCCTGGGGCAAATGTTCTTGAAATTGCTGGTAGAATTAGAATATGCAGTAAAAAATGTTGGTCAGGAATGCATGCGTTACAGGAACATCCCATTCATATGATCACACTAGAAAACATAGTTGTAAACAGTTATAAATGTTTTAAAACCTTGACCACATTCTTAATTGAATAAAAAAGCACAGAAATTGGCTGAGAATTTTGGTGGGTATGAGGAGCACTTGAATAGATCGGCCATACTTCCCCTCCTCCCACCAATTCGTCTTCCCTACATCTAAAGAGAGGTGTGTTAGACAGGGATCTGGAAAAAAAACCAAAGAAAAATCAGGTGAAAATATTGAAGACTGAAGATAGTGAATAGTGAAAATGATTTACTATTATTACTCCCTCAATTCACCCCTTATCATAATTGAATTAGAGAGATCTGGAATAATATTTTAACACATTATGTTTAAAACAAGACCAAAGTTATAAATCCACACTGAAAATAAAAAAAAAACCTGCCATATAAGCTGTCCGAGATTCGTTGCACAACTAAACTAAGATCAAATTGAAAAAAAGAAAGGTTTTTAAATCATTAAAATCTGAAGAAAATAGTGGAGAAATAACCATTTACCACTATTATCCCTCCATTCAACAATGAAACTTGAATATTCTGAAGTATTTGTTAATACTAACCATGAATCATAATTGACTAATGAAAGCTTAATAGGAATTGGTAGAGGTTCCTACTTTGGCAGTCAAACTTCAAAATCTGCAGTCAACCCAGATTATTATTCAAAAGGGCGAGTTCACCATTTTACGAAAAGCAGACTTCGGAAAAATAGTCTGAAATCTTGAAAAAACCTTGGAAAATTCACTTTATAAGGATATGACTATACTAATATAGATATTGAACAAAATAAGAATTGTGAAAATGAATTATGTTGAGAATGTAGACAAAATTGTTCACACACAAATACATAAAAACACCCTTTTTCTTGCTATGATTTTAATAAAACTCCCTTCAAAGGTGGAAGGGCACACCATTAAATAAAATACAAATCAGCGCTAGGCCCCTAGACAGGGGGCAAGCCCCTGAACCCCCAGATGCTCACTGCTTCGAGCCTGCAGCTGAAATTTAAAAAATAAAACATGGAACATGCTTTAGCCATGCTATTTTTGCGGTTTTCCTTTCTCTAATTTCTTATCATTCTGCTGGTTTCACTTTGCTATTTCGGCTTTACCTATGTGACAGATGTGCCCTAATATTACTAATCTCTGTGGTTTACTGACTAAAATATATCTATCGTAATAATGCTGTTTGGCTGATTATGTAAATGAGGATCTGCAGCTCAGGTTCTTGCAGGACTATAAAGGATTATAGCGCCCATGATGACTCACCACCAACTTCCATAAAAGGAAATATATTATTATTATATTATATAATATCTCGCGTCACCCTCCCGCGTTCCACTTCCGCCTGACGTTTTTAAGTAAGTTAGGCTCCAAGGCTTAATAAAAGTGGGGAGAGCGCCCAAGTTTACCTGACATTGCCCCTAGAAATTAGGGAAATTGAGGAAGGTAGGGGTTAGAGATAGCCATCCTGTAAAACGTCCACCAGTTCAAAAACTAATCAAACAATGAAATTTCTATTCATGATTTGAAATACGAATAATCTCCACTTATTATTAGCACTTTTTTAGCTTAGCACATATTATTAGCACTTATTTCACTATTTTTCTCAAGGTTATCACCACGGAGAGTTGTGGTTCTCCCCTCTCCCGGAACTATTTTCGAACAACAAGGATCCCTCCATGACTTCTTCATGAATGCCTTAGGATACTGGTTGGAGGAAGAGAGTCTCTTCATCCATGATAGTGTTCACGAAAACAAGTTGTTTATCAGTTGTTATCAATCAAACCTACAGGAAACAGCTGCAGGGATAACACAGACCGTTATTCCGAGCGCTTCGCACGTTTATTCAAAAACTCGAGTGTTCGTTGCCGCTGGTAATACGTATCGCCTCATCCTTAGTTCTAATTTATGAACGAAATACTGCAGTCTTTCAAACTCCCTTGAGTGTAAAGAATGGGTGAATTGACTTGTAGGTGAAAAGTCCCATTTGTGGATACAGGTTTTAGGATGGATTAGCCAATACACAGAAAAAGGAAGCTTTGTTGATTCGCAGTCTCTTCTAATCGTGAGTGTGGGATGGCTTTTATCCAGAAGGTAAGTTTACTTCCTTATTTATCATAAATCAGTCTATAATACCCATCTCTTCAATTTTACGTAATGATGAAAGGTGGGTTCTCATATTCAAAACAACTCTCGGAATCATTGCCAATAAATGTGCTTCCTGCCCCAAAATGGACAATTATTGTATACCTGGGTCATAATCATAAAAACGTGAAATCCGTAGTTGTTCTTTTCGAAAAATAAAATGTTCACATAACATCCAAGAAAAAATGTGTGGTGTAGTGAAACCGTCAGCAGCGCTTCAACAACTATTACTCGATTAAAAAAAGTATATATTCTTATTCTCCTTGGTTATTAAGTTGAGAGACATGTTTGTGTTGTTTACTACTACATTAATTTCATTCAATAAAAACACAAATCTCCAAAAATACTTGTCAATAAAACTACGAATTTACCCCAAAATGTACACCTACTTCCTACACCGAAATGAGTTCATGGGCTGCAAAATCACCAAGTGACAACAAGACAACAAGTCTTGTTTTGAATCACATTAGTAGTAATTACCCAGCCCTAAATCTGTACCTCAAAGGTAAACCATCATATATGCAAAATCCCAACTTTTCAGCAGAGCCAAAAGAAATTCCCAAAATTAATTTTATGTTGACATAAAGTGCTACGTTTCAAAATAAAGGTTACGAGCCACCATTTTTTTTTTTTTCATATACTGTTCCTCCTAAATTATGAACATTTTTTCATAATTTTCATTAGTTATCAAGGGGAGGGGAGCACTTATGATAGTTGTCCTCCCAATGTAATGATTTCTCCCCATGCTTATATAGCATGTGCGACATTTTTCCCAACACGAATTTAGGCTATCTCTTACCCGGTTTTCCATTTCTAAGCTTCTAATCGTCAAAGTTACAGAAAAATGGGCGTTTTTTGATGGAATGTCTCAAAATGATTATTAATTGTTGTGGAAAAAATGGGTTTTTCAATCTCTTAATATTAATTATTAAAATTATGAAAATGATTAGTAAAAGTCATCAAATGAAATAATGCCATGAGGACCATCTTGATCCATGTTATTCAATTTCTCCCCTTTTCTGGGGTGAGGTTTTCTATGGGGTCTTCTGGTAGGAAGAGTGAAAACATGGAGGCACTCAGTTCAGAGATTTCTGCGAATCTTGAAGGAACTCTGTTCCTTGATGTCTGTTTGTACGGATTTTCTATTCAAGGGTACTCAACCTGGGGCATCGATGGGTTCTCCACTATTTCTTTTGCATGCTGATATTTACATGGATCATCTTGAGAACAAATCTTTCTAAAATGTAAATCAAGTAACGTTTTGTATTGGTATTTGTATACGTAGATGACATGATTATTTCATGGACAGGAACCAAGGGACAACTAAATTCCTTTCAGGAAAAAATCAACAACTTGGATCCTTTCATCAAATTCACCCTTGGATTGGGTGGAAATATGTGAAATTTTCTTGACCTTTCCATTGAATAGAAAAAATACCTTTAGCGATATAACTATTCATTACCCTTTAAATCATCCTTTAGTTCATAAACTTGCTGCCGTCCATAGTATGATCAACAGGGCACAGCCCATACCAATGAGTGATCAGAATTTATAGAAAGAAAAATCTGTTATTAAAAGTATAGCCGTAGAGAATGGATACGGGGGAGAACTTGTTGATTCCATTTGGAATAAGATTATTGGGGAAAAGTGTTGGGAAGGGGTGTGTAATATATATTGAGAGAAATTGAGTTGGAAATGAAAAAGTGGATTGGTATACCTTATGGGAAAATTTCGGATAAAATTGGTAAAAATTTTTCGTCCAGTGCAACGTCCCTCAATGTGTTGAGAAATACTACAGGTGGAAGTGGAGATGAAAGTCAGAAAAATTAACATCAAATGAATGGTCCAGTAAATGATAAGGAGTTAAAAGGGTTGGTCCAAAATTGATTAATAATTTATACATGGAAGTCCTTTTCAAAGAAGAAGCTTCCAACGCTTGTGGATCCATTGTAGCTACGTTTTTCTACAAAGACTCGCGTTTTCAAAAGGTGGACAATAATAGAGTACATATTCAGAATCTGAAATGAATTTCCTATAAGATGAGTGTTTTTAAGAAGTTTGAGTGAAATCAGTGATCAGTGTAAAAAAAGGTCCAAAACATTGGGTAGAAGTCTAGGACGGTTGCAGTGAATCAAATAGAAAACTTTGAGTTTAGTTAATACGAAATGATATGTTGGTGCTCTGCGATGTTCTAATAAATATTCCACTTATGAATCTTCTCAAAACTAAATGTTTCTGTAAATGTGATGTGTAATCACTGTATCCACTTAAACCAGACTACCATCGACAAACGATAATCAAATTATTAAATTAGTTTGATTAATTAATCAAATAGCTAAATTTTAACAAAAAAGAAGTCTATATTAAGTGACACTTCATTTAAAATGAAAAAAGAATACATGGATTCCACACTTGGCTTATAAAAAAAATAAGATTTTCATTATTATAATCTATTGTTTTTATTTTCTTTGTTTAAGGTGCCAAATATTGAAGATTTTGATCTTCTTAAGCCAATCAGCAGAGGTGCTTTTGGGTGAGTTACAATTTCTGTTGTGACGAATTTTCCAGTGGCTGTAGGAACATTAATACCATGCTGCCACGGTGACAATATTGTTCATGCATCAAGCATGCTCTACTTAGTGTAGATCTAGGACAGGGGTCTCCTAACTATTTGCCAGAAGGGCTGTATCGTAATGTTGAGGCGGTGGTGCGGGCCAACATTAGACAATTGAAAACAGTGTTTTTAAGCTCTCCTAGACGAGTTTGACAAATTCAAAATCAGGCCTCGTATAGGTACAAAACATCAGTTTTTGGTGATAGCATTTTTTAAAATTCCATATTACTTTTTCGTTGTTCAATAAAAAATATTAACCACTGAATTTCCAGGAATGGAAAATTTTGAAAGTCAGACACTTGAAAACAGGTTTTTAAACAATCCTAGACGAATTTGACAAACTATCTATTTATTTATTTAAAATTATTATATTCAAAAAAGTATTTTTGGAAAAAATATCCAATGTGATGTGTGTAATTGTTTTTTGCTTACAATGTCTATCCACTTAGGATCAAAGTTTGTTGTTCCAATCATAAGCAAATGTTTTAGGTGTTCTTCTGAAAGTATCGCTCGATATTTGGATTTGATATGTGTCATTTTTGAGAAGGTTTGTTCAGGAAACATAAGTTGAACCAAAAATTGTTATAATTTGTCTGGGAAAACTCTTGATTCCCTTGAAGTCATCACGTTCTGGCTGTAGCCTAGTTTTTTCCATCCAAACATGTTTTTCTGTGCCAAAAATTTTTGGCTGTACCAAATCCTTCCATGGGCCGCATTTGGCCTGCGGGCTGTAGTTTGGAGATCTAGTATAACACGCTACGATGCAATGTTTCCTTTTCAGGGAATGAACAATAAATAAATTATTAATGATTAGTAATAATAATAAAAAAACATTTAAATATATGAAAATAATAATGATGAAACATAAAAATTAAATACAACTTGGTGCGAAACGTCTCACTACATCTCTGGTTTTTGATGTTTTATGTTTACCAAGATTGTAAGTCATGTTTTTTCTCGTTAAAATCGCTTTTACTTATTCTTCCGAGCTCTAAAAAGAGTAATGCCTGTGAATTTAGTTAAACGTGTTCGATTGATTTTGATGAAATTTTAATAAACCCCAAACATGGGCTAAAAATCATGTTTTCTTTTACGTTCTTCAACTTTCCACCCTCCAAAATTGTATATACGGATCTTATTTCTATAGATCTTCTAGTGGATGCAGGATTGCAATACTCATCTGAATTTGCATGTTGTATTATAAGAGTGCAATATTTTACTCAATTCAGATACATCCATTTTGCTTTCAATCATTTAAGGAGGGTAAGCATTGTTTTTGCATTAGGGTAAATGAAAAGAAAAAGTTTGCTAGAATTGACATCTTAGGTTTTATATCGTTTTGAATATCTTCAGTTTGTGTATATTGCTAGGTATGTATCTAAGTATCCTTCCCAGTAAATTGTTGATTATACTGAATGTTTGCTTAGATATTAAGTATTGTAATGGCTTTCACCTATTTAGATGTGCTGTAGGTGTCACTGTACCTGCTCTATTTGCATTAAAGTCTTCTTCAAATGAATTGTGCGAGCCAGTCACCCTCATTAAACTTCTAAAGATGTGTTGTGGAAGGCGAAAAAAGAAGGAATATGTTTTTTCAATTTTAGATCAACTTTTACTGCCTTAAATTCACGTAAAGCCTCTAAAAGTGTCCAAGTGTGTAATATTTGCAACATTTACGAGTATTTCCCTAGCCATGAGGGTAAGGTATGTCGTGTGAATATCTTCAGTGGATGACCTCACGGGACCATGGAGTTGGACGTTTACCATGGTTAGCTGGCAAACCACACCTGGCTTTCTACAAATATCTAGGCACTCACTCTCACCCAATGGGCAATATCAGCTTTTATTTCACCTGGCAGCTTATGACAGTCCGTATCTATATCCTAGTTTAAGAGGAGGTAACTAACTGCCTTTGGATGCTACACTGCAGCATACTCAACACTCTACAAAAACCATTAGACAATACTTACAATCCTAATGATCTTAGCAATGCCCAAGTGTAAGATTTATAAGATAAACTTGTTGGTTCTTGACTTACAATTTTGGTAGTGAGATGCCAGAAGACAATCACAGAAATAGAAATAGAGCCTCCATGCCCTCCTCCCTTGAATAAAACAAAAACAGGTAGGAGCATTTTCGAGGGTCTAGAAAGCAATAGGTTGAAGAAATGGAATGTAACATTCTTTGGGGCTTTGCTGCAGCACCCTGGCTTAGAGGCGGCTATACTACTAGGTCCAGGTGAAGTGAAGTTTTTGACCAACACCTATATGCCTCATCATGAAGCACTAAAATTTTCTAAACAACTTAAACGCTCCAAAGCAGGGCTCACTAAACGTTTGTTTTGGAAATTGTTTCTCATCAGATATCAATGTGGTACCTTAAAAAAGTGAACAACTGAGTGAACGCATTTAATATAATAATTATTGAAAAACAGCACGAAAGAAGGGTGCGGAGGGTTGATCTAGTCGAAAGCTGCTCAACAAAATTCACGTATGCCGTGCAACTGAGACGTTTGGCTTTGCATTATCAGTTAGAAGGGTGGTCGCCTGATATTGGTGTATTTCTAAAAATAAATCGAAGGTATTATTATTCAATACTTCTAACGTCCCAGAAAATATGTTACAACTAACAATAATAGTGTTCTTAAGCCAATATTTCTATATATTTTTTTGGGTTGGTTAAAAATGGATTGATTAATTCTCTTGCATATGGGAGGTTTCCTTTGGGAGATAAAAACGTTACCAAATGTCCCTCAAGCACTAGAAATAAGCTAAGGCTGGTTTTGTTGGTAAAAGTCAATCTATGTTATTAGCAACCACAAAACATCATAAAAATAGTTGTTTGACGCTTCAGGATATGTTTTCTGATATTATTGATGTGACTTGGTTAACCTTAGCGTTGGATATGAAATTGATGCCTAATATAAATCCAATTTTTTTTTTTTTCATTCCAGAAAAGTCTATTTGGGCATTAAGAAGAAGAACCCCGATCAATTGTATGCTATAAAAATATTAAAAAAGAATGAGATGATCAACAAAAATATGGTGAACCAAGGTGCGTTGCTTCATTATATCAACTATTTTTCATTACTAGATATAAATGGGAAAAATCAATGTTGTCAAGCTGTATAAGGTAGTGAATGGGTTTCACAAAAGTAACATTAACAAGTTCTGTTCATTAAAATAAATAAATAAAAGTGAAATGGAGGTATGGCTTTGAATGTTTGGTAAGCAACCTTACTTACCGCTGATGAGCATACTGTGGGAATCCGTTTTAATGCTCTATGCTTGACTTATAATAATTACCAACCAAAGGCCACATAGGCCACCTCCAGTTCCCAATTTCATCAACATGTGCTAAAAATCGATAAAAAGATATATATCAGTGAAATAATCAACATTAATCCAATTGGTTGGATGCATTTAAAACTTTTAAATTTTTTTAAAAGTATCTTCTCCTACTAACAACTCTTTCAAATCCCCATCAAATCTATCCCCATTAAATTCGATCAATTTTGTTTTGCATGCAGTGCATTTTGAAGAAGGTTGTCAGGTCGATGTTCTTTTGGATGATTTTCTGAAACCCATTGACCAGGTCTGTCATAATCATCACTCATCATTCATTGGAGATTCTTCATCACAACAAAACCTCCTTTGCCTATTTTTTATTGTCTACTGATTCCAACGAAAACAGGATAATTCGTGATATGTGATGAACGATGCGATTTCAAGTAATGAAAATGAGGGTTGAATGAGAAAAAGCCATGCATGTAGCGCTCTAGGTGGATTCCTTCAACTAGGACATTCCTAAAGACCTATGAGTTTTGAATTATGAATTTCAATTTCTCAATTACGAGTGCTTATTTTTCTTCTTTATATCTCCTTCTGTTTGTTAAGTCACCTGTTAGTTATTTCCAAGATTGTTAGTATTTTGATTTTGATGCTGACTCTCAAACGTAGAACCAACTTGATTGCGCAAATAATTATCATCATTATTCGTCGCAAGTTTGGAATAATCATCTTTTTTGTAATCCACCTTCATTTACAGTTAATCGAGAAAGAAATGCTCTTGCACTCGCAAGAAGTCCTTACTGTGTACATCTTTTTTACTGTCTTCAGACTCCATTACAAATTTATTTGGTAAGTATTATATTTGATTAGCCTTTTTAATATAATGTAGTATTTGTTTTCCATTGTATCAGTTGTTAATCTTTGGTACCTGCCTCTCACCAAGGATAGATTGTGCATCTCATTTGCAGCAAAAGTTGCCCTGTGACATTTTTCTTTTTGTTTTATCTCCCTTAGTTTTTAAGTTATCTCATTTATAAAATTATTGTCATGTTCTCGAATTAACTCGCTTAATCATGACACACTGTGTCATCATCTGTACTAGTCCAGTCTAAAATTATTTATCTGCTTCTGGTTGGAATGGCAGCTACTACATTAATTTTTTATGTTATAGGTGATGGAGTACTTGATTGGTGGCGATTTGAAGTCACTTTTGAGTATATATGGATTCTTTGAAGAAAGTATGGCTGTATTTTACATAGCAGAAGTAACGTTAGCTCTGCAATATTTGCACAGGTAATTCTACAACAATATATTGTTACATCAACTACTACTGCCGTACTTATTTTATCACTGGTTGTGATACCTGTTCTCATGTACAATGTAGATTGAACGTAGAGGGGTATAAGGAGTGAAGATATGTTGAAATAAATCTTTGTTACCGTTGCAGCTCCTTGTTCTGAGTTTTTTAAAAGACTTTTGTTCTGTAAGTAACAATAACATTTAAACGGGTGGAATAACACCTGATGCTAATTCAAAAGAAAACTGATTGGGAGATTAATGTTACTCTAACACAAGTTTGGAGGGAAGACTTCAAGGGCTTCTGCCTGCTATTGTACAAGATTCCAGATCACAGAAGAAGTACCCATAATCATTTATGAAGGAAAACACCACAATGGTCCATGCCTTGAGAAAAAACAATCCAATCTGGAAACTGGTCAGAGTGCTGGAAAAGTATTCAGTTCTGTCCCGTGGACTCATTGTCTAAAGTAACTAGGAATGAAATCATGTTACTGGGCTACAAAATAGCGATTACAGACAAATTACAATAAAATAAGTTATAGTAAAATTTACATTGTAGAAAATTACACAGAATTGGGACGAAAAGGAGTCAATGGAAAAAATATTTGATATGAAAAATGTTTGATATGCATGAAGATGTCCAAAAATTTATTGTTGCTGGTATTTTTTCCACTAAACTCTTCTTATCCAGCTTGATATCTAGAAGGAACAAATTGAAGCTGTACTGTTCCCTCATCTTTCCAATTGTAACGTATGGTTGTGAAGCATGGGTGCCAACAGTTGAAGATGAAAATGTGCTGTTAGTTTCTGTAAGGGAAATTCTTCAATGAATCTTTGGGGAAATTTCTACGTACGTGGAGAACTTGCCAAGATGCTGAATTGAACCCACTTATAGAGGGAGAGAATAATGTCCAATTCGTCAAGACCCAAAGATTGTAGTGCCTTGGATGCCTGATTACAGGATTTCAAAGAAGCCAAATAATGGATGGGAAGTGAAGGTGAGGGAAGCCTAGAAGATGTTGGCTGAGTGATATGGAGGATGATTTTAGAACTATGGGAGTGCAGAATTGGAGAACGACTGAGGATTGAATGTGTTGGAGGGAGATTATTTGCGAGGGCAAGGCTCACAGTGGGATTTAAAGAAAGATTACTTACACACCTGAATGCAGTAAGATGAACACATTAGAGATTAATTATTTCGACATGACCGTTTGATTTTAGTTTGACATTGGTCTTCTTTTGTACAAAACATTACTGATTCAGGGATATTCAATAGGTTCTTCTAAATGTGTGGATGCCTACATTATCCTTATTTTCTTACTAAACACCACAAAGTAATTCCTCCAGATGGGGTTCAATCGTGGATTTTTGTTTCAAATTCGGACATATAATTGTATTTAACATTTATCTACTTTTTCTGTGTTTTTTATTATTGGCTGGTTGATGAATGAGGAATTCCTACATTCATTGTTTGAATCCTCTTACATTTGTTATCTCCATCATTTCGGATTCTTCCCTCATCATTACAGAATTATTATACAGATAAATTTTAGTAATTTTTTGCCAGTTTTAGCATCATGTAAGGTTATTATTACTCGATAAAATGAGAACCTGCATTATTATTACTATTATTATTTATTTTTTTTTTTTTTAGGCATGAAATAATTCACAGAGATATTAAGCCTGATAACATGTTGCTAACTGCTGAGGGCCATGTCCGTTTAACAGATTTTGGGCTGAGTAGAGTCAGCCTTCATGGAGGTATATTTCAACATTTTTCTGATTTTTTAAAATCTGTCCAATATTTTTTAAAACTATTTTTCAAATAAATAATGAATAAAATTTGTATTCAAAGTATTTTATCAATAATAACAGTAATATTTTGTTACATTATAGATTTGGAAGTGGACGACTTTGTGAACGTTTCCCCTACGTTTGCTACTGCAAGGACGCCAGGGCAAATACTCTCTCTAACATCGCATCTATCTTTTGTGAGTGTTAATAAGGATACATTCCTATGTAAATGGTTACCAAGGCTCAGAGCTATGGAGCCTGTGAGGATGTTTTTCTCTTTCAGCAATACTTACACTTTGTTGCCCTCATCTGTGCTTTTTTTGTCAAAAACATTTCAATGCAGTTTTTTTCAAACCTAAGGGGTATGAGATTGTATCTCTGAAAGGATTAACTCCTGCGAATTTCATCCCACTCCTTCTGTTCATGTTTTAAAAAATCAAAATTAAAAAAATACAAATGAAAAAAGGTTAAACACTGAGTCAGGTTCTTTAGTTTGTAATATTTTCTCATCCTCTACTTACTTATGTGTTATAGAGCTGATTTTGACTTCATCTTACTCATATGTAGGGTTTATTTGAGAGATAAGGAAATTCTAATATATCTAATATTGGGATTGTTTTAACTCAACCCCAAGGGTGACATTCATAAGAGTTGAAATACTTGAAAATTGGGTGAATTAAAGTAAATTTTCTTCTGTAGGTGCAGAATTACACTGTTTATACAGAAATCTCCCACACCCATTTTCTCTTGTTACGTTTTGTTTCTTCCTTGATGCTTCTTCTTTACAACTGCCTTTGTCACAACGCTTCAGTTAATTTTTATAATTTGGTTTTCACGTTTAAAAATCATAATTTCAAATTTTATCTCTGGTAAATTAAAACTCTTTCCATCATTGTGATTGGCGTTCTCGAGCATTTCACTTTTCATACCTCCTTACTCATTTTACTCCTTTTTTTGGACCAATCATCACCCTGGGGCCCCAGATAGTTCTCAAACTCAAAACTCTGGGTAGAATTTCAGTTTCTCTTACATTTCCATACTTTTCACTTCGAGCCTTTCTTGCATATCTCCATTCCTGCTGCAATAATTTACCTACTGCCACCTGAACCCGTCTCAGCAGTTCCCTTCCCTCAATCAAGAGCATCAACTTGACAATGTTCATGGTCCTTCGTGCCTCTATCATAGGAGAGTTTAAGGCGACTAAAATCGACGTAGTGCTTGTTTTATTATTATCATTATTGCACCCAATTCTTTAGTTTTGTGATCAGATTCCCGTCTGGCTTCTTACAATCACCTCACACTGAGTGGATACATTTCTCCGTGCACATCTTATCACTCTTATCCAAACAGTTGCTCTGATCTTTAGCACATAAATTGGGTGGGGTACAAAATTCACGATCAGTTACCAATATGAACAGAAAAGTTCCAGTGAGATATCGAGAAAATTAATACAAATGAAACCTACAGTTAAGGTTTGTAGTTGTTACTCTCTTGAGAATTCAGTGTTTCTTGTTGGACTTACAGGTATTGGAAATATTGTTTTTGAAAGTGAATACATGTTAGGATTGCCATACCTGTAAAGCTTTGGAACAGATTTTTGAAGAAAGTTCAGTTTTATATGTAGCTCTCTGTTTTGTTTTAATGTATCACTTTGTCTTCTTGTTGTAGGGTTCATCTGAATTGATAGCATCAGCTCACAATTTCAATTCTCCTTCAGATATACCTCAGAAAAATGCGCTTAGCAATACACCCTTCAATTCTTCTGGTACTAGCAGCAGAGTTTCTGGCGTTGTTCCTTTCAATATTAGTGAAACTGATGGCTCCAGCTCAGATACATTTTATTCCTGTTCATCCTGTTCTGCAACTGAGAGCAGTTTGTGTCTCTGTAAGGAGGAAGACAGTATAAAGTAAGTAGTTGTTTGTTCGTTTTCTATTGTATGTTTCCTTATTACACGTTATTAGGACGCAGGTGACTAAAGATGCATTCAGTAAATTGATTTTTTTCTTTGTCAAAAACTTACAAAAAATGCAGAACTCTGCCTGGATATGGATCTAGTTTATCTGAACATAGCAATTTAGCATTTGTGTGGAGGTAGTTTGTTGGGTTGGGTTGCATGAACAGGTGATTGGGAGTGTTTTTCACTCTTTGGAGCTCCCTTATATTCCCACCCAAGTCATTGTTCTATGTTCCCATTGTGCTACTTGAACACCCTGTTGGTGAACAAAGGTGGATGCCAATTATTTAGCCTGAATAACTTTGTCTTGATTTTCCTTGCTAGGCCATAGCTATTGGTTCATGCCCAGCTTCTTGCCTTTGCTACTCTTAAGGGATTGTCTGGGTTAGGCTGGTTTGATACAAATTTCAAAATAGTTGGAGAAGAATGTTCCAATAATCTTACATTGTTTGTTTTCAAAACGATCTTATCATCATTCTAGTCTATCCACTCTAGAATTTAAGCGACAGACTTACAATACATGACAACTGTATACGACGTCCCTTGGTATTTCTGTTCTGTCTTGTTTGGCATCGTTGTAACAAGCATTCTATTCTACATCTTTATAGATCATATTTAATAATTTCATAAGATCCATAAAGTCATGTCAGCTAGATGAGGAAGCTTGTGCCACACCCAACGTGGCAGACGTTTTTATGTATGTTAAGTATTTTAGAGAACATCTCTTCTTAGGTAGTGCTGCATGACTGGAACTTTTCCATGTCTTGCTAACTATTTTCAGTGATCTTATAACAAGTTTCATGGAAACCTATTCGTTCTTTCAACTACACTTAATTTTTTATTTTTATTTTATGGAACTTGTTTAAAATGTCAATAATGAATAAGCCATTAGATATTATACATTCTATATTTCAGGGAAAACATTGAATGGAATGTTCGAAGCGGAAAACGAAAAATGAGTGAGAGCCTTCATTATGCCAATATCAGCACTGGTATGTCTCAGAGGTTTACGAATTTGGACCTTTCTGAAATAGATGTCTCGGGAACTCCTCGCAGATTTTGTAAACGATATCGTTGTGATACACTAAAAAGTCCTCATCAAGATGAATCCATCAAATTGTTGAGGTAAATCATTTCTGATTTGAATAATTACTAAATGCAAGTACCTATAATAACGCAGGACATTATTTTCTCAATGATCCAGCTATGTCAACTATTCAATTTTAATTACGTCAAATATCAAGGGGCTAAAATTATTTTAATCATGAATGCTAATTTAATTTTTTCGCGTCTGGGATTTAAATGCCTGAGCACCTCCCAGTCTCATTGACTTACCACATTTATGTTTTATCGTCTTGCCTATCTTCTAAAAATCGTAACATGTTCAAAATTCCCCCAGATTTCAACAAATGTTGACAAATTGTTCTTTAAAGCATATACTATCAAATAATGTTAGACATGCTCTACCCTTTCACCATCACTATTAAGATCACTGACGATTTATATTATTTCCTCATCAGTAACTGCCCACCTAAAACTCTTATTCCTCTTAGGCCAGGAGAACGCTTAAAAGGTGTGATTGTCTCAACTCCAGTCTCAGGAAATCTTAAGAGCAAATCTGATACATTTTCATTCGTCAAGAAAAAAACACGATTTAATTTACCTGCTGAACATCATGTGCTACCATCGAGTGACTCTCATTTGGTATGGTTTGTTTATATCTTCTATATTACAAGTGTTGTTCTACTCCATAACAGAACTTTACCCTTTTTCATGCTCTAGCAATGTTTTATTTCATATTTTGTTTACCAAACTCATTGTTTTCCAAGTGACTTGGTGATTGTCTCATTACTATGAAAGGTTATATTGTATCCACTCCTTCTTTGTGTCAATACTTTGCATTAAGCTTTAGTCACTGCCAGCCTGCCATTGGCACCTATCTACCAAAACTCCAACTCACTGTATACAGAATCGCACCGTCCTTTTTTACGAATGCTGTCATGAAGTGTGTTGTGACCCTAAAACAGCAGTTGAATCAAACAATAATACTTTCTAACATGGAAAGAATGGGGAAAAGCTGAAAGAGAACACGTGCTTATGAGCTCAAAAATTTCACTAATTATGAATCAAAAACAAGGTTACAAATCATCAGGTTATTCTTCCTATTCAGTTTTCTTCTATTGTCCAGTATTCCACAACAAAGTGTTAGCCTGGATCCAACCTACAGTATTCTATTTGACCTTCATGCTTAAAATTATTAAAAGCAATGCCGTATGTGAATAGTGAGTTGATGTTTGCACTATACTACCGTCTAATTAATTCAATGCCGATTCCTACCTGTGTATAGTACTGCTCAATTGGCCACAGTCCTTAGCCTTGATTGATTCATTAGCCTTTTCCCTGCTATGAGGAAAGTCATGAGTCGTCAGAAAGCAAGCATTTTGCCCACTTAACCAACCCCAGGAAAAAAACACAGTCTGTGTTGGAATTTGATCAACAATAAATATTTTTGGAACTAGACGAGCCCATTTAGATAATCCATTCCTACTAGCACATAATAAATGCCTCTTCTCTTTAAAATAAAAAATGCCCCATGTTTATCAAAAATACCAGCTACCCCCATTCGTTGTATTTTAGCAATATTCATTTTCTAACAAGCGTAGCACCATGCTTTGAGATCTGGTTGTTCCCGGTCATTGGACTTCTTTTGGCCAGTCAATCTTTAGCAAGTGTTTTAAAAGGATCCCTATAGGTTGGTCATCATACTTTTTAAGAGGGGCAAGGGGGTCGCAGAGATTGGAACTTACGGACTCAGAATTGTGGGATTCTTAATTCTTGCATGAAGTGGATGTGTACTAGGTATTCTGTTACTTCAACTCCCAAAACATTATTTTTTGCCAGTGCTAAGAACGTTTCTGTGAGTCTGCTTGATTGGAGCACCTTTCAGGTAATTGACTTTATCCTGTAGTTCCTGGTATCAACAGCTCCCCTATCACTCACAGCCCTGGAGAATCAAATGTACTAACTGAAAGAAACTTGTGAATGATTCTTTATATCTTCCCAAAATTAGACGTTCAATAACACGTTGTACTACCTTTTCAGGTTATTAAAATAAGAAAACATCGTATCAATTTTTATTATTCAAAAAGCTACTGGTAATATAAGCACATGAGTTGTTAATTAATTAATTAATTTTATTTGTTTGCTTTTAAAAATTAATGGATGTAGGGTTAATATTTCATTTTTCATTCATATTTATTTTATTGTTGTAGGGGGAATTACTAGTAAGCCCAATACATTCCCCGCCTGCACAAAAGAACATCATGTTTCGAACTCCCAAAACTGTTCGGAAGAAGCGTTGTATAAATCCCAGCAGTGGGAACCGTGTACTGGGAACGCCTGACTATTTAGCTCCAGAACTGCTGCAGCAGAAAGAACATGGTACGTTGGTTAATTATTTTCAACAGTATTTTTCCATTCTGAAGTACTAAGCAGATGTGCTGTGTGGAAGCCCACGATGAATGCGTGTTACACTCGAGATAACACATCAATCTTCCAAATTCATTTATCTTTGATTGATTTTAGTTTGAACGAACTTCTGGTCTCCAGTCTTTTCATGGTAGGAGTTGTTGGGATGTTTGTAGGATCTCAGGGGATGCCAGTTCAAAAAAGATTGAAAATCAGTGCTCTAAAGCATTACCTAGTAGTTAGGAAGGAATAAGAATGAACCCAGTACATTCTTCATGGTGCGAGACAAGATCAGTAATAACTTCTAAGTCACAGAGACTTTTAGGTGGAGTTGGTATTGTACAGTAAAATTAGCTTTTGTGAAATATAGGAAATTCCCACTGTTAGCAAAACGAAGTATGCTAGGCACTCATGGAGCCTTCACCAAAGTTTTTAAATACAAAAAGCGTGTTTAAAAAGTTTTCAAATTTTTTAGTGGGTTGTGAATTACTGCTGAGATGGGTGTTGCTATTGGTGCAACAGTGGTCACCACCCTAAATCTCTTGGACATTAGTAAGATCACCCATTTTTATTCAATTGGAGATTCGTGTTCTACTCATTTTATGATAAAAGTTGTTCAACTCTAGGATCTTAATAAACCCAAAGTTCTCATAATGTTATTTATATCATTTACATATCAAAACAATAACTGTATCAAATTTTAAAAAATAACTAAAACTTTTTAAAATTTGTAACAACAGGTCCTGCAGTCGATTATTGGGCACTTGGTGTCTGCATGTATGAATTTATGACTGGTGTACTTCCGTTCAGTGGAGATACTGCTGAAGATGTTTTCAAAAATATATTGAGCCGAGGTTAGTGATTTATTTATTTAATCATTACTGTTCTATTTCAACATACCTAATTGTCATTGTCATTCCTCAGTCATCAGAGATACTACGGGTAGAAAAACTTCACGTTAGTTTGTAATCTTACTGACCTTGTTTCTATCTTAAAAACATCTTGCAAACATGCTCACTTTCGTTATTTTTTTGAGTTCCTTTTTCTTAGTCATATTTACTTCTCTACATCATTTCTTTTCTTCCCAAATTCCATACTCTGTATGAACTCATTCTAATATAATGTGCTGCTCTAGCTTCTTGAACAAGCATTTTAGTAACCTGTGGATGGTCTCATTCAATTCATAAGATCGAACTCTTTAAATAAAATAGTTGTAAAGTTTGTTGAACAAGTTTAACATGTGCACTTAACATGAGATATTGATAATTAAGAAGTGGTTCCAGATTGTATTTAGCACAATCAAAACCCCATTGATTTGATGTGGGATCAAAAGCTAATCAATCATTGTTAACTGTCATACGTTCAGATTCTTGTTGAAAATACGTTAACCAAATGTCTCAGGTCAGAAGTATATCTAAGTAGGATATCTAACCAAATACTGTAGTAACGAATTTTGTTTTAGCTGTGCACATAAATTGAAATTTTCTAACATATCTCAAGATGATATTAGACAGAAATTCGATCCTATAGTTGTGCTACCTGACTTGAATGTTTTCTATCTTGACCGTCTTTGTATGTACAGACTTGGATTGGCCTCAGGGTGAAGAAGCTCTCTCAGAACCAGCTCAAGAAGCTATCGAATTACTTTTGACATCAGATCCAGATGCAAGGCCTGATGGCTCATGTTTGCGTCATATGGCAGTGTTTGAATCTATAAATTGGGATGAACTCCATCAAACACAAGCACCATTCGTTCCAAATCCTGACAATAACATGGATACATCGTACTTTACAGGTGAGATTTATCTTATTATTGTTAGGAGGCAGTTATCTCTGAAATGTGATATTTCTGTAACAGTCCATAACTAGAGGCACTTCTCTAACAGAACAGCAACCTTCACACTCAATTTTGATGTAGGTTTTTGTGTGTAACAAATTTTTGTTAATAAATGCTTGCATCCCTTTTTCCTTTTGTTGGAAATCAAGTTCTTATCAATAATATTGAACACTGAACTTCTAACATTGCTGGTAAACCAGAAACCAACAACAACCCATGAAATTGCACGCTGTGAATATTAACTCTTTCGTTGTTCACCCTTGATGTCTGCTTTGTCATCATTCCTCTCAAAAACTTGAACTTGAAAAATACAGGGATAAAATGTATGTTTTTGTATCTCTAACAAGGCCGGGAGCCATACAAGACAATGGCACTAATCCCAATCCGTACACCTTCTAACCAATCATAAACGTTGATGGAGATTGAAACGAAAAATGATTAATTGCTCCTGGAAGTTAGTAATTCGTATCTGAAGGGATAAATCGGCATGTTTATGCAAATAGTGGGTTTCATCGTGATACTAATGAACTGTTGTTAGAATGATGAATGAAATGCAACTTTCATTGGGGACAGTTGCAAGTAAGATGAAGTATTGAAAGATTACGTGTGTTGTGTTGCTGATTTAGATTTACGTTTTCCAAACTAATATTTCTAAGCTCCTAAACTAGATAGAACTATTCGGCAATGTTCAGTGGGTAATTGTAATGTATATCCTTTTTTTACTCTCATCGTCATTTATCTTGAATTACACGCTCTATGAATTCTTTTACTATCATAAATAACGACCCATTTATCTTTCTAGCTCGGAATAACCTTCAAAACTGGAAAATGTCTTCAATTATCAATGGTTAAACTATTATGGAGTCATTTGATCTCATTAAGGTATGACTTTTTCAATCTTGACTATCACTGCAAAAGTTGAGAGGAGTTTTAATCTGAATCGGTTGTTACCTTTGTTCTCCATTCTTTTAACAGATGCTGCTGCTGAATGCATCCTTCACCTATTGAGGGAGGTTCGACTTGTATTGCTGTAAGTGGCTGAAAAGATCACGCCTCTGGTTCATTGACATTGTTAGTCCTTGACCTTCGAATTGATTCAATATTTGATAACTAATTCAGCATTTCCTCAAACGCAACACTCGGCTGCTCCCGTCAAAATATCTGTAGATGTGGAGAAAACAGAGGTTTGATCTTTTTCTTCTACGTACCAAAATCGATTTAATTGACACTCATTTGATGAAATGTTTTTATAAATTACAGAGAAATATGAACAAAACTGGTATTCTAAAGTGCCGTTTTCAGACTCTGAAAATACAGTTTTTTAAATAATATGATACCTTGTGTTTTCTTAATTTTTAAATAATTTAAGGTTTAAAAATCAGCGAAATAATTTTTCACCTCCTGCTTGGACATCTGTTTAAAGTTGATGAATTATTACAATCGACTTGTTTGAGCTACCCCCTCCCCCCTCCTCCGCACAGCAGCCTGTTGATTCACAGTGTTGGTTTTAATCATTGGAAGTTCTGTTTGACAGAGTGATACTCCATGACAAGAGTGTCCCACAAGATGTTCATTTGTGTTGCCTGGCAGGTTAAGGTCGCATTGCCAAACCTAATAAAATAGTTGAGCGGTTCACACTCTTCATTATCCCATAGAAGTCCAGTTGAAGTCCTGTCAGTAATCTTATCTTTTTTCCTCTGATATTTCCATGATTAGGTACTTACCGTGTGTGAAACAAAAAGACAGAAAAGTAGGTTCTGTATAAAATGCCATTGTCTTTAGTGAACAGGGCTCACACAGCTGTTCAAGATATCTCTTAGCCCATAATTATTATCCATAAGTATGTAGAACTATCAATTTCACCACTGCTCGTGTGTGCACCAAAATCCTATTATCAAGCATGGCCTCCCCTGTTTTATTCTGATTTTGTCTAAATTTCCCAGGATTGAACTGTTTACGCTGTGTAAGATGGCTTTTCCACAACCACATACTACCCCCTCCCCCTGTCAGATTGAATTTCACCTTTATAACAAAAACTACTTATTATTTAATATAAATACGTAAATTGGTAGTTGATAATTGACTAAATGTAAGACAGTTAGTTCAGACTGTGACGTTTTTCTTGCTTAGAAAATTTGTAAAAGGCGAAAGATTTATATGTAATGAAGAGAGGCCAGAGTTAAATAATACGCTTCGTGATCTCTAAACAAAAAGTCTAACCAAAATAATTTAAAGTGGAATTTACTCATAAATAATCTACCCCAATCATCAAACCTTTTAAATAGATAAAGATTATTATCATGCAACCAATGACACCTCCATTCGAGTCCCCCATATTTGAATTTGATCATTTAAACAGAAACTGTTGATGTGGCTTAACTTATAAGGAGATACCATCATGGACGTTTTTTGAGCTGTCATTAGTACTATTATCACATAGGACACCATTTTCAATATCGTTGACAAAAATCACATCTTTCTTAATAATATTATTTTAGATCTTACATTCATCAGTTTTGAAAGAATATATTTTATAAATCTAAAAAATAGCCTGTCAGGAGCCTTTTGGACAATACCGTTTTTGGAATGGCAGAACAGGCGGGCAATGGTGTTGTAAAATATAAACCTGCATGTTTGTTATTTTTAGGTCGTTCCAATAATCTGATGTAATAAATCACAATTTACGAAACATTTTGTAAAGGTATTCCAATTCAGTGCGTTTGTTACACTTAACCTTAATTAAATGTCAAAGCTTCAAATTTGGATTCAGAAGGATTAATCACAATTACTGTTTTACATTGTAGTTTTATATTTACCTTATTCAATCTACAGGTGGGAAAATAGTCATCACATTTTGAAAATTATCAGGTAGGTATATCACAGATAAGCAACTACATTGCTTTTAAATCATACAATCTTCGTCTAGAAACTATTCGCTTTCTTAATGATTCAGTAGGTGGATGAGCTGTTGGGCGCAATAGCTTTCGAAAATTATAAGGGCCTTCAAAGTCATCAGCTGATGAAGACTGGTTGGTTTTTCTCGATCTAGAAGTAAAACACATATTCCATGTTTATCCAAATTGAAAAATCAAGTACAAATAGTCGAATAAGTTCTATTGAAATGTTTTAATTGGACATTTTCCAATATTAAATTGAATATTGATAAATCAACAGTATATTTCCTAACTATCATGATTTTAAAATAATTTTTTCCACATTTTTTATTCAAAAAACGTATAAATCCCTATTTAGTCAAGCATCTTTTCTCAGGAATAGTCATTGAAATGAGAGTTGCTGTGTCAAGCCAAAAGTTGTCAAGCAATCTTTCCCCTGCGCCTGAAAACTTTTTCTCTGTGGAAAACTTGCTTTATGTTGCCAAAAATAATTGCCCCAAGTGGAGCAATATTGCCAGGGGCTGCCATGAAGTCAAGAACTGTTTTTCTGGCAATTTTTGAAATTCAGTGGATACTCGTTTCACAAGAGGCAGCAAATGAGATAAGATTCAACAAGTTTCTGAAGGAAATCATTTCGACTATAGATTATTTCAACTTTTCAATTTTATTGATGTTATTTTATTTTATTTTATTTATTACTGGTGGGATAATGAATGTGTAAAATACCTATTCGACCTATGGATTTTTGAATTATAAAATATTCCCTTTTCCAAATAGTTCTCCTCTTGCTCTTGGCTACAACAATGATAATCATTGCCTGTACTAAAAATCGGTTCACTACAAGAATAATGGGGGAAATCACTCTGGGTGGCTGGCAACTTTAGTGGATACAAACGTCTAAACTATTCTTTGTATTCCTTGTTGTCAAAAATTTACTAATGTAAGTAGGCTACAAACACGAGAACGATGTAGAAGCAGAAATTTGTTATGAAATTGAAATTTGAGGTTGAGGTGATGGAACGGAATAATGGCTCCTTTCGAAGGCTAAAGCTATTATCCTGCATCACCCAGAGGATTTCCCTGAATCTTAAAAGCTTCAGTTTTATGTTTTTATTGTATTCTATTTGTTTCAAGAAGCTGGATGGCGGAACTATTCATGCCTGAAAATGTTCATCCTCGTCCATTGAACAGAGTCCATAACTTTTCACTGAATATACACCACTGAATTGCAAAAAAAAAAAAAAAAAATCCATCGTAGGCTTATGATGTAAACTGTGCTTTACGTTATCAAGCTTTCGTTACACGCAAATCTAAGGACTTATGGATTGTGATTTTCAAAAATTTGTAGTTTGAAATCACTGTGATGTGTTTTAATACTCTACTGAAAGCATTGATTTTCATTAGTTAATCCTAGTTAGATTGACATTGTAGACACAGATGATAGTAAATAATTTAACTAAATACAAAATTTGACTAAGTTAAGCATGGACATTTTCGGATTTCCAAAAATATGTGTTATGGTTGGTTTGTAATACATCTCCCTGTTCCAAATTCCCAAGCTTGAGAAATTCACTTACCGCCCATTATATCCTTCTGTTTCAGAATCCAAATAAACTCTCGTTGTATTTTCTTCTGTACTTGGTTTTGGCCTGTTGAAAAATTAGAAAGATAAATACTTCCTAACGTAGCAAAGAGGCAAAATTGTGACCCAAGGGTAAAACTACATCAACTCTTTGTTCATTGTTGTTCAATGATCGAGTGTATACATGCTGGTATATTTACTAGAATAGGTAATGCTCCTATCCTTAAGCAATCCTTGAGATCAGCTGATGAGGAACTTGCAAAAATAACAAAATTTGAAGATGAAACAAAGGTACCTGCAAGTTTTTGTTCTTATTTAGCAATTGCAACCTAGTTGTCCCTATTTGGCATTTTCCTGATTAGTAAAATAAACTGCATTTTGCGCATGTTCTAGTAATGTGAAAGAAATTAAATATACCTAGTTTTTCTCCTCAACCAAACCCAGTGATTTTGTTAACATCCCTATTTGTTCCCTCATTCTTACAGATCTGCCTTTCTTTGAATCTTGCAACCTAAATACACAATTTTGGTAGCATGTACCAGTGTTGTTTCACAAAATATTCGCAAATGATTTCATAATTAAATAATTTATATCCATCCATTGAAATGTGAATACATCTTATTTATAGCCATGAAATTGTAAGAGCCTGATTTCAATAACAAATCGTTCAGTAAAAACTTAATTTTTCAACAAAATAGGGGGTTAAAATATTAGACCATTATTGGTTGCAGACCAACATTCTGTAATATTGCTGATGGCCTAAATGCTGAAATCAATCTATCATCTGATAATTATTTTCCCTATTGGAATGATACGTTTCTATTTAATCCATTTGTTAAAACTATACTACATTAAAAACATCTACATTACAACAAAGTCTGCCATAAAAAATCCAGGATTACATAGGGTTTTGTAATCCCAAAGCAGGAAGGTGGGTGTGCAAAATTATTAAGTAAAAACCCATGGATTTTTGATAGTCATTGAGAGCTTAAAATCTGTTGTAATAACATCCAATAATAATATAAAATCGTTTCAGTGTTGGATTTGTCGTATGACATTACCTTTGGTTTTCATGGGACTCATACTCAATGTGAGCATCTGAACTAGAGCTGGAATGAGATCTACTAAGCTGCAATGAAAAATAACAATGTGTTGTAATTAAGAAATACAATGAGAGAATTCCAACTACTGTAGTACGAGATATGTTCAAAATACGCCTGGAATTTTTTATTTTCACTTGTTTGGAAAGTCCAATTGTTGAAAATGGAATGTATTATGTTGGTAGATATGCCCCCTACGTACAATACAACCTTCAGCTGTTTTCAGTGATAAATTTGTATGCTACCTTTGAGGTTTAATATAATGTAGGAAAAAATCGCTACGTTCGTTAATACAGCGTTTTTATGTGTGATTTTTGTTTATTAGAGGAAATATAATTAAAATAAGTGTGTAAAAAGTTAACAAAAAGCTGTGAAACCTGCTGGTGAGTCTGCTATGAAAAACCACTGCCATTATTTCTTAAGGGTTTATTATTTTCGAACCCCCCTTCCCTCCTCAATTCAAAATCAAAACGATAAAATGAAAAAAAAAAAAGAATTTGGTTTTTTTAGTTGATGACATTAAAATTGTGTGCCTGAAAGAACTACATGCTATTCATAGATTGAGGTTTTGACATTTTTCAAGGATTTGCAGGAGCACACAAGTGCATAGTATGTTATAGGAACTACGTTGAAGAAAACAACGTTGATTTATGCGATTCAGCTCATTTTTTCTTCAAAAAACGAGAATTCCAGGTTTTTGTTTTCCTAACACACCTCGTACGTTTTCAAGACATAGCACCAAGGTATCTATACAGCCTTCTTCCTTAAGAAAGATAATTTGGTACATCATATAAGTGCCAAAGTAAATAATTAACAGTTCAAGCAGTCCTGCTCAATGTTCCTATCAACTTCCATGAGGTAGGTAGCTAAGGTCATGTTACCAAAAGGAAATACAAAATAATAGAGACACGTTGTGAGGGGCATCACTTCCAAACTAAAATGAATCTTAAGTAGTTCAAAGGAAAAAAGCTGCTGAACTACACACTGCACTTGCTACTAAAATTAAGAGATACAGGGGAAATCATACTTGTTACTAAGTAGATGTAGATGTACGAAAGTTACTGTAATAACTTTTGAAAAATATAAAATGTGGGATTTTACTTTTGTATGATATCTAACGATTCTACATCTTTTTTTCATTACCTACCTCATTATAAACTGATGGAACGATGATAACGTCCTCTAGCTTTCTTCTAACTTTATTATTTTGTAGGTATGCGTGTAGTTCTTTATTTTTACTGTGAATCTAAACAAAAACAGAATTGTTCAGGGTTTTGTTGTATGTGGCCTCCTGTAGTAATGATTATAAACTTTTCCCATCTTTGACTTTGGCTTTGCTATCCCCAAAACTATGATGAATTAGTCTTGTCTAGTAAAGGGCTGCTTCTATGGTCCCTGAGGTTGGAATTAGTGTCTACACTTATAGAGATACAGTCTAGAGCATCCGTAAAAAAATGGACAAGTTCTGATTCAGTTTAATTTGTGCTTTTAAAGCCTACTATAATTGGTGTTCTTTCCTGTTGCCTCAATCAGATGCAGTTCAAACGATATCAGTACCTTTTTACGTTAACTACTTCTCTATACCCATAAATGTAGTAAAATGATACCAGAACATTTAATTTTGTATATGACTAATATTTATCACAACTACTTTTTGCAATTGAAACCAATTTATTGCCGTGTATCAGATTGAATAACCGTGTATCAGACAATGGCTACAAATGACAACAATAAACATATATCCAGACCAAGGTGTCAACTAGTTGGGATTTAAAATCAGTCAGGAATTTTTTATTGCTAATTTCTTTTCAATACAATTATTGAAATTATTATAAAACTCACATTAATGTCAAAGTTTAATATGAAACGCATTTGCATGGTTTAATTTAATGTAATGAATGGTGTTATAGCCGTCTTTTATTGTCCTCAGATTTGTATACAAGTTACTATTCTATTTGAAATTCAAATACACCAGACAATTTATTTACTCAGATTAACTTGCGTAGTGTTAGCGTTTCAAAGAATACATCATGATGACTGCAAGCTGGGTACTTAACAGATTTTATAATTTTAAGAACCTACAGAAGTTTGAATTCTATGAATTAGTTGTTTGGTGAGTAGATACAGTTTAAATAACACTTTTTGAAAGATTACAAATTCCATAAGCTTCTTTGCAAATGGTGAAATTGTTATATTATAAAACACATGTTTAAAACTTGTGAGAGTACTACAATCATGTTGTACACTAATATGTAATGATTTTTTTTTTCTACCAAAAACAAATGGACAGATAGCCACCAAAAACTGTTGATCTGTGAACCTTACCTTAACAACCTCACAAAATATCTCTGCAATTTATAACTTTAAAAATTAGGAGAATGATTTGCTTCTAACAAAATCGTTCATTGTTGGAAAATACATTTACGAGGCCTGTGCAAGAAGGGGCTATGGCTCTCAAATCTGCTTGCTAAAGATGTGAAAATTTATCTGATACACTCACTTTTAGCAACAGTGCAAATTTCAGACAGAAATCTCTAACCAGTATGTTGGTAGACTGATTTTTGTAAGCTGGCAACTTGGTGAAAAAAAAAGAAACACAACAACGTATGTCAACAAACACCTAAGTATTATTACATCGAAATAACTCTTCTTCTGTAAGTAGAAAATGAATAAATCTTCATTCAGAAATGATTCCATTGTCATACTAGACGAATTCTCGTGTGTCCTTCTTGGACACATTTCATGATAAACTATTTCATCAATAAGCCCCCTTAGAAATTTGATGATTTTCCACTCATAATTCCGTATTAAATTGAAAACTAACTTGTCGAATATAACTAGGGTGGTGACCAACGCGAATGAAATGGTCGAACGCAAAATAACACTCAGCAGTCGCAGAAGTTGAAAACTTTGTACAACTGAATTAAAAAACATGGTTTTGCCACTTTGGCTCTTTTTGCACAGGCCTTATTACTTATTTATTAGCTTTAATTTACCTTTTTCTGTTAGCATGTTAATAATTTGAAACTGACTTACATCACTGCATAGTGCATAAAATTGAGGTTCCAAATCCTTGTTCGATTTTTTCAGAGATGCTTGCTGGAACAATAAAATACATGATTCCAATCGTATTTAAACCAAATGAAGTAAATGGATGAATAGTTTAGCTATTGGTTTTGTGAGGTGAAATGCATATTCGACCATTGACCAATTCACCACAATGCATAACCGAACATACACGTATATACTATTGCAATAAATTCAATAAGAGTTTGGACTTCCAACTACCCTTAACCCTAGGATTGCATTCACATTCATTCACAAAGTGAACATCACTCTGTTGTCAACCCCCAGGACTTGAAATATCCATAACGAATTCCTAACAAAAACGTATCATTTTGATCAAAATTCGAGCTCCAATTTCGCAACAGTCTTAAGGCCCTACGTGACTTGGAAACATCCACGTGAGTTTAAATTTTACGTTGGTACTTTCAGCTGGACAGGTGTGGGAGTGCAAGTAATTGGCAACCTAATTGGATAGCTTCCTATTCTTGATGTCCAGAACCAAGATTAAGACCTATTTTCGTTCCTGCTCTTGCCCCCACTTTACTTATATCATCCTCACCGTATGATTCAATATTGGAGAGTCAACAAAATCAGAGTCTTCCGGTTATTCAAGAATCGGGAAGGGCCAACTAACCATATCCATCTCAGGTTCTAAGAGAGAAAAAATATAGTGAATAGGGGGGGTTAAAAATATCTGAGTTTATAATGCACTTATGATCATCCTCACTTATGATCAATATCCGTCATACAAGAGTGATTCAGGGCTCCTAAGTCCATGCTCTATTCAATGATATTTTATGAAAATTTTATTAATTTGGATAGTTTGATATCAGTGTACGAACTATTTATACAGATTGATACTATCAGACCAGCCCAAATTTTCCAGGGTGAGTACAATAAAAAAAAACCTGGTATTGATTCTGAATTAATCTAACTCATCTTAATTATTTTTGTATTAGGTTGTTCAACATTCAATATTCCTCAGCATGAAAATATTTGAAAAACTTACTTTTTGTTGACCATTCTGCAAATTAGCACCCACTTTGGTAACCTTATCATGCATACGCAGCTTATTGTCAATGTTACTTTTGTCAACACCTGCAACATCAAAGATGAAGTGTTATTTTTTTCTCCATTATTTAATTTTATTCTCCGAATAAATTCGTTCATCTTGGCTCATTAAATCAAAACTTGAAAAGACCGTGGCCCAAGTTGGTATATATGTGTTCCTGAACTGAAGCATATGTGCTCATTGTTCATGCAGATAACAATAGGTTTGTTTTCTGTGATTACTAATTCCGTCGTTTTTAAAAAATTAATCACTGAACTGAGCTATTGGAACCAATTCGTATCAGATTGGGGACATTCTATATTAGTTACAGACAGGTGAACATACACAAACACATTTCTTTGATTGGTGAACATAAGCTGACATGTGAGCTATTACCACTTCAATTTATACAACTTTTGAGCCAGATATTTGAGAATATTGGTGGCATAAAATCTTATAAGCATTGAACAAATCTATCAGGATCTCTTCATTTATATTATAATGGTACTTACCAGAGTACAGTTACATGGTCAGAAAATATTTGTTCGTTTGTGTTATAACGATAAATCCTCCATCAGAAATTTAAAATAGGTAATTTGCAAATACCAACATATCTAAGTTATGTTGTCCCTAGTTTCCTACCCAATAAACCAAGCTGTGGTCAAGATTGGATTAGGTTAACTAGATTAGGTTTTGTTATGTTTCTACTTTCTAGAATTACATATGGAATAGAATGAACACAGGTCTTCTTGGCGAAATTGTCTTGGTCACAGTAACGAGCTCGTACGTAATATTATTAAAAATGACTTTTGTATGAACCATAAAAGTGAGCTCGGGCAAAAAGTGAATGTGATTGAATAAAATTATTTAAAAACTAACTTTGATATAAACAATAACTAGTTAACAAAACTAATTTTTATTGTTGATTGAGCTTTCAAAATCAGTGTTACATTTTCTAAAAGAAAGTGTCTTTTGAAAAACGACACCTGAAGACCATACGAAAAATTCAAACATGAATGGTTTCAAAAAATGAAAGTTTCTGCAAATCATTGACAGCCTTACTGTTTTCCTTTAAAAACCTGACGTCTGTCAAGTCTCATACAAACTTCCTCAAGTATTGAGGATCAGGGTGTGGGAATCGACAATGAGCTACTAATTTAACAGTATCTGCTCTCCTAAAACATGTATATGGTCAAGACATCAAGCTATAGATCACTAAAGCATTTCCACGACAAAGATTAGACAAGAACCAATTTCTTACAACAAAAGCGACACACTGGACAAAAGTACTTACAACGCCACAAATTGTTTTCGCAGAATTTTTCAATATTATGATGTGGTATAGCTCTCATCTTGACATTTCCCCAAGGAGTGGACACTTCGTTAGAGCACATATCTGTCTTTCCATTGACACATTTGTGATTTGACAATTCACAATTCACTAAAACGTTACCCGAATTCACAGGGAGTTTTCTGACTAACCAACCTCGCACGTATCTCTGAAGAGTCACAACACTCGACATCAACTGCCGTCTTAGGCGTTTATATTTTACTCTGGCCAGCCAGCCTCTTACACAACTTTGCACTATGACGATTTTTTTGATCTGCAACAAAGGGTATTCAGAACTGTTTTCATTAAATAGTAGTAATGATCCAATAAATCAAAAGAATAACATTGAAAACAAGAAATAAATAAAGATTTCTAAGTTGCGTCAGACAATAAAATAAGTTGACGGCCAAATATAGATGAAATCATTCAAATATGGCCCTGGAACATCATCTATTGGCGATGGAATCCATAACCAATCACTTCCATTAAATTTAGAACGAATTAGGGTCAATGGATTTTGTTAAGTGGCTTTTTTATAAAATCCAGTTAGTTGAAAAAAAAAAAAAAATGTTTTTAAACGGTGTCGTGGTTGGGCTCTATCAGTTTTGTAAGAATTTTTTATCCTATTAAGCCAGCTTCTCACACAACTTTGCATTGTGACTATTTTTTTGCTCTGCAACAAAGGGTATTCGGAAATGTTTTCATTCAGTTTAAACACAGAATCCTTATTCAACAGTTGATTTTTTAATAGAAACGTCCTTTTTTCTTCTTCTTTGTTTATAAGATTTAAAAACGTACAGTTTTCATTGTTCAAGCAAGTTTAAATTCAGGTCAAAAGAACATGGGTTAATCAAAAATTCCACTTTGGATTAGTATTCTACACCTCCAAACTATCGGACACAGTGGTTTAGGTTTCGGTTTCCATTGAAAAATTCTTAGAGATCATGGAAAATATCCAGAGAAAAAAGCTTGATTATGGTGGCTGCCACTTCTTTCAACTCAGATACTGCTTGCCTCAGGTCATAATATGACCTGATGTATTATGCAACATTTTTATCTGCTCTATTTCCACGCTGTCACTGACAACTTCACTACATGAAACATCCACCTTCTTATGCCATTGCTCTCTTTTCACATACTAGCTGGTGGATGATAGCGCATTGTCTGCTTGGTAGCTGTATTATGTAGAATATCTCCTCCAGGGTTCATTGAAACTGCTTCACTACATGAAACAGGTTCTCATGTTTTCTCCAACAGACATGGTCTATGAAAATCGTGATGGTCATGGGGTGAACGGTTCAATGACTAGTTCTAGAATACCTCTCTGAGGTGGCTAATGAAGCCAGTGGGATGATTTACAGCTTTTGTAAGCCTCAATTCCCAATACCCACTCTACTTTTTGCTATGGGAAAAGTTGAGTGCTGTCACCTTTCACTGAATCACATACTGTTGGGGGCTCAGTAGATGAGTTGGATTTAGGAGCAGTTAGAGTAAAAATAAGAACCTGGTGAAGTCAAGGCCAGTTGTGTCTGGGCAACCTCCCACCTCAACTGCCTTTGTGGTGCTGTATGAGAGGAAGACAATATCAAGCTCATTTGCCTAGTCCAATGAATAGATGTAGGCACTTGGGATACCAGATAGCCTAGCTAAGAGCACTCATCAGATTGAACCTCATTGTCCAATTTAAGCAGCCTACCCACAGCAAAGTAATCCTCTCAAAGAAAAGTACGATGTATTTGGGACGTTTATTCTTGAAGGATTACTCACCTTTTCTTTGTGTAATTTGGACAGAAATTCCACCTGGAAATATTTCAAGAATACTTTGGTTTTCCCTAAAGCCCATCCTGTCATACCCAGGCGCTGAAGTAACACTCTGCAGTATTCACGTGTGGCATAGACTTTTTCCGAATATTTGAACACCAAGAAACCGTACCTGGAAAATACAATACACTTGAATTACCTTTTTTCCACAGGAAACGATTCATTTGAACTATTCTGGTGAGGGTGCATTATTAGGTAAATCTTGAACTGCTGCAAATTTTCTAGATAACTGTTAAAATTTAAGCAATTTTATTGTGTTCAAACGAGTGCTGTTCGGTGAACTCTTTCTTTCTGAATGCTCAAGTTTTGGCAAAAGAACGGATGTTTGATGTCAATGAAAAGAATAGTTACTTATGTAACTGTACTGAAGAGTGCCTTTTATGACAATATAGATGCACATACAAGCACACAACACGTTGGTCCAGAAAGAAGTGACCGACCTCCCGGATTTCCTTGTTTGAAAATTTGATGAATATATACAAATACAGGCCTAACGCCATTTTTCATAATTTTTCGTGTAGAATTTAGCAAATGTACTTTTGTGAATTGCGCATCCATGCGCAACTGCTGCTAAATTAGTTATTTCAAATTAGAAACCCCATTTTTACAGCAGATTCATGAAAGTTTGAACCCTCATTCGATGTTTTCAGCCAAGCGCAACCCATTCAGTAAGGGCACAAAGTTGCCAAAATTGTGCACAAAAACTTTAGCAAACTTTGAAGTGTGACATGAACATGGTTTTTCAACGCTGATTCACTTAGTGCTATCCATCTCTTCATTTTACTAAACGTTAATGATTTTACACCAAAACGTCGTTTCAAGTGATAAATTTTCATCTTCTTAAGTAAGTGCGAGGCACTTATGAATTTGAATAGTTTCTCAACGTTGATCCGCGTAAGAGCATCTCGTTTTTTCCCCAAGTTTTAACGGTTTTATCGATAAATAGCGGTGTGGCTAACAAGAGAAAAATAAACCGTTCCCTGCGAGTGACTGGAGCCTCGATGGAAGGAAGCGTGAGATAGCTGTAACAATACATATTCTGATGTAAAATCATTCACATGCAGTAAAATGAAAAGAGGGATAGCACCACTTGAATCACTGTTGAACAACCATGCAAATTCAAATGTGCAGCGGAAATACTTTGGAAGACGACAATTTATCACTTCAAACCACAACATTTTCTGCTGTAAAATAATTCATATTTAATCAAATGAAATTACGGATAACACCGCGTGAATCAGCGTTGAAAATCAATGAAAATTCAGCGGGTTCCCTAAAGTTTGTGTGTGCAATTCTGCAGATTTAGTAACTTTCTGTGCTCACTGAATGGATTGCACATAGATAAAAATCAAATGTGGAGTCAAATCTTCATAATATTTGTTGGTGAATCCGAATCTGCTATAAAAAATGTTGATTCTAATTCGAAAGAACGAAGTTAGCATCCATTGTGTATGGCTCAAAACCTCAAAAGTTAGATTTACTAAAGGCAACTTTGCTGCTGGCAACCTAAGTCTCTTCTTTTAAATTATGTGAAATCTCATATGACATGCCTATGTGAGTGCTTTTATACTCCTGTCTTACTATTCAAAAAATTAATTTCTTGAAAATTCGTGTATAATAAGTATTTTAAACTCTTTATGCAAATATCTATTGTGAGAGTTATATTGTTGTTCGGCCTTTTCTACAGTTTCAATTTTCAATCTATTTATGGGGTTGGTATAGTGCAATTAAGAGTTGTACCCTCTTTCATGTGTTGGCATAACATTGTATTCAAAGCTCTGTGTATGTAAGACATTCACTGTAACGGGGTTTTTATGGTATGTTTTATGTAAAGCAGTTCATCATACAAAGGGCACACCCTGAAATTTTAATGAAGGTAGTATTGAATTAATCAATTAATTACACAACTTAAATTTAATAAATTATATAGGTAGATACTAATCAAGTGGTATATTAGAACTACAAATATCTAATAATTTTAAGAAAAAATGAGGTTACCTGGCTAAAAAGTCTTGAAATGGAATCCTATGTGAAAAACCTTGCTGTCGAATTCTTACTGTTTCCATAACTCCAATGTATCTAAGCTGCTTTTGTACTTTGTTAACATCATAAATTCGTGGTAATCTTGCATCATTTGGTTTAATACATCTTACGAATTGAGGTTGGCCATTAACCATTTTTTGTAACAGTTCCATAAGTGAATGTCTGAAATAAGTGGCGGCTGTTTGTTGAGATCGTGAACTTGATTGAGCTCCATACTCGAAGCACCCCTTCAAAACAACATTTAAAAAACTGTAATATATTTTTATCTCTTCCTCGCTTTCTCAAAAAAAAAAAAAAAAAAAAAAAAAACCAAGTTTGTCTGGCTTAACGAAGGCATGTGCACAATGTAAAATTCTACCCTCAGAATTGATTGTCAAGTGAGTTTAGTAAACATAAATTCAAAGGCTTTACAAGTCAATGTACTTTTATTTCAAGTTAATCTTGAATATGGAAAAATAAAGAAGCTGATATGCATGAATTCCTAAGCAATTGCATACATCAAAGTATTAAATTTTATATAAGGGGCTCTCTACGTCAAAGGTTGAACTCAAAAATTAAAGTACACCGACATTGATTATTTTGTTAGTTGGTTGTACCTCTAGTTAGGGGAAAATCTCCCACCGAATTTCAGACCGATTCGTCTCATTCTCGCCCACCACTGACAGTCCAATTTGCAAACAAATGAGGTTTGTGTTCACTTCACTAGCTGCTACAGCTCTCATTCTGCACGGACTAAGTCACTCGCGACGAAGTTGTGGAAACCCATTTCAAATAAAAACGGAGTAGGATAGAACGTTGTCTAGGTTGGCTTGTTGGGGGGGGGGGGGGGGGGTAACAAAATTTTTGTACCAAACGATTACAAAGGTTTATTATTAGCAATAATGCCGTTTCTGGATGAGATACCGTAATTAGGAGGCTGAAGGGGGTTGAAGTGTGGTAAATATTTATGTGGAAAGGGTAAATTGGTGAATTTGAGAGTTAGAAATCAACAAACATAGCTGCGGGAAAGGTACTGTCCCACCTTTGTTGGCCCTAGCATTACGGCAAGGACATACCCAGTCCCAGATTTCAGGTGCGCTAGGTTTACGGTGGGACATATGTTGCTCGTGAAATCTACAATTTTTATGTTTGGTTGGCATGGGGCCATTAATGCTTCTCCAAGACATTTAATTTATTTCCCCAAAAATTTATTTCCTCTTAATAAACACCTGGAGGAGAAATATTAGCTCCCAGTAAGGAGGCATCACCAACCGAATTTTTAGCTGTATTGAAAGGGTTAAATTACTTTAATACTTGAAAATTAGTTTTTTCCTCAAGTGGGTATTTTAAATATTTGTTTAATGCTTAGTTCATGAAGCACATGAGGTCCATATCGGTTCTAGTTCACCTAAAAGTATGATACAAGACAATGCAAGAATGGGAAAACCAGTGAAAGTCCGAAATCATGTGTTTTTCCTCAAATATCAGTGATATCTTGTGTTTGCTGAAACTTGTAGGCTTGCCGTCCCAAAATGCGCTGTTAACTTGACGTTCTACAAGAATACGGCTTTAAAATACCCAAACGAGAGAAAACTGATCTTCAAGCATCCAAAATCCATTTTAAAGATAAAATTTCATTTTGATTGAAAGAAGAGGAGGTTTTTCTCTTTCCGAAGCACTGTCTTTTTTATTTATTCGTGATGGAATGAGGGCAGCAACAGCTGGCAAAGTGAACCCAAACCTCCTATGTTTGCCAGTTTCATAGAACTCAATTTTTTTAAGTTCAACCTTTGACATAGAGTGCTTCAACTGCTTTATGTATTTATATATAACAATTACCTTAGCATTATTTCTATTTTCTGGCATAAGAACATGGACTAGACTTTTCATCATTGGCATTTGTGATGATCTAAGAAGTTTCATGACACGGTGTCCCACAACTTGCCTATTTTTATTTAGAAACTCATCAGCTTGATATATGACTCGGCCAGCATAGTGCATCACTCCAAAGCATAATGCATTCGATTTTGGCCTGATGTACAGTTTACTCTTGATATTGCCATGGAACTTCTCTGGAAAATAAACATAGCCATTATTTGTGGGAATTCAAAACTTATTTCCGTACTCTGTTCAGCAGGGCCTGCTTTTATTGGGCCAGGCAAGAGCAGTTACCATGGGGCCTCCTTTGAAAACAGAGATGGGCGTTAATCAAGGATGCCCATCTCTGGTTGAAAACTAGGGTATTTTCTAACACTGTTAAACCACAGAAAGGGTGAACATAGATTTTTGTTTTCCAGATGGATGGTCAGTTCCTCCTTAGTTTGCCAAAATGCAACCAAATAATTTGAACTTTTTTTTTTTAAACAGTTTACTGTGATATAGTTCTAAACGTGTACGATTAATTTGTTATACACCTGTTTTATTTCTCAACCTGACTGAGTATAACCCACAAAACAACTACAAAGAAAGTTGGTTCTGTTTTATCTCAAGAAAGATGACATAGAAATATGCCCTCCAACACATGAAACGAAGACTGAACTTTTAGAACCTATAGATATAAAATTATTATAATAAAAAATGGAATGTTTACGGATTCGTTGTATATAAGTAGCTCTACAATCTCCAAAGTCGTCCCCTCAAATGTTGATTTTACTCCTCACAACTGAATTACTTTTCTTTGCTCTGTACGTTGTAGAAGAGGTTTCAGTATTAGAGGAGATTTTGAGATAATATATTTATGACTGTATGTTAATACCTAATCAACGACTATCTTGATACTGATATTGACAAATCTATTTGAATTTTACAGTAGTTAGGCTTGAAGAAGGATGCTTAAGTTGGCCTTAAGCATACGAAAAAAGAACAGAAATATGTGAATATGATACATTATTCACAAGTAAAATTGTGCAAGTCTTGCATGATTATGAGATTGGATACAAAGATAATGGAACTGCATAGTTTGAGTTTAGTTTAGGGTGGGAGAACCCTTTGTGGCCATACCCGTGTACCATCACAAGCGGCAGTTTTCCATCAGGACAAGCTTGTGATGGTTCTTTAGGGTCAACCTCCATTTAGTCGAATTAAAGATTCCTTTGAATTATGAAAGACTTACATTTACCATCCTTACCATTCCTTCCGTCTTGTATAAAATTAAAACAAACAATAAATAACTCAAAACCTAACCTCAGATGTAACTAATCATGGTATATGGACTATCAAGGGGAATGTTGATTAATGTGAAACTCGACAGCTGTTGAACTATTAAATTTCAGGGTATTTCGAATAATTACCTATTAATGACTTATCAGTAGCACGAGGAAATCGACTTTCTTCATCCAGCAGAGCGAGAAGGCCCATAGGCCTTGAAAGCAACATGTCTAGCACTGCTCGATTATCTGTGAACTCCACCAGGTCCACAGCAATTCCTTCAGCCATATATTCCTGTAATATGAGATAATTTGTCTATGGATATTTCGAAGAATGGAACATGTAAAATGATGTAAATAAAATAAACTATCCATCTATCTTACAAACAAACAAAAATACAGAAAGGCGTGCAAATAGTCAATAAAGATTTTGAAATCTAAAAAAAGACGGCAATAATTATAGAAAAAATGGCAAACAATCGATGAAGCATCGAACCGCGGAAGAAAAGACAAAAATTGCTTTCCACTCGAGGATTATATTCAGAACTCAAGTCATACAGAAGCGGCAGAAGATGTTGCAAATCTTTTTAATAGTGAATCAACGCAAATTATGATCGAGTGACCCTTTCACATTACACATAGACGCAATCAGGTTTAATATAGCAGAATAATATAAATGTTATCTGCTTTTAAATATGGATATTTTATTTTACATTAATGTATTTTATCAGATTTCTTACAGAAATTGTTTTCTTTCATTTGTAGTAAGGATGACAATGGTATTAAGGGAGAATATTCCAACCCTACAAAGGGTGTATCAGATTAGGTGCGCAGTACTTCACCCACGTATTTTACAACCAATTTCCAACAAAAAATGCCACTTAGCAATTTTTTTTATCTCGCTTAGTTTTTGAGTTATTCTACCTCTAAATTTGATGATCTCTCAAATTAGAAACAGAAACCCCCTGTTCGTCATAATGCACGTTAAAAGAAAAATAATTTTCCACTCAACATAAGGAAAAATACGTTGGACGATTTTCATTAAGCATTCATGTAACTTTCAAATTTCTCGTAGGTGGATCAGTCAGTGTGGACCCTTCCAGTAGTCCCCGTGCAGGTCTGACCTTACTCTGATCTACTATTACCACTGGGGGAATCTCAAAGCAAAAGTGTAAGACGTCAGGATTGGAGTCGAGGGATCATCTCATTCAAAGAATGATGGATTGAGGAGATCAAATGAAACAAGACCGACGAGAGCTTCAAAGTGCTGTCGATGCAATGCACAAAAGGACACATTTGGGCATTCTACAAACTGGAGGCCATTTTGAAAATTTACAGTAATTACGTAGCAGAAAATACTCGCACAAATTCAAAACTACACCTTAGAAGATAAAACAGAAAAATTTTGTTCGTGAAAATGCCCTCTTATTTGAAACCCATTACCAAGCGTCAAAAACCTCGACTTGCTTCGCTTTTTTTTGCACTCAAACGAGATTTTCTTGACTAAATCAAATAGTAAAAATTGTTTTTGATATACCATTCAGAAGCTGACTTTTTGGCGCATTTTTTAAGCTACAGGCACCTGATCAAATGCCATATTAGTGTGGATTACTGAACGTTTGAAAAACCTTTTTTTTCAAATTTTCTTGAAGTTTGCTTTGTAGGGTGATTTTTCGCCAACTAGATGTAAGCAAAAACAATTGGTTTGCCGCTTGAAAGATAGGAAATTTAACACACTTTCCAACGGTATTGTCAAATTTTACTTTACATAATATTGTATGTGAGTTATAGCCATTTTGCTGATACAAGGTCTAAAACACGAAAAAAATTTAGAAGTAGAATAACTCAAAAACTAAGCTAGATAAAAAAAATTGCTGAGACACTGTTTGTTGGAAATTGGTTGTAAAATACGTGTGAGAAGTACTGCGCACCCTGTAAACCACAGTTACCCTGATTGAACCGAATTTTCAAGTTCATGTTCAAAGAAATAGTATTGTGCTCGATGTTATAATCAAGTTCGCATGATAATTTAAATCAGACAGATACTTACTTGCTGCTCCCAAGTAAAAATATGTTGATTAAAGAAGTATTGTATCTGCTCATTGGCAATATTTATACATAGTTGTTCAAAAGAATTGTATTCAAAATTTTCAAAACCAAAAATGTCGAGAATCCCGATTGTTAAATGATCATTTCTGAAACAGAAGATAAAAATATAGTCATTATTTACCTTCTAGATTAAGAGTCTTTTAACCAAAATTCAACACATTCAAGTGGTTGAAATTTACCTTTACATTTTAACGTTCTCTAAAACATATTTATAGTGGTTAAAATTAGAATTTTAATACTACCTACACATTTTAACGTTTTATAACACATTATAGTTTTAAGGACTCTGTTCCTAACGCTACTTCTTGGTATAACGTTGCAGAATTACATTTATAGATGTATAACTTACTTACCGTGAATGGTATGACAATAAGCCATTGATTTTATTCACAATCCAATCAAATAACCGGCTGTAGAGAGCTTTGACCAAAGAATCTCTTGTTGCTGAAGCTTCAACAACAGAATTGCTTCTGATGAATGTCTCTCCACGAGTGCTCACTGAGTTCTCAAGCAAGCATTCGAGAGCATCATGAGGATCAACTCCAAGTAAACTTGAAGCTGAAACAAATAATAACTCATCAGGTCCATGTGCAAATGCTTAAATGTGAAGTAAAATGTTCATAACAATAAATAGTAGGTAGCGAAGTATAAAAGCAAAGGTATACCCAGATTTCCTGGCCTAACATCATGTAATATTGAGGAAAATAACCAAGCAAGTTATAGAAGTTTGTTACCAAAATATTGAAAATGTTAGTCTTTCAGGACGAATCCTCCCACTACTATAAATCAAATGGGGGTTCTAGGCATACAACGGCATTAAGTAAATAGTCCGTCGTTTTAGGCTGAGAAAGAAAGGCTGATGGTTAAGTGATCGATCACTAAGTGAGGCTAACAAATATAGTATTATAAAATTTATGTAAAAAAATATATATGTACTGTTATAAGGGTATAAATTCCAAAAAATACTATCAAGTCCCTTTTATGAGAGTTAACTAAAATGGCGTTGCTCAGTTGCATACTGTAACCTGCAGTGAGCAAATGATTAAAGCTTCTAGACCTCGCATTCAATGCCAATTCGCACTCAATTCATTAAACAGCTGAAAATATATATGTTTGAAGACTGAGAGTTTTTTAGGGTTTTGAATGGATACCTAATATGGCTTTGTGATCTTAAGGCTTATAGTGGTATCATTTTGTTTCAAAAATTAGAGTGTTAATTAGAGTGTCTTTACATACTGCCACAAACTCGATGATTTTATGCATTCGTTTAGTTCTTCAGCAATAGTTTCCGTCTTTCAAATCTTTTAAACCTTCTCTGGACCCCCGAAAAATAATTTTAGACCAAAATTAGCCAAATTGGTCTATAGCCGTGCTCGAGTTTTAGCGTTTTTGTTTGTCTCAAAGCACACCTTGAAAGTTGTGTCCCACAACCAGGAAATAGTCTGATAGACCAATCGCTGTGGTTTCCTACACGATCCTCGACGTCCACAGCTAACTGATGAGGGAAGTTGAGTCAGCTGCCACCAAGTAGGCACTGGAAAAGCAGCTGAAGGGAAATCCGTAATTTCTTCCCCTGATCACCGTTAAGCCAAAGTTTGTACTTCATCCACATGAAACCGTTTGAACCACTAAGCACAAAGAAGGACTTCAGACCGTCAGCACGCCCGTCGGTGTAATTTTCAAGTGAAAGTCACAATCTTGAAGTGTAGTGCTTTGTTGGAGGCATAGGTAGGATGTTGAAATTCTAATGTTAGAATTTGGTAAACATCACTATTGATTCTATCTCCTTTTTTAGTATGTTTTTGCAATCCATAATTGTTAATTATATTAATCTCCATTGGTTGTAGTTTTAATCTAAATCTTTTTATTTACTTTCCTTTCAAAATTAGGAGGTGGAAAAGCTCTTGGGGAAACAAACTATGACTCTTGTTTAGCCCTGGGAAACAAAACCCTTCGTGTTTTATCTATGTGTATAATATAAGATTTATTTAAATCATTTGAATATTAAATGAATCGTAATCTGTAGAACCAGAATCATACCTTTGTACAACGGTGCTAAATCTACAATCTTGCTCTTGTTGTCTGTATTATCATGGGAAACCACTTCAGAGAAAACTATATCTCCCATGTGAAGGATTCCAAATATAATACAGTAAATAGCATTTATTTCCTCTTTTTGAAAACCAACCGTGTGGAATGAGTTCTTCATTTCATTGTACATTTTCAAATTTTTCTGAAACAAATTAAAACCATATTGTAACAACATTTATAACGTTCATCTCATGTGGATGATGCTGTTAGATAGACATTACTCATATGTTAGCAAAGACCCAACTGCCAAATCTACAGAACCTATCCATTGATGATTGAAAATTACAAAGCATCCTGAAAGTTAATCGTAAAAAAAAAAAAAATGCAAAACACTATTTCAAAAACTTCACAACTTTGTACTCATGAGGCAATTCTTTATTTTTCCGAGGTAATTTGGAAAAAGTTTGTCATACATTTGAACATCAGAAATATGTATAATGCTCACATTCCAAAAAAATATAACGAGAAATTGTTAAAATCACAACTTTGTTCAAGAAAGAAGTTTTTGTTTCACACAAATAAAAATTGAATACAATTCATGAAATGGTAGCATGTCTGAATCAATAGCGAGTTTGATTCTACAAATGCGATATAAATTATTACCAGTATTCTCAGTTTCGAATGAATTACCTATCCACTGACCATCATGGAACTCTGTAATAATTTCAAATAAATAATTCTCAGCTATTGTTGATAAAGACCAATATTAGGTAGGTGGTATTTACCATTTTAACCACAATCATTTTTCATTTATGTGATGAATGTAATTCAGTGAAACATGCAATTGTTAAGTTCAACTTTATTGTAAGTAATTGTTATTAACTCAAATATTTTCCAATCATGAAAGGTTCATATCAACGATATGGTTCGATGCAGTAAGTGACAGGTTGGGTCCTTCGAAGTGAATATAATCAGAATCAATAAAAGCATTCATCTCGCTACTTAATATTAGGCACAAGAGCTTATGAATAAACTAGTACAGTTGTTGACTAAATGTCAAGAATAAATCATAAGCAGTCACCAGTCTTGTACTGTAGTCATCATGATCTAAATTGAGGTATTTGTGAGTTTTTCTGGAATTGGATTCTAAATGAAATTCTCTATGGCGTTCTTCACTTAGTATACCTTCGTGGATGTAGTAAAAAACATGAAAATTTCGCTCTCTCCTGCAAAATAAAAAAATAGGTGTGAGTCTACAAGATTTTAAAGTCTTTTGAAGTGGGTTTCCGAAAATGTATGTAATGCAGGCTTCCAAATGGGTAACACACTGCCAGATGCTAGCAGGGGCCATTACACTCAAATGCAGCTTAGGAAGTGGCCAAATGATATCCAAAATAATTTCTATTAAATACATGATGTACACGTGTTTCACTTTTGTGATGTAGAAAAAATCACAAGCAAATATTGTTAGATGTCAATCTAATTTTTAATCAATCCAAGTTTTCAAAACAACTTACTTAGTTTGTTGGAAAATTCTAGATTGTTCCAATAAGTACACATTGACTTTAGCTCCAGTCACTCGACCAGAGGGTAGGAAACTTAACTCGAGAAACTTCCCAAACCTAGAGGAGTTCGAGTTGATACCCGTTTGTGCATTGCCAAATGCTTCAAGGAGGGGATTTACTTGTAGAATCCGTTCTTCTAGATTGCTTTTAGGAACCTGAAACAGCGTAGTAGATATAAATGCTGAACAGAAATAGGTATGTTTCAGAACAAACTATGAAACTATATTGCAAGTAGAAGGAGTTTTCTTCCATTACAACTTGTTCACAATGACGTCTTTTTCAATATGATAGACACATATTTTACTTCATGATTTATACCACGAGTTAAACCCTATTCCTACTGTGGTGGCTGTGCCAACTAGATATTTGAACAAAACTGAACCAAAACTTAAATGATTTTGACATGTAATAACTCAACAAATTTTTAAAAACTTTTTTTTTAACGATGTTTTTTATGGTAATAAAAAATCCATAAAAATTGTAATTTAATAAAACTTGAACCTATTTTGTTGTAGTAACTTTTATGCTATTCTTGGAGCCAAAGCACTGTTAAAAAGCTAGGCACCAACAGTTGATAGATCTCATCATTTTATAAGTCACGTTCAACTTAGGAGGGGAGCTGTGTTCTAAAAAACTTAATTTCGTTGTTTGATTCAGACCTATTTTAGAACTAGCTTATATTTCCGTCTTTTGGTACGAGGCTATGTTGAGAGGGATGTGTACTTTACCATATCAACTTCAATGAAAGGAACCATGACATTCCCATTAAGTAACGAGGTGCTTTTACGCACAAACTGGCTAGTTGTTCCTCATAAAACCTCAAGGAATAACAGCACTGGGGTTCGGTTGAACTTGAATCCTGATTGGTTCTAATGCTCATTCTTAACGTCTTTCAAGTTGATTTGATTTGGGTACTACAGCTTGAAGCTTCCAAAGTAAAATTTCAGCATGGAAAAGTAGGCAAATCCAAGTGCAGCTTATCATTGCTGCAAAGGATCTACTTACATTTCGATTCTCGACCTTTCAACAGGGGTTTGTAATTTTTTGATGAACTCAATTTTCAAGATGAGCTTTCATCTGATTTTTGAAACTTATTCATGTAACGAATGCCCAATTTACTACTTACTTTTCCCAAAAACACTAGTTGCTTCAGTAGCAAATTGCCACTCTCAGTCTTTCCAGCACCACTCTCACCACTTATTACTATGCTCTGATTTGTTTTCTGGTTGGAGAGAGTTTGGTAAGCGGCATCAGCTATGGCAAAAATGTGAGGAGGCTTGTGGCTACGTGACTGTCTGTAGTACATTTTCTGCTTCTGTAAAATGAAAAAAAAACGAATAAAATAACATCAAGCGATTGTCATGGTATGAAAAGGAGATTGTAAAAAAGGTAGAATTAACAGATTAAAGGTAATAGTAAAAGATTAAAGAAATTGATACGTTTTCAGAAAATAAGGTTAGTGGAAAAACGTATGTGCTGTAGGGTTGTAGGAGCGTATTAGACTTTCTTTTTTTGCATTTTCCGTTGGAGAAGGTTAAAAAAAGAGTTGTAGTGAATTTCTTTGGCTACTCAAATTCATTTAGTTCCTATTCTAATCTGTTTGCCAAGTGTAGCCTTTTAGGCAAATTTTTAAATTGCTTTGAAAGTGGCAATTGTACTCCTCTCTTGTGGCAGAATTGACAAAGCAAGGGGCACTTTTGACAATTTAAAGGATGGACCTTAATTTTAAACTAATCTTGCCAAAACCTCGCGGAAGCTCCAGGAAATCATTCTTTGTATATTGTATGGCCCGAGGGTCTGTAACAATCACTACTAACCACACAACTTCCAAATAGTAGGAACCTACCTACATTTCTTACTCAAACAAATACCAGGTTTTATGGAAGTAGGTATTGAAGTAAGAGAACAAATAATATTGTATCAAAACGATGAACTTTGTTAAAAAATGTCATCGTAAATTAAAATATTTTTGTAACGTGACATTTTAGTTCCTCGATTTTTAAAATTTGACCAATTCAATGGGCTACAAAAAGTGTTGTCCAACGAACTGATACTTTATTTTGGGATGCTTACTTTTTTTGGCGCAAGAACGAAGTTCTATCTCAATCCTATCGAGTCGTTCGATAGAGTTCAGAGATCGTTTCAGAATACCTGAGAACGGATTTCCATGAACAAAAATTTGTTAAATCTTCAGTGGAAAAATTTTCGAGCCATCGCAATAACCTCATTCTAACAAAATTTGCTAAAAATGAGCTGGCGACATCCATGATAATCAAAGAATCGACGTGGAAATAAATTAATAATAGACCCAAACATGATTTTCCTCACTTTTGTGTTTTTTACGTCAAAAGAAGGTAAATATTACAGTAGAACAAAACCAAAATTTCAAAATTGTGATTAGGTACCTGCCCTTGTATTTGAAAGAAGGATGAGGATATGATATTTGTGCTTTTATAGAGAATTACCTACTTATTGTAAACTAGAATTCAGGGGAACAATAACAAACGCCATTATCATAATCTTAATAAAGGTATGCTCGAAATAGATTAGCACATTGATATACATCCATGTTAATCGTAAGTTATAATTGTGTGAGTAGTAGTAAGTTAAAATTCGTATTTTCTCTAACCATGGTTGTATACAATCCCAATGAAGAATAAGGGTTGATTGCAATCAGTATATCCCCGATGTAAGTATAAATCTGATCAACTTCAAACCTTCTTCGCAATTGATCAACAATGATATCCTGGAACAAATAGAAATGCTTAGATGAAGTTTTCCTCACTCGTGAATAAACATACAGGAACTTTCTGATGATTGCTTCAACTTATTTACGTTATATTATTCATAATATGCCTGTCAGAGTTATATAAAAATATGAGATACCTACATATGTTTTATCGTTCGGTAGGAATTCCCTTATTTAACTTATTGTTATTCAAGATTAGAAATCTGCCAGTGTTTTAGATGGGCTACACTAGCTTCAAGTAATTTGATACTTGAACTTTATAATGATTGAGCAAGGTTAGAAATGGTTGCAACTACTTCGAATTGGCACAGCAAACCGATCCATACACAAAATTCCCTAATCTAACAGACGCTAAATGTTTTGGAGTAGGTTGTTATACTTTTAAAATACTTTACTAATGGATTAATTTAACATTCTATTCTACCACGTTGAAATCTAGGCTAACTAGGCAAAGGCCATGAAATCTTTATCCGCAACAGATGAACTACGATTTCATGGTGCCACATAAAATAAAGTTGCGGTCTATTATGATTTTTTTTTTAATGCTACCATAAACTTGTGAAGATTGTCACGGCTACCGAACGCACAAAAAAATCGTTATATGCGTTGTCCTTCGAAAGTGGTTACGTGGAAAAGTTCAATTTATTAACTCATAATTCATTAAACGGTTGGAAACGTGATACTACCAATTTTTATTTGAAAATTATGTTCTAGGAAACAAGTTACAAAAAACCGCATTGCCAATTTAATATTAGTGCACTAAGGTTCCATTTTCATTTTCCTTCAGCCTGATTTCTAATAAACTAGCAATAACTCAGCTCTATTGACTATGTATACTATTAAATAAATAATACACCCAGCCTCGTAGAGAGGGGAGCACTAGAACCGTTGCCCCCGGCCCCACCCTTAAGAGGGCACATTTTCTAGAGAATTTTTTTTTTTTTTTTTTTTTTGTGAAAAAAAAGGAGGAGAGGAGAGGAGAATTTGATTTTCCTCTCTCTCAAAATGGCTTACAATTTATTACGGTATATAATTACAATAGTTCGTAGCTGTTTTTTTTTTCTTTAATTTTTCCTTTTGGGCCCGGATTTTCTCTCCAAGGCCAAGAATACACCGAAAAAAAATAAAATGTTTTTGAATGGTCCCAACAAAATAAGACTTATTTATGGGTGAAATGACTCGACTAGTCTATACCACATCATACAAAGTGTGAAGGAATATCACTCTATTTCAAAATGTTACAAGATTATAAGATGATTTTCCATTAATTTCCTGAAAGCAATTAACAAAAACCTTGATTACCACCAGACCTTGAAGAAAGGTTTGTTTAGAAACTATGACATCTAGAGGAAATCGTGGGACTAGTAGTACCTACCTACCACTTTCTTAGTTAACAGTTGTGCCAAAATTAGTGATTTTTTCCCAAAAATGGTTACAACTAGTTCGACTATGTTCCGCTAGATCTCATTGTTTCGGAACAGACTTCCCTCCAAGGTCTTGCGTGATTACCTCTGAAAGAGCTCCAAGTGTAACTAAATCATCAACATTTAGATTGTTTTGGTCGTAACGTTTATGAGATTTTAATTTCCCATGCTTGGTGGTAATTTCAGGCTGTCTGCGGTGGCGCCCATAGATACGTTGTCTTAAAATTTCCTTTCTAAGTTCATGTTTAGCCTGAAAATATGAAGAAAAAAAAACTGGTTGAATATACTTGATGATACTACAATTGTAAAGATGTTATTACGAAAAATAGCTTAACAATATATATATTGTATATTATATATAACAATATAACACAATATATTACATATAATATACATATATTATATGATCCAAAGAAATAACATTTAATTAAATATATTATTGGAATGTGTTAAGTAGGCATTGGAAAATAAATGTCCATGTTAGAAAACAGAATTTAAAACTATTGAACTATCTTCACTTGAAAAGAGAGGTTCTTACTTTAGATGAATATTCTGCTCCCTTCCGTATGAGTAGGTGGCCCAAGAGTTGTCTAGCATACGGCCGGTATTCAATGTCCTTAACTAATGCTTGAGAAACGAATTCACTGAGCAGTAGGCAGTCTTTTCTAGTAAGTCTTGGAGGTGGATTTCCAGGTATTTGGAAAAGGGCTCGCATTGGATGCAAATTAGAAAGAGGTGGGTCTCCTTCAGCTAATTCGATGGCAGTAATTCCTAGTGACCAAACATCACACCTAGTATCGTACCACAATCCTTCTTGCTGTTCACACGCTATAACCTATGTTGGAAAAAAGTCCAATATGAAAGAAAAATACATCTAAAAATATCAACATTCAATTAAACAACCGTGAATATATAGCTCATCAATGTATAGATGATGAGAAACTCATAATTTATTAATTAGTCATTGTTAACGAAGTGCTGATGATAATTCAAGGCATCCAAACTTTCTCATTCACTGATGAAAATCAAGTACTTACTAAATAGCTATGGTAGATTGCTAAACAGAGTCTGCACTATTAAAAATTATTCTAGACTACTATATAAAAAATCATGTTTTTTTCTGGATTCTTTTTCTCAATTGGCTGAATTGACCATGCAGTCACCGCCTACAGCAACTAGCATCATCAGCATCAATATCAAGAACTCAGCAGGGTGGTGATTTTTACATCTGCATCCAACAGATATATATGGATCTGTCCCTGCGTCCCAGTGCAAGGAGTATAAAATGTTTAGGAAAAATGAAAATTATAAGTGGCAAGGGAACCATGTACTAGATGTTAATACAGAATGAACCAAAGAAAACATATCTTTAATCTTCCAGATTCACCTTTCGCCCAGTGAAGAAAGTTGAATAGCTAAGGTAGGTTCTCCTTTCTTGAAAAGGATCTTAAAAGTATAATCATACCCAGAAATTTAAAAGAAAACATTACAAGATATTTTCAAGCAAACCGTCTACGACAGTTCATCAGTCTACCTAGTTAAACTTCCCTAAGTTGGTAAGTAATTTTGGTAAACTAGGAACACTTTGTGGTGCATTAACAGGAAACAATCAGAAATCAAATTAATAAAACCTTATGGTACGTAGTTTATTTTTATAACACAGGTACTTATGCTCCAGTGATTCGAGATGATTAAATATTTCAGATAGAAATGTTCTAATTATCAACAGACTGTTTACGATCCTTGCTTTACAAAGCTTAACACGGAGAAAATTAGTCAGCTAAACACATAGGAATCACTTACTTCTGGAGCCATCCAGTATGGCGTTCCAACTGAGGTATTTCGTTTTTCACTGCTATGCTTGAGTTGAGATGAAACTCCGAAGTCAACTAATTTGACGTCTGCATTCTCAGTTAGGAGAATATTGTGACCTTTGATATCTCGGTGTATACAATTATTGCTATGCAGGAACTCCAATGCCTAGGGAATCACATTTTTATTAAAGGATAGTAAGATTGCTGTCGACAAATATTCAATAAATAAAAGTACAAAAGAAGATGAAAATTGACGTTTACCAGCAATTAATGGCATGTGGAACATTAAAGTAGACAGTATTAACAAGAAAATGTGCCTACCTCATATTATTATTGACAGAGCGTTAATCCTCAGGTCAATTAGATGCAGTAATTGAGTATGTTTCAACCTTGCATATCAAATAAAGGTAGGTACCACCTACCTGATGGACACAGTCCCATTCTCATGCTGATTTACTCATATAAGGCTTGATATGAGTAAAAACCTGCGGTTTTACTCAAGTCTGTTGGGCATTTTAGAATACCTTACTATGATAGGTAAATAGGGGTATTAATCGGATTAGATTTCTATCCTTTAATCTGCTGTTTTAACAAATATTTTCACAATGCATGCAGTTCCTATAGGTATATGTACCTATCTATTCTTCGGGAAAAGCTGCAACTGCATATGTGTGATCAGGGTCATTTGTCGTTATTAAATAGGGGGTATCTTTGGTTTCCATTTATCTTTTCAATTAAGGTTGTTAGAAAAAACAATATCAGTGAAACAAGGTCAGGCAAAATAGTAAAAACGTTATGTATCAACAACAAATTTGGGTAAACAGGAAGTCGAAAAAACTTGGCCGCTTGTATTCCTAAAACTCCAGAGTGCTATGGGATTGTCTATGCATGCATTACCTAATTGATTGCTTGTTTCCTGATGTTCTAAAAAGATAAACCCATAATCTGGATTCCACTCAAAAAGTCAGCACTTGATGAATGGTATCTAATAATCAAAGCTAGTGCTGATCGCTTAGAGTTATATCAACTATTAACATGAATGGGATTCAGCTATCAAATTACCTGCACAGTTTCGTGAAGAATGTAAGCTATTTGATGTTCCAAAAGACTTTCTTTATGTTTAATCAATCCTTGGACGAGATCAGTAACAGAGCCTCCGCTGCACATCTGAAAAATCAGTGAATTAAACAAGTAAATAAATGAATCAATACAATTCTCTAAGCATATGAAACACATATCATCAGAAAACGACGAATGTGATTGAGTGAATTAAGTGCGACTACTTAGAGGACGATAGTGCAATCCACTTCTAAATAATGAGATTATAATGAGACTCAAGTTACTTTTACTTCTGTTTTATTTTCGGTATTTTAATTTACGAATGTTTTAAATTTGAAAACCACATGCCTTCATTTAGGTTGAGATTTTCATTGACTTATTGAAACGGTTACACTATTTCTATTTATTTAATTTTTTTACAGTATACCACTTTCAATTTTATGCATTAGTCTTCTGCTTTTTTAAATTGAACTGTGCGAAATCCCACTAATCCACCCCGTGGACTGAACAAAACCCCCAATTTGGTAGAAATGAATCAAAACAAATTTTAACAAGGTATTTCAAAAATATTACAGCCATATGATTTAAACCGCTGCTGTCCCGTAACTTATAATTATCGAGATAAAATAATAAAATTTAAAAAATTAAAATTCCATTGGTAGAACACTAGAAAACAGTTTTTCGTCAATACACAAAATTCAGTTCTGGGGGACTTATGGGATTTTGCTTGGAACCTATTCAAATTTAGTTGATGCCGATTCAAATAGGCGTTCCTTCAAATAAGTCTAGGTCCAAAAGACCGAGATTTGCTTCGATTTATATGGTGGAAAGCTTATAAAGCTGCTAGAATTGTAATCTATAGACAGTAGGGTGGTTTTTGGAGTCGCTTCTAGCTCATTGCTATTAGCAGCAGCATTAGAACAGCAATCAAAAACAGATCCTTCAAGACTACGTAATTTTAAGAGAATCTGTGTCACTAACTAAAAACGTCCATCCACGAAGCCGTAAGATATTGGAAGCAGGTTAGTTTTGTCTTCGGAGTTAGATTTCAAATGACGAGAGTTGGGACGAAGAATTTAATGAAAGAATAATTTTTGAATTTTTGGGGTAAATTGGGCTGTAATGTTTTGCAACGCCAGACCAGAAGGATTAGAAGGAAGTATTCTTACAAAATGAAAATTATTGTCTTTAATTCAAACCAACAGGCTTTGCCGTTCTAATAACCCTGAAATCAAAAATGATTTCAAAAAATGCTTAGGGAGAAAAGAAAGGGTGGGACAAAGAATTATTCGAAGAATTAGGTACCTAGCCGATTTCAGAAATGGGTGAGTGAGGTTTCTTGACTTGACAATGTCAAATCCCAAGGTCGTTAGGGTTCAATCACACGTACATTTTGGCGCACACATATTTATGGTCACGGTTATAGGTTGTGGTGTGGCCACTTTCATTCAAGACATCAAATTGGAGCGTATAATATGTTTATTTTTTGGAAACGTTTCGTCCGTGATAAAAATAGGCCCTAGTGAATATTGACGTATGTTTTATGCTGTATGCAGGACTGAAGAAGTCCCCATAGCGGGACGAAACGTTTCCAAAAAAATAAACGTATTATACGCTCCAATTTGATGTCTTGAACATATTTATGTTACACATACTGTCGTCACCAATCAAAATAGTAGGACGAGCATTGTCCCTCCGTGACAGTTTCTAACGATTCCGCGACTTGAGCTTGTAGCTCCTTCGGTTGTAGCTGCCCTTCCAGCTTCAAATTAATTATCCTATTCTAGTGGCTCAATGGTAGCCCATACCTGGAGAGCAAAACCCAACAATTGGAGATCCTTTATAAATAATAGAGTAAAAGTGATTGGTAAATTGAACGGTATTATTAGTTGGCGGCATGCTCACATTTAGACGAATTGCAGATATGAAGAAAAAGATTAAATTAATGTTCTAGATTGTAAAAAATAAGGTTATTAGTACCTCTAGAACAAACCATAGTTGGTCTTGCTCCATGACAGGCGCTCTCCTTAGGAAAACTCCATGAAATAGTGGTAAATTGGGATGATGACACAAATCCCTCAGTATCCTAAATTCAACTTGAATTTCTTCTATATTTTCTGCAATATTTTCTAATATCTTCACAGCAACTCTTTCTCCTGAAAATAAGGGGAATTCGATTATCTCCTATACCGACATTAAAATACCTGTCTACTTTTTTATACAATGTTTGGTCTTTAAATAGAAATACTTAAACATTCACAGACACTTGAACTATAAGTTTTGGATAGGGAAATGGCAAGAATAAGACCAATGAGAAAACGGCAAGAATTCGGTCATTCTTAAGGCACCTTCAGTCATATTTAACATTTCTCACTGCAAATTTTAGTTTGTGATGGAGCCAACATCCAATGACACAAACCAATTCGGAAGCTACTTTTCCAGAAAATCACTCCATCAAAACTCGTTTCGGATCTTGCTGGTTCGAACTATCAACCTTTTTTCACCAAGTAGGTAGATAATGATGTAACTAATCATCTAGATAATAATTTAGGTAATGGACGGCATAATCGTGGACGATGAAAATTTGAATATTGCTAAATTATAAGTGATTTCTCTCACCGCCATAACGTGCGCTGTATACTTCACCGTAGGTGCCTTCACCGATGAGCTGGTCGAGTTCTAGCCTGCTATCCGGCTCCGGAGCTGAATCCAAGTCTAATGAGCTACTTATGAACGCCATGAGTTCTCTGAAAACAAACATCAATGACAAAAATGAATATCCTAGTCGTTTGTGTACGTTTATGGAATAGAAAAATCCGGTTTCCATCATTACAGATAGAAAAACCATTGGTAGTACCTAATATTACAAAAAAATACTCGACAACATTCATTTGTGTTTGATAATATCAATTCCAATAATAAATTATATTGGTCATAAATCCAAACAAAAACGATTGAATCGATATGGTTGGTCGTTTTACATCAATCAATCTCGGAAAACGTTAAAAATCGAAATCAAATGATTGAAATATTAAAAAGTCAGACTATTGAAATTTATGAAATAACACCAAGTGATGTTTTTATGTTTCTTATTGATGGAATTAATGTACCGAATGATCCCACATGAACTGCTTTACGTTCATCCGTTAGCTCTCCCTGGCGGCTAGAACTTTGACAGAAACGCTGCTGTTATTTTTTAAATCATTCTTGATTGTTCGTGTCATTGTGAGGTTCGGGAGGTCACTTTTAGGTTTTTTTCTATATCAATTCTGATGCCTTTTATGGAGGCTCCTAATTTTCCAGTCGAACTCCAAAACCTGCGGTCAACCAGAAAAAGGTGTAGAGAACCCGAAGCCGACGGGGATTCATGTTCAGGAAAACAAACTCTCAACATTTCATGAAAGAAAAAGAAAAAAAAATTGTGCTCCCTTGTGAATGGAGACCCGCAATTCACGATGCCGCTTATCTGGTTCAAATGAATGCAATACCGAGATTTGTGGATACCAGTTCCTCTGTACACAATCTAAACCATGAAAAAAGAAAAAAAAATTAGTCCGCATCCAACCCATTTTAGTTGGGCAAGGCGAAAACTGGGATGAATACCCGTATGAACAACCACCGTTCAACTGTGACTCTGCGAACAGAGAAGAAGAAAGCGGTTCACGCCAGGACACTTGGATTAACGTTCAATGCCTGTTACTCCCTGAAACTGCTGAGACGAATGTCAGTGGAAGCGAATCCCAGTGAGCTCCAACTGTCAGAGCGATCACAATCTGCTTTACTACAGGCTTTTATGCATCACCCGACCTTAACGTCTACAGATAGACATTCAGGGAGTTTATCTACTTTTTCAGTATATTTTTCAGCTACATTTTGTTTTCACACCTCACATTCCTTTGTATATTACCCCCTTGATTTCCCTCTTTTCCATCCTGGTTGCACATCCTCCTGGACACTTGGTGACACGACCACGCACAACAAGGATGACACCTAGCGGGATTGTATCTCCCCTCCTTCCTCTCCAAGACTGGATGGGCAGGGGGATGTGTTCCAACAAGTCCTCGCTGAAGACGCTTTATGTCAAAACGTTCAATGCGAGTTTTTTGTTTGTTGAAATTTTGTTATATATGAAATATCATGTTATAACAAGTTGTTACATATGAAAATTAGGAAAAACACCACAAACATCAACACGAATAATGAGTAAACGTTTCGCGGTAAAGCTTCATCGATAGTATTCATAATCTTTTTCAGTGATGTATACATGTATATGTATATATAATCTTCCACCCATTCCTCCTCCCTCCCTTCCCTTTGGTGTTTTACAATGAATCAACCTCAGACGAAACTTGGAATTCCTATTTGGGCATAAACGTGGTATCTACCTATTCGGTCTTGGACAGTTGCAGAAAAATAACTATGAAAAAGTCCCCGCAAGCACTATTAGTTCCCTTTTTTAAGGAGCTCATTTCTTTTTTTTTCCATGATAAGCTGACTACTATTAGCATTGTTCTCCGTTTTGGGGTAGAATACGTCAGCCGTTCTGAAGTGTTTGAAGCAGGTACCCAACTACAGTTTTGTCTGCGGAGGACTGTTTCAATCACACATAGATTACATATAGAGAAAACCGTCTCTTATTTTTTCTCTGTACTGGTGATGTACTAGGAGGTATGACTGTAAAGCGTAATTAAATAAAAAAATTAAAATTAATAAAAATAATACTATAATACACATATTGTTCCATCTTTACAGACTAATAACTTTGAACGATAAATGGGTAGGAACTACACACTTCTTTCATCGGCTGTATATATACATGGTGTCCTAGTACCAACTTCCTACGCTCCCTCACCTTATTTAGACTAATTTTCAGTCGAAAAATTCCCAACAAATGCCATTTTTCATAATTTTGTCGTAGACTTCAAAAATTATGAAACTGCGCTTTGCATCATAGCCCCATGTGTCCGCAATCGACATCAAATTTGGTTTTTCAAATTTCAACCCCAAATTTCTATTTGCAAATTTGGAATCTTCGCAAAATGCCATGGTAGTTAGACCCTTTACTCGATTTTTTTGGCCGTGCGCAATCAGTCCAGTAACCCTTTAAATGGGTAAATATGTGCTGCCCTAAATTTTTGAGGTTTTTTTTTTCTGGTAGTGAAACCAATATGCAACTTGCGGAATTATAAATAATATGCGTCACTGTATTTGTCTATAGCAAATTTAATAATTTTATGAATGGTTTCCATCCCAATTATAGATAAAATAAGTTTAACCTTTCTCCTACCAGATATGGAGTCTGGAAGCAAGGATTTAATTATGAATACATCAATTTGTGTTCTTTTGATGTCATAAAACAATAGTTGCAATATTCACGGAACTAAAACGCATTGTTAAGTAAGAAGAAAAAGTTTCCTGTATCAAAGATGACAATTCCTCAGTCAGATGAAATATATTTTTTTAAATGTTATTTTCTTGTTTTAATTCATTATGATGTTTTAAAAATGAAAGAATGTTTGAGGAACACGATTTTGTCCGCTCGTATCCTAATCTGAGACCGATTTATGCACATCAGTTGTTTCGTTGATGTGCTAAGAACCTACCTATCTGTTTTATCCCTGTAGTAGGAAAGCCAGACCTAGGTCAACACATTTACCATTTTATGGTTTTTCGGGATTCATACGATAAACTCTAACTTGTTTTCTTGGAATAGGCACATTATCGAAATCTCAAGGGGTGTCTACAACGCGTTCCAATCACTTGGCAACACCTACTATTATGAAAACCCCGCATCATAAATTTTTCCGGTCTCTCAACTTGCCTCATCTCGCCTATTGTGCTAGAATGCTGCAACAAGCTCTGACCTGTACTTGAAGTGGATTCGGATGTGGATATGGATGAGATATTAGTAATTCATTCCTTTTGTAATTGCATTTCGCTTTCTCAACGCCCGGGCTCCCGTCTTGTATGCAAGTGTTGATTCCTTTTTGCCCACGAAACCTCTCCTCAATCACAACTTCCACAATTTCCTCTCAATTTTAATCAAATTTACTGGGTTTCACCAATTAACGAGTCAGAAGGTCGTGTATGCAGTATTTTTCTTTCTTTATCCATTTTTGAAAAGTTAATCAAAGGCAAACTCTGCCTATTTGTAGTAACGTGGAATTCTTGAATTCTCATTTGAACCAACTCGCTGTTGAGAATAAACGGTAAGCTCGGAACAATACCACCTATTTATAATGAATGAAGCGTAATTGCAGTGTGAAGATAATAGTGCCAAGGTGAAAAGTAGTCTCAACCGGGTGCAAACGCAATCAGGCGATTCAACTCGTTTCCGTACGAGAATCTGATTGACATCTCGGCTGATTAGCAAACTTCGGTCGAAAACTGACTCAGACTCTACCAAGTGCGACAAAATGATAATACGGTTTCTTATTTACACCTCCGCTCCTCGACCTACCGCAAACTATAATTTATGCTCAGCATTATCATTACGTTGTTTCCTTTTTTTACTTGGACTCAAAGATCATGGAGTCTTTTCATTACCAGATCAACTCAAAGAAGACAACTTTACTAAACATCTACTCCAATCCGCTAATTATTTTTCATTGACGTTACTAAGCCTTCAGATATTCAAATAGAAATAGAGAGGCCTACGTGTTAATAGATACACTTACATTTTTTCACTTTTTTTCATGAAAGATAAATAAGAGATTAGTCAATAGAATATTCATCAAGTTACACGCTACGATGTTGGCTGTTTCCTAAGTTTCAGAATCTAAATATTAAATGCATAGCTGTACCAACATATTATAAAAATGAGAACTGCTCAGAAATGATTTTTTGATCTCACTGTTTTAGTTTACTATTTCCAATAATAAACCTTTGTATTCGACCAATAAAAACATTTTTTTTACCCCACTCAAAAATTGTTTGTTTACGTTTCAAGCTACGTCGACTTGAAAAATCGAATTAAAAACAAAACAACCTTCCAACCACCGTTCGAAGTTTTTTCCCAAATCTACCAGCCAAACTTGACATCGACTCGGGATGTGCCAGTACTAATCTCGCCATCTTCATCCATCAATCCTAAAGGATTATATTTACAGATCAATCAATACTAGAAAATTAAAGGAATTACTTGTTTTTCCCACGTTACGAGTCAGTACGGTACATTTTAAGATAGGTTTGTGCTCGAATAATTTCTTCGCATATTTCGCATGAATAATAATGTCTGTTTACGAATAATATAGTCTTAACTTGTGATGACGAGCCAAATCGAAGTGAGTGTTTCGAGGGAACTGAAAACTGTTATTTTCTGAAAACCCTTCACGACAGATTGTTTTTTCCAAAACTACTGGACTCAAGTTTACGAAATTCAGCTCAAATTTCAAACATCGATCCGGGATGTGGCAGTAATCTGGGCACCTTGATCAATCGGCCATATTAGACGATGTTGTACGATCATCCGTTCGCTCATAATTCGAAAAACTTCATCTGGATGAAAATCGGTCGTTGGCGTAAGGTATACGGTCGAATTTGCTCTTCAGGGTCGATTTGCTGGTCTCTCTGCACCATACGCGAGATCCACCTGTTTTCCACACGCCATTTGCAGATAGAAATTACTTATTTAACCGCCCTCTTCTGAGAATGCCAAGTGAGGCAAATGTGGTGTGTTTGGTGCACAATTATGACTTTTTTAATGACTCCGTTGCAAAAATAGAAATTTGTCGAAACGATAGGTACGATATGTTTATGAACACTTTTCGTCATTATTTATTATTATTCTCCATTTATCATTCTCGTTTTCAATTGTATTGTCTCAATATTGTTGAATTAACTGTTGTGTATGAAATTATTATTATTAAATCTGTATATTTATGTTTTTTCTGTATTTGGGCTCGTCCCGTATCAATAAATAAATAAATAAATATAGCCGCTAGCGGTCTCTCAAGTATTTCTACCTTGAACGCAATTACACGGTATCGAGGCGCGAGGGGTCCAGTAATAATGATGTACCTACCACAGAAAACGTCTAATGTGCGCAGATGTTTGATTTACGTAGAAAGGCTGTCTAATGCAAAAATAATAAACCTCATTTCCAGCGGTTTTTTTTCTATTGCTCTTCAACATAGAATAGTGTAAACATCTTGTACGGTTTAGGAATTATTTGCAAACAACTTTGGAATGTGCCATTTCAGCCATCCTTGAGGCCTGCAGTTTGTTGACCTCCAATGTTTAGATGGCAGACAAAAATTGGCTCACTTAGAATGAACTAAATTTTCTAATTTTAATCCCAAGACATCCCCAGAAATCATTACCTTTTTCTGGTATCGGCTCCTATTAGATAGAAAGTAATAAATGTCAAAGTGATGTGGGCCAGAAATAAGAATTTTTAACGATTCTTAACGATTGAGGTTCTAGGCTAGTTTGTATCATTGAGTGCCCGGCTATAGCGGTATTTACTACACGTAAACATTAAGCTTGAGAAACAAAATTTAAAACATTCACTTTGACCTATTTTTTACCCTCGAAAATTGCTAAAAAGAAGTTTATTTTCCAGCAAACGGATAGGAGATTCAATGCTCTTTTCAAAGATTCATTTTGTGAATTAAAAGAATTGTGACCATTTTAATGACATACCTAAGTTCATAAAGACGAAAAAAATCTTTAAAGTGAAAAAAGTAGGATTTTTAGTTTAGTAAAAACAACTCTAGGAGGCACTTATAGTTGCAAATTAGTTATAAAATCGATCCTTGAAGTTTTTTCCTCCTCAGTTGAAGGCACCCTGTATACAAATTTCAGTTATTTATCAAGATCATGGTTTTTGAGTGTGGTTTCGATGGTGATCATTGTTTGGTAGGATTACTATAAATTGGTGTTCGGACCCATTACACGTAACTTCCCATAGCCCTTCGGGGGTTAAAAAATGTTTTGCTAGATTTGAACAAAAAAAAATCTGTTTTTCTTGCTCAAAATAAACTTTGAAACAAACTTATTTGTCTCCTATCATACAATACTGTCGAAGGTACCTTAAGAACCTTAGAATTATAACTGGCGAGGCTTTGGGGAAAATATACAAACGCTGGTAATTCTAACATGCCGTTTATTACTTTAAAAATGAGGTATGGGGCTTTTAGGTTCAGAAATTGCGATCATTTGCTTTGGGTGAATTTCTTCGGTTTTGAAACCCATCCTAGGAGTTTGGAGTTTCACTCACCAAAGCTCATTTTCATTATTTTAATTCAGCTTGAGAATGAAAATGGAGGCAAGTATATGTAAGCCACTCACCAGCTAGCACTTGCGGTACCTACAACGAACAATTGAAGTAGGTGCCTAATTTTATTCTCTCCTATTTCAATACAGATTTATCCGAGCTTGCTTGAATGTAGTTGATAGGTAATTAACGAAATATGAACTAGGCATCATATCATATACTCAAGGCAATGAAAATATTCACTGGAAACATGTCAAGCTTACTGGTGTTATGCTTCATATCTGAAGCATATATTTCTCGTATAAGAAATGTTTCTCCATATTATGCACACGGATCGCTACATCTGTATTGTAGAGAAGGAGCAATTGCAGAAATATTCAGATTATTTTTGTTGCTTCACGAAATCAGGATATGTTTGGTTTGGGAACAATTACCATCATAAGGGCCCAAGTCTTCAATCTACTATCAATCTAATCAATCCCTGAATGTTTCATCAAAATCAATTCAAAACTTTACAAAGTTGAAGCTTTTTACAACACCATTATTTTTACGCTTGCGCAGGGCTACTTTTAGGGTGAAAACAATGAAATTCGTAGCAGAAGATACGATTGATCCATTCGAGGTGGAACTGAAATTAGATTGACAGTTAGTTGATATCTTTTGCCCTTTACTAACGTTCAGCAAGTTCTAATACAAGAAATGCGAGTGAATATGTTCGTTTTGCATTTGCAGGAATCTTGCTACACCTCTACATCCACCACCAGACTTTTGCTGCCACAGTACAGCAAAATACACCATACGTACAAACCCAAATCACCCAGCAGATGAAAATGAATGAAAAAATTTGACTTTTACAAACTAAGCTTCTATAGCTTAATCAGACTCCCATAATAACGGAATAAGACCTTTAGCTGTCTCGAAATTGATATTTGAGCACAAGTTCGCATCAATTTCCTCAAGTTCATCCAGGTGTTGACTCCCAATTAGTGAAAATAGTTTGAAAAATTGTTGAGGGACAATTATCCAACAAAAGAAATGAAGAGTTCATTTCTACAGTGTCACAAAATGCGGAGCAAACTTTCTCATCCGAGTTTCAACGGGACCTATTAAGTTCGCCGGTGAAGGAGCCTCGCCTCGGTTTGTTCTGTTTTTATCACTCTTGTCAACTCCTTCGTGAAACGTCGTGGTTCGCTAGTCCCGTCTCTCCACCATGTTTCAAGTCTTGAAACAGTTATGTACCTACCTACCTTCACTAAAGAACCGCAATTGTACCTGCATGAGATCTGAAGGAAGTGACAAGTTATTGTTCAAATAGCCCCAAAAATAAAGTTATTAGATCGGCCTGTGAAAACGAATCCATGATTCTGCTCCAATACCATGATATGCTCCATGAAATTGTTTGTATTATTATCAATTATGGCTTCTCAATTTTCACTCGATTTCTATGCAATGTTTAAGAATTTTCTACTACAATGGAAGCAGCTGGTCATGGACTTATATGGAAGAGACTTCACCAATCCCTCTACAATATCTACGCAATTTTACTAGATATCCATTTGTGTATAACCTGGTCATTTTGCTTCCTGTTGCTTGCTAAATACCCGTTTAGTTTTTAGTTTGGTGTTCATAACTCAGACTCTTGTAAATTTTCATCTTTACGTAAGTTCTCTCCAAATCGTCTGAATGGTTCACTTGACCCCCCCCCCCCCCCCCCCGCAAAGCAGTAAATAAGCAAGCAAATCGCTCCCTGTATCTTTTACAAGTTATCTGATACCTATCACCAATGAGCTCTAAAAAGGGGGGATTAAAAGTAAGGTGCTGCCCAATCTCAATTTCGTTTAAAAGTTGACTGTCCAGGTAAAAGATCTTAGAACAAATTAATTTATCGGAAGATGTACATACTTATTAAAAATGTTATCATTATTTCATTTATTAATTTTAAAAAAATTCATTTATTAAAGAAACCGCTACACAATTATCTTCTGTGGCACAGAAATACTAGCTGTAGCTATAATATACTGTGATATTAACAATCTTGTTTTATTTATTCGTTTTTATGTCGGCTTTTCTTGATTGGCACCCTAGTGTGTTCTGTTCTGACTCGTAATTGGATTAACCATTACATTTAAAACGCCCATCACCGTTGATATGTCATTGATGGTTGTAATGCGTTCCTGTAAACTGATGTAAGAAACTTTTATTTATCAATACAATTATTGGATGTTTTATACGTTCCGACTATCATGCACCCATACAAAACTTTTCCTAATTTACCGTTGAAATATATAATTTTTATCGCAGAAACGAATAAGAAATGCTAAATCATCAACAATTGGGTAATCGCCTACTTACATATTGCCGAATAGAATTTAAAGACAGTTTGCCTTCCATAGAATTGTATGCATTGAATTTTAGTATGCAGGTGCTCAAAAACACATACATATTAAGCGGGATCGCTCGACTAGGTATGTGAGAAAATTATGTTTGATGGATTTAACGTTTGCGAATGAGCTGAATGAATTATTAAATTGTGAGCAGTAAAACTCATAACGGGCCATTTGGAGCCTAATCGGCACGTGCAAATGCTCTTGCATTGAGGCATTGTCATCGAGGCGTAAGGACCTTCGCAAACTTGTGGGTCTCTTCACTGGCCACCGTCCCTAGAGGAAACACCTAAACGAAATGAGTATGGCCAGGACAACAGAATGCAGACTGTCTTGCGAAGAGGCGGAAACATCAGAACACATCCTTTGTGAATGTTCTGGTGGTGCATCAATAAGATTCCGGCACTTTGGAAAGGATGCCTAACATCTTCCGATATTGGCAAGGTGAATGAAAGGTTATTAAAAAGGTTCCTAATTGAAACGGTGACAGTCTCACAAAAGATCCTAGTGATCTCAATGACCAGGGGTTCCACTCTTCCATCATCGAAAACATTGTTCGATAGGTTTTACCTTTACGTACAATTAAAAACTATTATTATGGTATGATCGTGTTGTAATTGATATGAGAAAATTTAACCGTCATTTTCTGACTACCCTCCAAATTTTAGTGAGAACCACTGGGACATGTTGTTTCCAGAATGATCACGCCGCGGAACTCTCCTGAAAAACAAAGTTTGCACCTCTCCGAATCGGTGACCGTTTCGCATCAGCTTCATTACATACATAATAGTGGTGATGCTGATTTATTGATGATAAGGGAAACCTAAGGAACGAGCGGCTCGCGGTTGTGGAAGAGGCGAGATGAAGAATTTTATTAAGGCAAGGAAAGGATCTGGAAATGAGATATGGGCAGGAGATCTAGTCAGCTTTCAGGGCCCACGGGACGATACGGCGCACAACCGAATTGAAGAACGTTTCCTTTCTACAGCACGTCCCTTAGCATCGCATCGGCTCCCTGCTCTCTCCCTAATACGGCATAAACCATTAGTCAGCACCATTCCTCGTAGTTTATACCAATTTCTCCGTTATACTCTTCCAATGTCTCCTTCAGGTTTACGTTCCTAAATCCTTGGATACTGTTCGTCCCTATTTATTATGAATGCGAAGAGAAACTGGAAAGACATAACTTTTTAAAAATGTTCAGTTCTTTATATAATAGAAGGATATCGAAGATTTGTTGAACTTTCCCCCCATGGAGGTATTATTACCCCAAAATGAACTAAATGTTCGGTTGGAGAGAAATAAATTAGTCAAAACAAATGCGAAAATTTCGGCAAAACGGAGAATCGAGAATATGTCAATAACAGTGACAATTACTTTCACAAAATTTAGGTTTCAACTAAATGGATACAATCCACGATTTTGATTTTGCGTTTTCTATCGTGTGGTTCATTCCAAAGTAATTTGTTACCGATCGAGTTCAAGTTCGTAACTCTTTTAGGTTTTGATTTCCTTGCATACTTCTGAATTGCTCCATTTCTGCACATAAGAAATTCAATATCCTGTAGGTCTGACGGATGACACCTCGGTGCTCAGTTACGGTTCAGCATTCTGTACCTCTTGTACGTTTGTGGCACAAATTACCCTGGAAAAAAAGGCATCACGCTCCGCCAAGCGCTCAATGGGGAAAAGCATGGGAGCTTCCCACATTTCACGCTGTTATGGGAGCATTGTATAAACCATTGTTGGATAGATAGCGGAAACTTGTCGCGGCCTTGGAGGCGCGCATGGAGGTCTAGAGGTTGAAACAGCCAAATGGAGTGGTAGACAACTTGTGTGTTTATAATTATGTATTAAACCATCTATTTTCTCTGAAAAATCAAGTTCCTTTGGGTTCAAACGAAAATTTCTAGTCTAACCACCAGAGTAAAATATTTGTTGATTAGACCGTTGGAAAGGTAAAGTTGGCAAAAATTCACACTCTGGATCACAAGAACCTATGAGGGATTAAAAAAAGTGGACAATCTGTTTTCCTCTCCTTTGCCTATTCGAAAAACAGGAAATTGAACTGTTATAATCAAATTTGTACTTAAGCGATGTGCAAGCGATCAAAAACGTCGGTTGAGGGGTTTATTTTTCATGAAATTGAGCGTAGGGTCCGAATCCCAAATAAAACGTGTGGTAAGTAATGCTTGCTTTGGAGGGATGTCCGTTTTTTATCTTCTTCTACATGGGCCCTATCCGGTTATCCGAACGTTGGCGATCACCACAGCGAATGAAGCCCGGTCCTCAGCTCCTCTAAATAGCTCTTCAGCACTCCCAATCCCAGTCCAGCTCCTAATATTCCTGAGCCACGAGAGCTGCCGCCTCGCAATGCCACGACGGCCTTCTATCTTTCCCTTAATAATTTACTGCGGAAGGCGGTACTTGCTTCCTCCAAGGATTTGCCCCACGTGAGCAATCTTTCGGCATTCAACGGTACGAAGCAGCTCTCTTTGTGGTCCAACAATCTCCAGCATCTCCTCATCAGTGGTATGCGCTGTCTATGGTATGCTAAGCAATTGTCTCCAAATCCACATCTCAAAAGCCTCGAGACGATTCATTGTTGCTACCTGTAAAGTCCATGCTTCTGTGACATACAACAGAACCGACCAGACAAAGCAGACGATCCTTCTACAAAGAGGCGGGTTGAGATCCCAATCACAGAATAGGTTTTCATTTTTAGAAAAACTGAGCGAGCTGCCTCTATTCTGCACTTAACCTCGCTATCTGAGTCAACATCTTCGTTTACCAGACAACTCAAACGTGCTTGACCGGATAGATCCGTTTGCTTTCCAGCTGCAGGTTTGCCTTCTCGTGGGGGATCGGCTGAAAACCATGAATTTCGTCTTGTGCACCTAAATATCAAGTCCAGCTTGCTGTGCTCTCGTCGACAATCTATCGAGTAGAAGTTGGAGGTCCTGCACGCTCTCAGCCAAGAGCACCGTGTCATCTGCATGTTTCAGAGAGCTAATTCGTTCGCCACTCACCTTAATCCCAAGATCCACCTCCTCAGTGGCCTCCTTAAAGATACGATCAGCATAAAGATTGAATAGGAGGGAAGAAAGTGTACAACCTTGCCTTACACCTGTCTGAATGCCCACTGCGGGCGGAACAGAATTCTCAAGCAGGACTTCAGCCACCTGTCCCCAATACAAATTCCGGATAACACGAATATCTTTTTCATCTATCCCACATTCTTTAAGCATCGTGATGAGCCGGGGATGCTGCATTCGGTCAAAAGCCTTCTCGTATTCAATAAAACACTCAAAAACATCCTTATGCTGATCGTGCCACTTCTGCAACAGCACATTAAATCCAAACAGGGCCTCACGTGTACCGAAAGCATTTCTAAACCCAAATTACGCCTCATCCAGATCAAATTCAATTCTGCGTATATATTGTGTTTTTCCTTTGGTGAAAAAGAAAAAAATTGGTTAATCTAGAAAGTTGATTTGATCCGTCAGTTGTCTAGAAATTCGATAGCTCCCAGCACGTTTTTGGGGATGCAATTAACGTGCAAGTATTTTGAAAAACGTATATATTTTTTTTGATGAATTAAGTTTGTACTGCAATAACGGTCATTAGAAACTGAATATTGATTTTGAATGTACTTTAGATTTATAGTAAATTGAACTCTGAAGCCGAAAATGTGCCATAAAGTTTAAACGATTCGTTTTAGAGTGGAGCAACGGGGGTTTGTTTTTCAAAAAACGTGGTTTTTCCAATAAGAGATTGTCGGCATCCTAATGTATTTTCAGTAGAGTTTTACCTAATTATTTCTTTTAAACCAAGTGTGAAACACGAGTACATATGGAAAAGTTGAATAGAAGGATACGGGAGCGTTTTAGAACGCCTCAAAACGGATTTCTTAGAAGTAGAGATTGAAACTGTTGCTTAGTCTTCATTTTCTTCCGACATTTGCCTCGTTTTACGATTATTTTTCATCTGCTGGTGCAATATTTGACTTTCGATACAATGAAACTTGGGTAAGCAGTGGAGAAAGTATACGTTTTGGGGGGCAAGAACCTGGATGCAGTCTGCAGGCCACGGGAGTGGGTAGTGAAGTGGTACGTACTTAGAATCTTCCGAGTTTCCGAGGTTGGGCAGCTACTCATAAAATATCGACTATATGAGGGAGAGAGTTGCTTCTTTCATTCCACTCGAACGCATTTCCCTGAAATTACGAAAAACATGACTCGTCCTCGTTAGTGAGAGGGTGCGCTTCTGCCTTTCCTGGAATTATAATGAATGTAAAATTTTAAATCAGGTTATTATTTAAGAGAGACCATTCTAACACAATTCCTTGATTTTACGTGGTACGTGGTTCCACAAAACCAAGCACAACCTCGATGTGTCCAAACGAAAGGATGAGTAAGTAGGTCAGAGCTATTTGAAGAACTCCATTTCAAATTTTCGTAACGTAGGTAGGTCAATTAAGAAAGATTTCTTAAAACCGCAACGATTTTAGTAACTTCACTTTTGAACCGATTTTGGTATACCTAATATTTATTATTTACCAAACACCTACATTTTAGTAGTCACTACGTAGTGCGTTACGAAAGCTGACATCCACATTACAAGCTTTAATTGTGAATGACAATGTAAGTAAATCGACAAATACATTGATGCACACAAACAGAAAGACTGAAAATTTATTTGGTAAATAAACCACCCTCCGTTCTTCACCAGTCCACAAATAAATCATAAAAGTTCTCTGAAATCAGATTTCCTGAGAAGAGAGCTTCATTGCAAATATGTCAACCGACCCCATCGTTGAAACTTATAGGGCGATTATTATTATGTTCACACACGTTCACATTCACATTCTTGTTTCCGTTATTAGTGCAGAGACAATCATTAAATTATATTCAACGACAAAGAACTTCGGGATTCTTGAAATTTGCCGAAAGAAAGGATTTTTTATGGAAGGGACAATTTTTTATATTAACTTTCTACGATAAAGAAAATTACTTTTTTTTATAAAGATATTGATTGACCTTTATGGCTTGTTTATAACTCTTTCTTTGGAAGTAGGGAATATTTTTGTGGGCACTTCCAAATTCATATTTTATTGGGTAGCTTACTGGAGACATTTTTACATAGCATTTTCACGTCAAATTGGAGGTTTTCCATTTCAAATCGGAGGTTTTACATCCAGAGGAGCACTGCTTTTCAAAAATCAAGTCAACAGCAAGACAAATCCTCAGTGAGCCCCAAACAAACACGACCTGTGTGGCACGATAACCCGAAGCGTTTGCCACTGTTAGCACATCGGACTGCACGAATCATGTGATGAGAATGATGATAGACCTGATAGCCGCTGCTGCAGGGAGAGACTTACATTGAAAAATTTGTTCATTCTTTTCCGTTCATTATGTTCATTCTTACTTGTTCAATGTTACGTTTCACTCGCTAATTGTTATTGCTTTCCCAGAATTAAATCATGTATTTCTGTCATGATTGAAATGTAAAACCTTCACTTTGAAATGTAAAACCTCCAATTTGACAAGAAAATACTGTAATTTTTCAAACCTTCGTCCACCGGTGAAGTAGCACTAGGCATGGAGGGGTGTCGGCAAGCTTCTTAGAATTGAAACTATTGTTATTTATGATTACTATGGTTATATATGAGTAGTTGCAGTTTATTTTTGCAACTGAAAAATTTCATATCGTTTCGTTTCCGTCCAGAACACCAATAATATACTGAAAATCATACTTTTCTATATACCTTTTATGAGTATTCAAATGTTTAAAAATGCAGCTCATTATTCAACATGCTCCAAATTTGTTCTTTCGAAAATGTGACTTGCTAAAAGATTGAAGGAGATGCCATCGTTTAATTTTTCATGAAAATTCGTAAGCGTTCATAATAAGATTAGGTCTTTTCTAAACCAGTTCGGGTAGTCTGAACGTCTTCATAGTTTTCCCAGTTCTCCTAATTAAGTTGACACTCCCGGTGCGGGAGGACAATGCATTTTGATGGCTGTCCCGTATGTTCTTGCGCGCGATTTCACGGGCAGCTACAGAAGCATTCGGCGCTGATGGCCGTCGAGTTTGAAATAAATGTAGTGAAGCGAGGATAGCACCTGGATGCGTGACCGCAAAGACCCTCCGACCAGAACTCCCATATCAGATGGAGGAAAATGGGATCGGAGAGAAACGGTAAATGTCCTTAATGGGAGACGCGAGAAGAGAATCAGCGAACCGACGTCAAGGGACCATCCCTTGAGTCTTCATTACAGAACGGCACTCGGGTTTTGGAATTAATGGAACCGAAATCGCTACGCGGATTCGTGGAAATCGTCACCAATCCAATTTTAGCTCCCTCCTCCTTCTCCTTAATAATGACAAAATTAACTCCATTTTGGGAAAACTTATATTTTCAGAATACTTGTTTTCCTCAAATTTTTGCAGGAGTTCGTTTGGCGGAACATTTTGGGCGAGAGAATCAGACATAAAACGCAAGAGTCTCACTTGAAAAACGCGAGTTGGGAGGCGTTGAGTCCGTGTCTGTTCTAAATTGTCTGAAAAACATAATTTGAGTGAAATTTTGATTTTGTTAAAAACCATTGCTTATGTCCAAAAAGTAAACAAAAAATCCGCTCCCTATTTATAAACTTGAAAAGAATGATTTAAAAAAATAAATTAGAATAAAAAATCATTGAAAATTATTACTGACTATTGGTTTGGCTATATTGAATTATTATTGACATCGAAATTGGTCAAGAACTCCCGGAGTTATGCGCAGAGGCTACTATTGATCCGGGGGTTATGATATATAGGTGACCATCTACACCCCATCCCGCACAATCCCTGAAAATTTCATCAAAATCGGACAATAACTTCGTATAGTTTTGCCCGTAACAAGGATTTGTTGACAGATAGACACACAGACAAACACGGAACCAAAATTGTTCAGGAAGGTCTAAAACGCAAAATGCGAGTGGAATTTTTGATTTTGGAGACAAAACAATTTTCACATTCCGAAAGTGAAAACAATGCTTCCGCTACCTTGGTAGACTCGGAAGCAACAAAATCAAATTCAAGTAAATAAATACAATAAAAATGAATAAATAAAATGGAAGTAAGTAATAAAATTAAGAGAGGTAAATAATAATTATGAATTGGTTTGGATTTAGCACTGGGACAGCCTGAACATGAATACCCCCCTCATGACGGTAGCCCAACCCGAAAGGTACCGCAGTCAGTTTACGCCATTCGCCATAGCACTTATTCATCGGACAAATCGAAATTTTACTGGTAATGCGTGAAGAAAGTTTAGATTCAGTTTTGTCCTAGACATAGATTTTGGGGAGTTTCCCCTCCTCTTCACATGCTACCAAGAGAATGCGAGGATAAACGATTTAGTAGGTAACACCGGCTCTGTGGAAGTGTGACAGGAAGTTTCCAGTGGCAGGAAGTTTCCAGGCTGATAAATAACTTCGCCATAGGTAGGCGACCTATACCAGTGTCCAGTAGTCGTTTAGTTCCATTAAAGTCTTCATTGAGAGGAAATCAACGCCACGCGGCGTTTGCTTCCTTCAAGTTTCGAGCGTTGCGCGTCTGCAACTGTGTCAATGGGATTTTTCACATTTTTAGTGTCACACAACACTAGTAAGAAGAATCGAAGAATAGCAACGAAAAATTCTCAAATAACCGATTGAGATTAACACTTCAAAATTGTGTGTTCTGATACCAAGTGTTCAAATCCTAGTGCAAAAATACTCAAACTCCCACATTTATTTACTGTTACAGAGCATTGGATGTGGGGTTTTACTTCCTGGAGAATCGTTTCGTCTTTAATTCCAATCATACCTACGAAAATATTTGGGGATGCAGAGAACATGACAAGGCGATATTCAGGTACGACCTCTGAACGAGAGCAGAGATGGACGTCGTCACATTCATAAATAAGAATACGAATTGGGAAATGAACATGAATAAGAATAAGGATACGCAATGAAATTATTCGTATAATAACTATTATTATATTAGAATAAATAAAGCAGATTGCATTTTCTTAGGTTTAGGCAACTTTTCTGAGGAACATAAATTAGACTTTAATATTTCTGTCCAGATTATTGTCGTCGTTATCATCCGTTGCGATCTGGTTAATTTTAAACAAAATTTGATTACTCTCCAAAGGCAAGTAAAGAAGTTTCAGACGTTAGTTTTTGCCATTCTGGTCGTACTGCATTTTTGAAGTGCACAAATACAGTGTCATTACGTAGAAGACGACAGGATTTTCTCATTAGCGCACAAACAGCACGTATGGTATAGTGAGAGAATAAACATGTATTTAGTGGGAACAGGTACTCAAGTCTTATGCTTGAAGATTTAACGTAAATATAGCTACAGACCGTACTTATGCAGAATGTACAGTTAGGTAGGGTAAAATCATATGACAGTAGTGATGTGAAGAACTGAGGACCAGCCACTCTCTCCATATTCTGGTTACTTCCAAAACCTGAAGATGTAGTAGAAATTCAACGAAACGTCATTCTAACGTTGGGTCCAATAAATGATGAGCCATCAACAACCATGCACAATATACACACCAGTGGCGGCTCCTCTCCTGCAACTCAGAGGGCTACGCAAAGGGGAAGGAAGAAATTCTTTTTTTAGCCAAATACAAATTTCAACCCCATCCCCATCTAATTTAAAACTGCATGAAAACATAAACGTACTAAACGCAAAATAATAAAGCGCCATCACTTATTTACTGCGAAAGTTCTGAATAACGCAGTAATTACCAATGGTCGTTAATTCTTTATCTGAGATGTCATTTACAGACGGTGCTCAATGAACACAAATCCCATTGACTACTTGTCAGTTATCCACTCAGATCCACTAGGTTCGCTGATGAGTGGCGGAACACTCGAGAACGTTTGCGAACAGGGTTCTCTAACTCAGTTTAGGTAGGACGACATTTCAAACTGTTCGAGCATCTTGTTATAATGTTCGCAAATAATACTTGTTTGGTGTAAACAGGCCTTAATATTTATAAATAAATTTAAAACTTTAGCTGAGCGGTTGGCTGATAATTGTAATAAACTGATAACCAAAACGAACTACTAGTGGTTAGCACATGAAACTCTTTGCTTCATCCCATGTTTTTCGTGCTATGCGATTGGAAAATTTTGTAGGCTCGGCTCAATTCGAAAGGAAATAGCGGCTTGTCAGTGGTGACATTAGAGCACAAATTAAATCTGCAAGAAATCTGGTAGAACCTCGGGAGGGTCAAACTGCGTTCTGAAATATTTCATCTTTTTGGTTTATTGTGTAAGGGTGGACAAGACCTCCTATCAGAAACTGCCTCTGATACCCTCACATTAAAATAACGATCATTATCAGAATATCGTAATTATAGGTTTGTTATGACGATAACTTAACCATCAGAATCATTTTCACGTTTAATTCTTCATTTTTTTGTTATTTGTAGGTTACATTTTTCTAAAAATCCAGTGTTTATCTTGAAATGGGTTTCCACCGTTTCGTTGTGAGTGATTCATTGCGTGGAATATTGATACTAGAATGACCGTTGAGGCCAAAAACTTACTCAAATAATTTATGTTTTCTCACTGAAATGATGTAGTACAGATTGATGAGGGAACGCTCATCTAAGACCATACATTTAAACGGGTTCACAATTTACAAATCGAATGACTATGAGGTCCAATCAATCTGAGCACGTCAGCGTGGCATTGGTGATCCTGTTGTATGTGGTAACATCCGTTATTTAGAAATGAATGTTTATGATTTGGAGATTGAATAATTGAATGAATAAAACTATATCTAATGTTAATTCCCTGTTAAGAATGCGAGAGCATTATCTTGAAGTCGGAGTTGTTAGGGCATGAAGGTATTACTTTAAACACCTACTATACAGGTATCATAGTTACCGTAATTAGTGCTATCATGCCAAACACTTTTGTTATGATATAGATGTTCGGTATGGTATAAAATGTCTTTTTTTTCATTTATCAACGCTGAAATATGCTTAATGAGTCGATTAACCACTTCTTAGAAAAATGAGACATAGGTAGGTAGGTTCTAGACAATGTTTTTCCTTTGATAATTGCGATGCTCGATGGCGATGTTCATTATCATAAAGTAATTAGCACGCAGTTATTACCTGTTTCAGCTCGAGCAACGACGTGATGAATTAATGATAGCCCAAGGCATCATCACAGAGGCTCTCCTATAACAGAGCAAGAAAAATCTTTATTGACAATCTGTTAGTGCAAGAATCTTGGAATACCAATTTGTTTTGGAAATGGTTTGAATCTTCCTCAATAAATATTTAAACGTGTCGGGTCCGATATGATAATTGATTGTAAATGAAACCCAAAAGCACCATTATCAAACACACAGCTTAGGAAACCAAACTGCAGGGGGATGGAGTTAAGGTTGAAATATTTAGGGATGAGATACTGCATTTCTTGAAGTCGATGGTCCGCTACTGATAGAAGATATTAAAGATCATGTTCGAAAGATTTAAAACCAACTTGTTGAATGATAAACACTCCCACCCTTTCGTAAAAACGAACAATACCGTACAATTTCATCCAAATCAGATGATTAAGCTATATGATGCTTGGTATAAGGATCTGTGGTATCTGCATGCGCGTTCATTTGTTGAACTCAAACTCCCTAAAATTTTGAATAATTTAGAAAAGAAGTAAAATAAAGAGGTTTTATTATAAAGAAAAAAATCAACATCATACTTTTTGAATTAAAAAAAAAAAAAAAAAAAAAAAAAAAAATGGATAAATGAAAAAAATCTTACAAATTTATAATAATTTCTTATTAGAACTATAGAATGCCGAAAATTGGGATGTGAAAAGTTGAAATTTTCAATAATTTTCACAATTTTCACACTTAATATGAGGTTTTAAAAGTCAAATGAGCTCGGACTGGTCTGGGACCCATCTCATACGATTCGGCGACTGAAATTATTTGGATATGACGCCCCACTTGACTAAGTTAATAAGAACCTCGAAAAATCTCGTTTTTTAGCAGTTTTGGTTCCGTTGCTTGCATGGGTGTGAGGCGATCGGACTGTCAGAGGCTATAAGTTAGGACCAACTAGACCCCAAGTGGAGTCCAATCTCAAAAGCTTCCGGATTGTGAAGATGAATAAAAAAAATCTAAAATTTCATGAATCATTTTAGAATGCCTCTGCGCATAATTTTCACACTTAATATGTTTGGTTTATGATTTCATTTTTTTTCATTTCATTGGGATCGACCACGGAAAAAAAATAAAATAAAATAAAATTACGTCCCCCAAAAGTTGTTGGTCCACGTTTATCTACGTGAGATATGTCGGAGCCTGTCAGCATTTTCTACATGTTACTGTTTTGACTTGGTACATGTTTTCCAGAACCATGCTCATCATTGGATTTATGGAGAAAAAAAAACTGGGCCGACCACCGCATATGTTACAGCGTACCTTAGAGCGGCAAGTGGATAAAAAAAAAAAATAAATAAATAAAATAAAAAAATAAATAATAATAATAATAATAATAAATAAGCAGCAGCGTTTTAAACCTCGTATTATAGACTCTATTCCGATGGGAGGGCTTTTATTAATTGAGGACAATTATCCAAAGAATGTTCCATAGTACATGACGGGCATTTGTCAACCTGTACATACTCGTTCTGAGTGACAGAAAAGACACATTCAACAGCATCGTTAGTGCTAGACTTATTTCTATTTTTATCGGAAGGAGTAAACGAATCAGGACAGCTCGGCCTTCACATTTTGATGGCGGAAATTCAGTTTTTTAGACTTTTTTAGTGGATTTTCCTTTGAAAAAGCGCCGACTTTACGAGTTGTTATATTTGTTTTTCTATTTTCTCGTATTGCTAGCTATAACTCATATTCCTTGGAAAATTCTGCTCCCGGAAAACAACGGAACAGCAATTTTTCAGTTTTGTTCAGCTTAAAATTGAGATTTCTCGGTTATCATTCTACGTTGAGATCTGAGAGCAGTCGCAATCTTCTCAGGTCTGGAAAATGCTTGAAAATTACACCTCACACGCCCTGTTTGTGAAAAAATGTGATTCGGGCATTTTTGCCCTACTACCTTGTAAATTGAGACCCCAGATTTTCGGGTAATTGGACTCCCTAACGAACTGACCCTGACGAATGCCGGTCCCGATTTTTCGGCGTTGGAAGGGAATTCGGTAATACAAAATGTAAATTCTATTTGTGCTGTTGTAAAGAATGGAGCTTCTTCGAATCATCGTACAGTTTTCTGTAAGAATCACATTCTAACACATTCTAGCATTGTCAACAACCAAAAAAGCTGTGATTGTATACATTAAAATTCTGACTAACGGTTTCAACAAATCTGGGAAGGCAACAACCGACGTCGAAGTGGATTCTTCGCCCTGGAAAACAACAGCGTACCATGTTTTATCGAAACAGTCCAATGAAAAGGGGGTTTTGCCGCTTTTGAGTGTTTTGTACAACTGGCCAGCGTCACACCGAATTTCTCCTCCAACCTCCTACAGAAGGCCACCCACGATACGCCCCTTGCTATGCATTGTTGTGCAACAATGTAAGTAAACCAAGAAACTGACATTGTCAATGCTTATACAACGTAGCTTAAATGGAGCTTCAAGGTAAATTAAATCGACTGCGGTCCGTTCAGGAAGCCAAATCGATTTTCGAAGGGAATGCATGTGGAGCATACTTTTATCTTGGAAGCAATCTCATCCCCAAACCTGCGCGTCTTCGCAAATCACAAATCTAGATACAGAATCGGCCACCTCTAATTTCGACGAGAGCGATATCTCCATTCATTCACAAATTTGCTCGGCATGTACAAGTTTTTGGCGTACGCTAATAGCGAATGATTTTGGGGTCAGCGCAACCATCAAAACACTCGTACGAACACAAGGAACTCGTAGTTAGGTAAGATTCGGGGGGCAGAAGGTACATTGTTTAACACCTTGATAAATACAAAGCTTTCTTGCCTTGGCTAATGAGGAATCAAAACGTATTATGAGATAATTAAAGCCTCGGCATTGAAGGAATGGAAGTTTTAAAGATCTGGAATACGCATAAGTGTGTTTTGTCTTCGACGAGTTTTCCGTGTAATGTATCTTCAATTTTGAACAAGTTATGTTGATAGATGCTTATGTGTTTGGGTTACTCTGGCTTTTGACTATTTCGCCTAGTTTTGTGTAATATACGGGGAAACACTTCTGGAAGCAAAACTCCATTCCACTGAAAGTGTCATATATTTTTAACAAGCTGAATATGAGAAGGTACTAGGTAGGTAAACTCAGGCTTGACCTAATAAAGTAGGTAGGTTTCTAAGTGGACTCTATCTTGAATGGTTTCAGTGGAAATATTCCTTCATACCTTCAAATAACTATCGCTAGTGGCAGTTAATAATCATGGTTAGTCGTGCATAGTAAAACCGAGTATAATGCGCTTCCTAGTCTAATGGTAAACACGCTTCACAAATACTAGAACGTTCCCCGGATATGCTTGATCGCGTGAAACCCGGTTGTTCCGAATCGATTGTATAGAGCTTCAGTCCGTCAACCGTTGCAAGGTTTCTGCTGAGAGCACTGAGTGACATTCAATTTCTTCTCCATTCATTTACTTTACATCACCTGTGGAAAAGACAACCAAGCACGTGTCACCAACAGTACATTCATGAAAATAACTTCACATGTGACGAGGGATTTAGTTCGAGTGTAGATATGGAGTCCCTGGTTGGTTGGGCGTTCAATCGATCTAAGCTTGTATTCGTATTTGATCAAAACGCTGAAAGCTCACTCATTCTGAGTTTTCCTTATCTTGGTTTCCCACCTGACTTATTATTACAATTATTTTTTATTTTATGTTTTTACAAAGATTGGTAGTAACAACTGGTAGCCTCCTTTGACCGATCCAGATTTATGTGATGCTTGATTTGTTTCCACAGCTCATTGTTCCCGGAATAAGTCGAAATAATTGTTGTCCTTCGAAACCAAAATTTTCGCTTGCTTTTTGTGTTTGAAGCTGGCAGATCGATTTTGGTTCCGTTCTGTCATTTTATCAGATGTCTGTCAGTCTGTGGCTCTCAAAGCTGAAATGATTCACAGTCCGATTTTGATGGGCATTTTCAGGGATTGTGAGCGTTAGTTAGCAAATCCTTCGCGATAAATTTCATTGTTGTCGGATCAATGGTAGCATGTGCGCATTCCTTTCAACGTCGATTACTCATGATTTATCGGTGCGATATCGTAAGCAGTTGGGGCCTAGTGTGGTAGCCGGCGGTTGTAGGCCGGTCAACTATGAATTTTATTGGAATTGGTATCGTAATTCTAATGCAGAAGCGCAAAACGAGAATTGGTCGACAGGAGGAAAATTCGGAGACTAACAGAACGATTTTGATAAAATGACCTCGGATTACGCCCGTTGGCTAGGTATATACTTTAAATGTTGGATGGCGATCGATTGTTCATGGTGTGTACAGATGCGCTAACATGAATTATAATCCTATTTTAAACATTTGCCGGTAAATTCTGTTCTATCTCGCATTCATCCCGTTTGAGTCACACTTTTTTTTAGGACTTCCACCTGAAGCAGGACTTCGTCAATGGAGGGACGCCGATTTGAATTGATCCAGGGGAGTGTGAGAAAAACCGAACATGGGAAAAAATGACCGAATACAAATCCGTTTCAGACCATCCTAAGACCGAATCCGTGAAAAAAGACGCAAAGATTTATTACTTCTGTTAACTCTTCGATGTACAATACAAGTCTATAGATATCTATAAACCTGCAACGACACGTGAATGGAAACCAACGAATGGAATGATTAATCAACGAGATACATATTCATAGCTGGGTTACTTGTATCATTAACTGAATTCATTTTGTTTCATGTCATTGCTGACAAGTGTTCATATACCTCTCAAGTGTTCAAGTGTTGTATACCTCTCCTGTCGTTAGACAGTTCACCTCTGATCTCGATATCACGTGAATCCAAAACGCTCCCAACCCAGGGGCGTGAGGCAATGGGAAGCCACGAGCGAAATCGTCAGACACAGTTCTGATCCTCTCTAGAGGACGGCTGGCGACGTCCGCGACACCTCCGGGCAGTCGGACGAAAATCCAAGGTGAAATTTCCTGTTTACTTTACTTTACTTAAAGAGATACATCAAAACTAATATTGACACTTCTCTAGTCCTCAAATATAAAACTCGTTTCATTAAAAACTCGAATTCCCTTCAAATAATATCATCCGATTCGATTGAAGCGATTACATTTTTACTATATTTGGACATGCTGTTATTCATATTCTAGTTGAGTTTCTTTTTTCAGAATTGAGTCCCATCTAGACCCTTAATTTGTTTTTTGACCTAAGTTTCATTAACTTTGTTTCAGTAGTTTCGAAAAAACGCTCCAAACGGGGTAATGAACCTTTGTAATCCACTATGAAGACCAAATTTATAAACCCCTTCAAAAGCTGTTTATGTTTCAGGATACGTAGATTTCGAAAGTCAAATTAAAAAAAAAAGTCTGTTAAAAACTAGAAAACTGTGAAATTACTGGACTGAGCATACAAAATTTGTCTCAAAAACCGTACATCCGAAAAGGATGTGCCACTGACCTCGGCATTTTGATCAATTAACTCTTTGATATAATTAGAATTGAACAATCAAAAAATTGAAATCTCAAAAACTTTCGATATATGACGGTAGTTTTCTGTTCGATTAACATAGCAATCAGTTCCCCGAATCGAATGAGACCACTTGGGTTGCTGTATGATCACCCCGTTTGCTCACCATTTGAAAAACCTCATATTCCGGTAATGAAAATCTGTCAGTCAGACGGTCGGGCTGCAGAGCCCGTTCCACAATGGGGCTGAGCTCGGCCGCGAGGCTGGTGGTAGACCAAATATTTTTATCTTGAATGCAATTACAAGATATGGAGCGCGAGGTACCGAGTCTACATAATGTATAGCAGACTGAATATAATATAGACATATCAGAGCTTTACGTAGAAGGGCTATCTAATTCAGGAATAGTAAACATAAGTTTTTGATTCGATTTTCGGATCCTAGGTACGCATCTTGAAACGTAAAACAACAAATTTGAAAGAGATTAAAAATTTTGTTTTCTTGGTTATTGAAAATAACAAACCATGACGATAGGTGAGTGCCTGTGTGTGTGAGACGAATGTTGTTGGAGCTGCCCAGACTGCAATTTTCGTCAGATTTTCTAGCTTTTTTCTTTGTTCGACAAAAAAATTTCTTGGTTTAGAAACATTTAACAGAACTTTTAAATTAAATTGTGGAAGAGGATATAGAGATGAATAGAGAAAAAAGAGAGAGAGAACAAGGGAGGGGAGAGAGAGAGAGAGAGAGTAACAGTCATTAGACATCTTCGTGCAGTAACAGTCATTAGACAACCAGCTTTCACATGGGATGTGATGTTTGGCCGATAACCTGGACTTACGGTAGAATCCTACTCAAATTGCAGCTGGGAGTTATTGGGTTTCAATTGTTGAGAGGAGGTGAAAGTATGGCAAATGCGCCTCATTGCTTCACTGCTCGGTTGAATGAGTGGGAAACAACTGATAACTTTGAAGCGAAATACTCCACATTACAAGAAGAAACAAACGTAATTTTTATTAGCAGGTATGCCTCAAACAATTATTTATTAATGTGTGTTAAACGTTATGCCCAGTTGTCTCGAACGCAAGGGACTTACTCCGAAGTCATCGGGGAAACTTTATGGTGGTCACAAATGAACAACAGATGTCACCATTTTCCCTCAAAATACAACTATTTTTTTGTTTTTGGGGTGAAAAACATGGAATTTTTGTGAAATTTTGAAAAATTGTTCGAAATTAACGTTGAATGCCATTCCAAGAATCTAAATTCATCTTCGAATGAAATCAACACCAGGTCTTAAGCTGACAGCTTAACAGTCAGTTCGCTGCAGAAATGCCTAGAGTGTACACCATTGAGAAGTACTCAAACATTCATTAGCGTATGAACGCTGACTGCTAGGAAGTACTCGGATCGTTACTCTTCGTGTTGTAAACAACCACACTCCATATTTTTCAATAGCCATCAGAATTTGAAGAAAAATGGTTGGTGTACCTATACCCTTGGCAATCTGGCTTAATAGTGATAACACTCTCTGGGTTCAGGTGTGAAGGGCAAGTCGGTGAGAGAACGAGCGGCCGATGGCACTTATGGTCCTGCATCATTACCTCAAGTCTTCGAGGTACATGTTGGTATTATTACTTCTTTTTTATTGCGGTAATAACGACGTTATTGTTTTCAAGTAGTTTAAACTTCTCATTTTCCTCTTTTCTAGATTTCCGACAGGAGCCCAACTCTGCAGTTGTAGGTTGAAACATCCTAATTGAAATTTTCCTGTTTTTCGAGCTAGGCACCTATTTGAGCAGATTTTGACGTCCCGCGTCTTTTGAGCTATGTTAAAAACATACTAACTCTATCAAAAAGCACTAAGAAACTCGATTATTATCATTTTTGCATTTTGAGCCCCATACTCAAGGAATCTCACTTTAAACTCAAACAGATTACAGATCATTGCTGAAACCCATGTGACAGAGTACGTCGTTGCCTTGAAATTATTGTTAAATAACAAAGAGGAGAAATGTTATCTTCTTCGATCTGCTAGTGAAGTTTATGATGCTATCCAGTTGAGATGCAGTTAAAAATCTTGTAATGATAATAATGAACGAATAATTATGAACTAAGCAGGCGTTCTCTAATAGAACAATCCATGTAGAAAATTCCCTTCTACTACCATCTTGGTTATGGTACTGCCATGAATGGTCTTATTGGATTTTATGTTGCTCACAGACTTATATATTCCCATTATCCTATTACTAAAACTCTGGCAATACTTAAAAAAAAAATTGAATACCCTCTGGTCGTTTGTACCTTATTGCATGCATCTGACAGAGAAGGTAGAGAAGAATGCAATGGTGTTCCACAATGTATAATAAAATGATAGCTGGAAAGGATAATCCTACATTCCAAAATCATATATCACTGGCCGGATCTGAATCACCCCAAATAGCCTACATACCGACTAATATTCCTTCAATCACATCAATGATCGGATGAAGACTAGGCCGAGAAAAACGAGCCATCAGATGGGTAGAATAACAAAAAAACAATTAATGTTGCTAATTGTCATTACAAAGAAGAAGAAAAACGAATCAGTCTAATCGAAATTCCAAAAAGCAAAAATGCTCACGATTTGACTGTATAACTAAACAACAGGTCGAGTGCTTGAAAACATGACCTGTACTTCTGTACACTTTATTTTATGTATGGCATATTGTAACAAGAGCCGGAACTCACACTCGCTATTCACATAACCCTCATAAAACTAAATCACGTAGCGCTCATTCAAGAAAAATGTAACAATATTATTCTTCCGGGGCAGCCAGCAGTGCATACAGCTTCAGTTCAACGCCTCAACGGTTCATCAGGTTACTCAACCAGGCGACCCTTCTCTCACAGAGGCCGCAAAACCCGCAGAATGGGAAGGTGGGGACTAGTTGTTGTCGTACTCTACCGATAATTGCAAAAAAAAGAAAAAAAAAGTTAGGCTTGCCAGAGCGAAGATCTCGGAACTATACAATAATTAGGCTACAAGGGGCCGCTAGGGTTGTCTTACGTAGCCTCCAACTAGTCAACCGTTATACCTAGAGAAAGCTCCTTCCTCATTCAACTCTTGGACTCAGTTTCATGAAATTAAGGGCACTTTTTTGTGGGACAACCTCCAACTACGGTTGTCGGCTATAATAGATTTTTTTTTCTCTCCGGCAACTCCAAGGTAGATCTCTCTTCTTACCGACTTAGAAACCTAAAACGTTTAACAGTCTTACATTAAAACGTTGGGATTTATGTCCTACACATAAAGTACGTCTTTAGTTTTCGTTGATACTTCTCACACAGGGACCAAACAATTGGCGACTAAACAGTCAAAACTTAGTCTTCTAGTATTTTGGGATATTATTTCCAAATGCATTCGAATGTGCTAATTGCCAAATTAAGTAAGTAATTATATTAAGTAAGTATCGTTACATAGGAGCGTAAAGTAATGGGAAATCTGTGAAACGATGAATCATTTATAATAATTGCCATGAAAGAAGAGTTTTGGTAAGAGAATTTCACATTTGGGCGAGTACAGGCGCTACCTTTGGTGCAGGATCAATAAAGGGCTGTCAAATAATGTTTTAATGCAGGATAACGGGTTTTGTCATACTTCTGGAGAGGTCATAATCTACATCTGACCCTTCCCTTTTACCACATCATACCTATACGTTTTTTTAAAACAGTTCAATGTTTGCTACATGATTCTGGAAATGCTCACAATCATGGCGGTGTTTTCTGTACAGCGCACAGAGGTCGAAAGGTGTGTTACGGGCCCATGATTCAAAATTGGTTGAAAGGTGAAATTCGGTACCTGTGGATTTTGTCACGTTTATAACGAGCCACATTGTTGTTGAGTGAGAGAAAAAAAAAATTCTGACAGACCTTGTTCATAATGTTGTAATAGGTATTGTTGAGACTAATGTTGGTACCTACCTACTTGAAGGGTTTGGTAGAAAAATAAGAAGGGTTATTTTGAAGAAAAAAAAATCAACTATTTCTTCTCCAAAATTTAACTGCGAAAAATGTACGTATGAATATAAGGAGATGTACTCTTGAATTTTCCTTTTGCAAATTAATTAGCTAATAATGGAGCTTCGGTAGTTAAATACACGAAGTAAGCCAGTACAAACTTTTTAGTTAACCAAAAAATTAGTTCTGTGTCACTACTTTGTAACACTGATAGAAAAAGTGCCAATCAAGCAGTATGATAGAATGAAAACTTATATCAATTTATGTTAAAGTGAGTAGAAATTTGAGCAAATTAGTGTGCAAATAAATTGTTAAATGTAGATGTTGTGCGTAAAAACTTGTTATAAAGAACAGCGAACTACAACTCTTATTTATTATAAACAAAGATTTAGGATTTTTACATTTTTTTTTATTGCATTATTATCCATTCTTAGCACGTTTTAATGAAATTTAAGTACAATTCTCAGCATAAGAGTGAGCTTAAATGTGTCAAATTCATGGTTGATAAACTTGAAAAAAATTATATTCTGCTAAAATATGAACTATTTGTTGCCGTTTTTCGTATTTTTTTAGTACAATTTTTGAAATTGGACCTACTGTTTGTGCTCAAAAATGGTTAGCCAACGAACCCATCCTTTCTTCTGAATCCTTGATTTTTTGGAGGAAGAACGAATCCTGCGAGAGTTATCGTCTGTAATGACATATTTATACATTCATTTCAGAATTCTTCAAAAAATATTTTTAAGGAGAAAACTTTGAAAATTTGTTTCTTATAATGTTAGGAGACCTTGCAGTAGCTTCATTTTTTACGAGAACAGGCTAAAACTCACGGTACAGCAAACAAGAGGTCATTTTGGTTTTGAAATTTCTATACGTAGTTGTAAACGATTCAAGTCATTAAAGGTCAATCTCATATTCGGCAGTCCGAACAAATGAAATATTCCATTCGCTCATTTTCTTATCCAACTTTGGTGTGTGCATAGCTGGAAAGTGTGTTCGCTTTATGTGCACATCCGTAATATCCCATCGAACCTCATTTTCTCGAGTAAATCGAACCTTGGAACTAGTTTACTCTATCATGTCAACAGTACAATCGGTACCTGTCAAAATTGAATTTTCCCTGGTTTATATACCTGTTAAGGTTGTCCCAACAGTAACCAATGATTAGTTTCAAGCATTGTATTTCTCCCCGCGCCTTTCGAAGCTTTTTCCCGAGTATGCATAGTAAAGGAACGTTTGGAATTTTATGAAATTGAAAAAATGTATTTTTTATTGAGTTTTACATATATATATAGAGAGAGAGAGAGTTCAATGGCATCATCCAGGTAACGAGAAACCGCCCGCACGTTGTGGTCAGGGCGACCAACATGTTGGAACCACAAAGCTTCCTGGAGAGAAGGGACTAATCTGGAGAAGATCTCCTGTAAAATGCAGAAGTGGCCCTTACCGTTGTAGCTGTCACTAATAAAGGTTTTTTAACGCTGATTATCGTCGTGACGTGAGCAAAAGTAAAAGTTAAGGCATTTTTCATATGTAAATGCGATTTCTTCAGTCCAAAGAGTATGGGGAACATGCAGATGAGTAAATTAATCTGAAAAAAGAAGGTTTGTATGGAATCCGGAGTCTAAAAGGGAGAATGTCGGTGAGGTTTCTAACAACGCGAGCAAAATGCAGAAAAGAGTTTGATGGAAGTTAATCAAGTAAATTTACTTTATTATATACAAATATGTAACATGGATGTACTTGTCTCCACTGTCCACATAACTACGCAACATAATATGTTTATTATGATCATAAACTGGATAAGTACTTGATACTGCGTATCCCCCCACGACATTGTTTCTTCAATCTTGATACCTGGATAGCCTCACTACTAAAATTGTAGATATTTTGTGTGTGGGAGCTTGTAGGATTTGTCTAGGGGAGAGCTTCTCGTCTATAATATTGTTTTGGCCCTTACTGGTGGTCTCACTAGTAAGGGCAACTGATTTCTCCTTATATCAACTTCGCTGTCCAAAGTTACCACGTGGGAACGAATATCTATATTCTATAAACAGATTTAGCACTAATAGAGCTACTTGTTTTTAGATCTTTCCCAGTTGCATGCTAACCGATCAACAATGGTGGTAAGTTCTTCACTCTTTTTCCCCCATAGAAATTTATTCTCATTCGAGATACATGTCCCGTTCTCGAAAGTCCTTCATCGGTACCCTTCGGAAATAATTAACAATTAATGATTTTCGAAGTGTAATCAATTAATGCTTAAACATTTGAAGTAAGATGTTTGTAAACTATTGATGGGAATGTAGATCTCAACTTTCTTCCGTATAACAGCTCTGCTGGTGATAGACCCTATTCCAGCTTAGTTGTGCTTAAATTATCAATTTTGATCAATTAAGTAGATTGGTTTCAACCGCTGTTCAAGGGGATTAAGTTTGTAATTTAAGGAGGTGATGGCGATATATATTACATCTAATTATTGAACAATATCAATTGAATATTGTCATTGACTACCTCGAAATTAATTTCGATGGAGCTGATCCAATGTAGCGAACATACTCTCGAGCCAGCTCGACCCACATGGGTGGCGGAGCGTGGCCATCCATTCACGAGTTAACACCGAAGCATCTCACCAGCCTTTTCAACACCGACTTAACAATTAGCACATCAGTAACATCTACCGATAATATTCATGCGATGCCCAGTAATGAGCTTTTCTGGCCAATGTTGGAGGATTTTTACTGCCGTGAATTGCTTACGCATCTTCACGATGGCAACTTTGCCTCTTTCCTTCAGGTTTCAAATCATATTTTACGAGTTTTCTCTTCGGGAATACCCTCAGAAAAAGACGTAAATTATTTCACAACCGTTTATCAGTTCTGTTTTAGATAATTACAAAGTAGAAGGTACCGGGAAGAAATTAAAGAAATGAAATAAAACATCTGCATTCTACTAGACCCTCTGTACGTAACCTAAGTTGACGTCAAGGTACGTAGCTTTCAAAAATCAAAAACATCCGCCCGTCAAACGTGCGCCACCCGAAGCTTTCCTCCGAAGGTACTGGACCAATGTTTAAGAAACTTGACTTAAAAATCAAAATCGATCCTGGATTAGAAAATCGCCAGTATTTTTGTTTGACTCGATTGAAATTGGTTCTGTGAATTGTAAGAGGCCACTAGGGGTGCTCGACGACTGTTCGCTCCCCTTTTGAAAAAATCGGGAGGGTTGTGTTAAACGAGGAGTGGGAGGGGATACTAAAACGAGAAGCTAACGACAGCCTGAGCATGGTGGATACTATGCTACTATAATACCGATAACGGTGTTTCCCAAGCTGCATTTAAATAAAGCAGCTCATAGTAGTGGGATCGATTTGCTCGCTTTCTTTAGCTTTGTTATTTTGAGCACAAAGAACCTTTGTAATCAACCAAGAAAATAAGAAGGTCAATCCCCCTCCCCTCCCTCGGAATGTGTTGGTTTACGTTTCGAAATGAGTAGATTCTAAAGAACGATACAAATTAACACACAATGATTTATTATTTCAGTATTACTTAACCCTCCTACGCGGATCATCAGACCTCTAGAACTGGACTGTACAGCAGGGACGATGCTTCCTAGTTGAACTCAGACATACACGAAGAAATTCAATAACAATTTAAAGAGATTAAATACAATTATAGGTAAAAATAACGCTTCCACTTGTTTTCCTCAATTGAATTGAAGCTTGGGAGACGGCGTTATAAATAGTACAATATTACAACGTCAACCGTGCTATTCTGGATATCGCCAATGGGTCTTTCATTTAAGAACTTGAAGGCTTTGCAGCTCGACCTGACCAATTTTTCAAATGGCGAGCGAGCAGATAATCGTACAGCAACCCGATCGGTCTCATTTGATTCACGGAAGTAATTTCTATCTAAATCAAACAAAAAACGAACCTCATAGATCCGTCTTCCATTTTTGCAATAGTCTAACCCTATTCTCTGTTCCTTAGACCCGAAGATTTCGCCCTTTTTGGGTATCTGGAATCCGAATTTGCAATTCCGCCGTAAAAATTCGCCGTACGCAAGATCTTGGAATTGATTAATCCAGTTGGTCCGAAACGCCCCAAATCTTTGGCCAGCTTTTGAACCAAATTTCCATTTAAGGGTGTCAGAGAAAGAGAAAAAAACATCAGGTCGGATTGCGTACGAATCTTTCCATGAGGAATCGACAGAATTTAGAAAATTATCTGTTGATTACAAGAGTTCTGTTGAAAATAGTAAACCTAAAGTAAATGGAAGATTTCCCGTAAACGGTCTGAAGCTTTCATTTATAAACTACAGTGCCAATAAAATTTCTAACCACCGTTTGGAGTAGAAACTGGTGATAGAGCAAAAAATCTTGGATTGATCAGTTGATCTCATAGATCCGTCTTCCATCATTTGCAATAGTCTAACCCTATTCTGTTCCTTAGACCCGAAGAGCCGCCCTTTTTGGGTATCTTAGGAGATCCGATTTTCACCTTAGGATCTTAAAGATATCCTCACCTGCCCACAGAAAAAAAATTCTAATCCTTAGAATTGATTAATCAAGACGCCGCGATCACTGGCAAACTCAAATCTGTGTAGCATTTTTGAACCAAATTTCGTTAGTAGTGTCAGAGAAAGAGAAAGAGAAAGAGCAGTGTCGGATTGCATACGTAGACGAACATATTTTTTCCTTCCGATTTTCAAAATTTACATATCTTGAAATGTAAACTGATAACTTTTCAGGGGGTTTAAAAAATTATCTGTTGATTACAATGATTTATTATTAAAACTAATAAACCAAAAGTAAATGGAAGATCTCCCGTGAACGGTCTGAAGCTTTCGTTATTTTTTTAACCGCCGTTACCCTAGAAAGTCAGATTAATCTTTTATCTGCTGCCCATTGATCTGCGTGGGAGGGCTACCTCACACAGAAATAATAAACCTTTTTTGCAGCCTTTTCCAACCAAGTGATTGCTTTTAGTAGTCTAGTATAGGTACGCAACATAATGCACACAATTGAAAATCTATAATCTCGATCTCTCTTCTGATGGAATACAATTTCACATGTGAATCCCATTTTCCATTTCCAAGTACTAGACCGTTCAGCTGGCTTAGGTTCCATATTATTTCTCATCGTCTTCATCTCATTTAATAAGCGAACGTGAGTTCTTTTTGTAATTCGATATATAATTTTGGAATTCAATAATAGGCACTTTTGTTTGAAATTAGCAGTAGAATCGACCAATGACGTTTTGTGGTGTGGAACACCCTGTAATTCGTAGAAATGGGCAATGTTCTTTATTTGACTTCGAGTTTCTTTTGTCAAAGAGGCATACGTTTTTTCGACTCGCCTCTACATTTTGGAGAGAGGTGGAACCTATTGGTTTTTCAAAGCGATTCCCAAAGAAAGTTTATCGGAATGTATTTCGTCAGACTGTGGTTCGCTTCGCAAGGGTCGTTACACACTGGGGATGAGGAAATCACCCGGCGGCTGTCCCGTGAAAAATTGAAGCGGATAGTCATAATACCGGTGAAAGCGTCGGATATACGAATCATTCAGGATCACCATGACGGACTAGCGCCTAATCGCTTCAACCATTTACTAATAATCCTTTTCCACGCGTTATCGTTAGACGTACCTACTTAACTCTGAATAGCAGCTCATAAAGTTGAGCAACTCGAGTAGAAAACATTCAATTATTCATTTCATTGGGACAATTTATCCGGGATTTGAGTTGAACTTTTAACAAAAAAACAGTTATGATACAAAAATCAGGACATATGTACACCGAACTATAACGCTGCAAATAAATATTTGCAGCACAGAGGTTAATTATTACTGCATCAGATCTATGTGTATTAGGCGTAGTCTGTGGTACATTATCTGAACAAGGCACCTCGCTCCTCCATATCTTGTAACTGCATTCCAAATGAAAATGCGGTCTAGATCAGACCTCCCGTTGAACGGCCTCTGAAACCTCCTACCTACCCAAATTTTCAAAAATTTTTAGTGAGCGAACGGCTGATCATAGTAGGTATATTAATCCGGGTGATCATTTCATTCAGGGAAGTAATTTCTACCTGAATCAAGCAAAAACGCTGAAAATCAAAACAGAGTTTTATCATTTCTGTATTACTCGAATTTAGGGGACAGGTTGTCCGAGCGAGCTGGGGCGTCAGTCCTCTAGCTGTTTACTTTCAGTGGGAGTACTGATTGCCCCGGTTCGAATCCGGCTGGCACCAATGATTAGGGCCAAAATCCTATCAAGTGTTGTATACCTGTCCTGTCGTTAGACAGTTCACCTCTGATCTCGATATCACGTGAATCCAAAACGCTCCCAACCCAGGGGCGTGAAGCAATGGGAAGCCACGAGCGAAATCGTCAGACCTAGTTCCGATCCTCTCTAGAAGACAGCTGGCGACGTCCGCAACACCTCCGGGTAGTCGGACGAAAATCCAAGGTGAAATTCCTTGTTTCCTTTACTTTACTTTACTCGTAGTTAGCCATTCTGCGTAAATCACCGATCCATGTTCTTCAGTTTATCTTAACTCGGCACCTCACGCCTACACTTGTACTTGTAATGCATGTAAGATGCAAATACTTGGGCTGCTACGCGATCTATCTCAGACCTCCCGCTCAGGTCTTCAGCTTGAGGGTTCACCGGACCGATTTTCATTATTTGAAGATCAGGTTTTCCACACGTCAAGCGAAAGGATGATCGTACAACAAAGCGAGTGGTGCCATTCGATTCAGGGAACTACTTTCTATCTGAATCGAACAAAAGATCACCGTCTTATTCCTGAAGATTTCGTGATCTCGATATTTGCTAGTACGATCGTCATCCTCTAATTCTCCAAACTATTTGCCCCAAAGCCGTATCATAATGTGGATTTGGTGGGGCGGGCCAACAGGGGGGTCTGGGGGGCTCATCCACCAGCTAAAGGGGGGTCCAGGGGCCCCTTGAAAACAGGGGTTTTAAGCACTCCTAGACGAATTTGACAGATTTAAAATTAGGCCTAATATAGGAACCAAAACTCAGTTTTTAGTGGTTAAACAAATTTTTTTATTCGATGTTTATTAGTTTTTTGTTATAGCTTTCGCGTGGCTGGCTTTTTTTTTCTGTTCTGGCGGTAGCCTAATTTCTTCCATTTTCATCCGCGAGCAGCGGGCCGGACCGAATCCTTCCGCGGGCCGTATTTGGAGAGCCCTGCTCTAGGGTTGAGATCAAGTTTCAGTTAATTTCGAAAATATTGTTTCCTTAGTTTCGGGTGGTGGATGGCGTAAGACAGCCGGCGTGCAGCACACGAACGGATTTTTTTAATTCGATTTTTGGAATCAAAATTGGTCGTCATGTGCTTCGAGAATGCTTTCAACTTTCAGCCCACAATAGGCCCATGGGTTACTATAGTATTGATTCACCAAAACCTCTAAGTATTAACCTGGAGCAGTGCAGGGGTTTCCATCGCTCCAACATGGGAGTGTTATGTAGGGCTTCATATTGAATCTCCACACAAGACACGTGCCAGTGGACATGCGGAAAGAAAGCGATCAATTCTCGTGCAATTCGAAAATTTAAGAAATGTTGCTGTGTTATGAAACGAGAATCGTAAGAGGTTCTTGGACTCATGGGATCAGTTCTCTAAGCCCATTTTTTGAGAAGGTTTATACGCGTTTGAAGCAGTTTATGAACAACAAAATTCCAACATTCGTCCACAATAAACGAAACGTAAACGTTTCCAATTCAAAACATAAACCAGCTATTTTTGAGGGGGTTCAGTACGTTTTTTCCAGTACGATTGCATAGATTCGTTATTGAAAATAATAACCAAACACATATGGAAAAATAGCACTCAATTGTCTGAGAAGTTCACATCTTCATGCTTTGGGTCAGTTGCTAAAGTTATACATAATTTGTTCTCCTTTTTAATCTTTTTTCAAGTTCGGCTCACTTATTCAAGTTCAGTGGATAATAAACTGGAATTGGGTAACTATTCATTCATTCAGCTTTCTTCGTACGGGATGTTTAACTATTCTGCCTAAACATCCTCAAAACGGAATTTTTTATTATTTAACGTTTGAATTTTTCTGAGTTTCTGCAATAGTGTCATCTTCATCGAAAATTTGCTAAAACGTCATGACTTCTACAATCTCTGGGCTCTCAGCTCTATAAATTTGTGACCAAATTCGTCCTCTGACCTACACGAACGGATGCTCATTACAGTTTTGATGATTCCTCATGCTTCCCGCTCTTTCACACTCATAACAAGTTCTCAAACACACTTCGAATAGCATTCTAAGCAACGACACGTATTGAGGCCCCAAACCACGGCAATTCTCCACAGGTCATGATACGAAGTCTCACAATCAAAGAATATTTCTACCTTTCAACGTGACAATGAGTATTCTTAAACCATTCAAACATAATTACCGTGTCAAATTATTTTGTATTTTACCATAGCTACTCAGAACGACGAGAATGGAAATAATAATTGAATTTGCTTTGAAGGACTGATGTTATTATTGCTTCAGAGTCAAAATTTCCATTCGCATTTTACGTTTCAGACCACGACTCCCCTTGAATTTCATCGTGCTAAAATCAATACATACGTAAAATTCTAATCCACAAAGCATAATTTTCTCTGGTTCTTGTGTTCTGATCTAACTCAAATTTGGAACAGTTCATGTGTGCGATAACATGTCTCGAAACAATTTTGTGAATCTTTCAAACAGTCTTAATTCTATATCTTTTAAGATTAAAAAACTGTTAAGATTATTGTAAACATTTTAATGATCAATACATTCATGTATTTAATTTGTTTGCATTAGAGGGTTGTTGCTATTGAAAAACAATGAAAAAAGGGCTCAAATCCCAATAGTTTCTTCTAAAAACACAAACTCTATCATTATAAAGAAGAGTATAGAACTTACTCTTAAACTATTAAGAACATAATTGCAGCTGACCATGAAATGAGTAGATACGACCAAATGATCATCGTTAATTGTCTATTTGTGCTTATGATAAAGATATTTAGGTTCTCTTTCACCACAATTCCATATGTAATCCAACTGCGTGAAATGGGTTGATTCACGATAACTAGGTCTCCCGCTTCATTCTCGCTCTTCCTGTTACTCACGACTTCATTAGAAACCTACTTCGATTGTTCACATCCGAATCAACCAATGAAACGCTGTGCTCAATGTCTTATGGTGAACAAATAGCGCTAAAGTCGATATTTCCACAGGTATTTATAGGACGTCTTGAAGCAAGGCTTCGTTAATAGAGGGACGACGATTAAAGTTGATCCAGGGAAGTTTCGGACGACCGAAGCCGTTTCATGCCATTCATGCCATCCTTGAAGAGCCATAGATGTATGCCTGTGTGTAATGTGAGAATGCGAATGTTTGTTAGTGAATGTTAGTAGTGTTACTTTATCGCCGAGCCAAATCTGCAATTCTAAACCTATTTTCATGATTCTTTTCTTGTTCCCAATTCTACTATAGTTGCGCAACAAACCACGGAAATTTCGAATTTTATGACAGATATCATGAATTGGAAAGGGTAAAGCCGAGAAAACTATTTCTGACAAGAAGACGCAATCAAATACCTAGGAGTAAAGCTAATCAACAAACTTCTATGGAAAGAACACATATCTCGCCTGTCGAAATCATGTGTTTGCGTCTAGCCAAACTACGATTCCTCCTACGACCCACATCAACCGTCCCTCTACATCTCAAGCGAAGAATATATTTATCCATTGTACGACCCATTTGGAAGGATGGGTGCGAAATTTGGGCTCCGCATACGCTACGCAAATCAAAAGAATTCAAACTGTGCAAAACCGAGCCTGCCATCTTGTTACCAATGGTATGTCAGCAATCCCGATATACACGAAGACCTGGAGATTCCGATTCTAAGGGAAGACCTACAAAGTCAGCCCAACGCTTTTCACTAGAATTGACGGCGAACCAAATTAAATGCTCAACCCGATCGCCCTGGAAACCCTACCAACTCACTCATATTCCACCAAGTTATTATATATTTATGTAAACCTTTTCTAAATGTTGAAGTAAGGACTGCCGCTGGGTACGTACCTCACACCACCTTACATGTTTTATTATTAGTCAATCATCGTGCGCCACTAAAATGTAATTTTATTACAAAAAGTGTTCATTGTTTAAAAAAAAAAAAAAAAAAAAAAAAAATCCCAACCGATTCTCGTGATTCTCCTTTTTTTTGCTTTTTGCTGATAGGAGAGGGGTGGAGGGCATAAAAGCCCATCCTTTAAATCACTGGTTACGCAAAAATTCTTTACCGATGACATTCTTTCTCTGTTCAATAAAGATATGTTCAGTATGTAGGCATAACTTTTAATATTTACTTTAGAAGGAGATGAATGAATGGGGCCACAATTATTTAATATTATATGTTCACTATTTTAATCTGGTTTTATCGATTTCAATATTTTTCTTTAATTTCACCCCAAGTTTAGTGATATCGTGAAACATACGTAGAAAATTGAGTTTATTGTTGGAAGTGGGTGGGGTGGAGGGGTTAATAAACTATCCTTTCAACTGCTTCTCATGCAGCTTTTACTGCAGTTTTTCTGCCTTTAATGCTACTATTTTTGTTTATTAAGAATTTAGGTCTAGTTTTGGAATATATTGCAGAACTTTCAAATTAAATTGTGAAAGGTTGAGTATGGACGGTATTTTCATATGTTTTTTTTTTTTAACGAACCCAATTTTTGTTTAACCAACCTCTCTTGTTCAATAAGCCTCAGAAATTGTGAATCTGCTGTAGAAGGAGGATGGACGGGGGTAAGGGTCGATACATTCAAGCCTACTAGAATTTTCTACCGATTTTCGTGATTCTTTTTTGTTCAATTAAGACTTTGGTATAATATTTTAAAATAATTCACGTTTGTAAGCATAATCATGTAGGTAAGAGTCATCATTTAAAAACTGGACAGAGGAACATCCCTCTTAATGCATGCGTTACATACCAATATGTTTCATTGTAGGGGGGATTGATTCCTCCAGATCTACTGGTCCAACATAATTGGAAGAAGGCTCTTCAATAATCCTGTCATTTTCAGATCAAGAGCAGTAACCGCTCGCGCCCCAACTTAAAGTCTTTTCAACAATAATTACTTCCTCAATTGTGATCTGATTTGGTGATAAGCTCTAAACCATTCCCACTGAATTCATAGAAATGAATTTAATCTGCTTCTCTTACGCCTCCCAAATTTAATAAAAGTACAATAATGATAAGATAATGCAACCCATGCAATGCATGTAAATTTAGTCCAAATCTGCTTTTACCGATGTAGAGAATCATGTTATAGGGTTCAAATTGTGAGAGGTATTCGTTCATGTTTCAAGTTCTATACGTTTGGGTAATATTTCCACAGCCGTATGTGGCTTGAAAGCAAAACATTCACTTGACCCCGGATGGATTGTACATGATTGTAGGTTCTCAATTTACAAGCTTTCTTATCTTGACGCCTTTCCAATATTCCAGCGGAAATGATCTAACGTCTTTGTGCAAGTTGTGGACATAATATAAAAACAATCTGTTACTCTAACGCCTCCCAATGAGAGTAAATTTTCCCCCTTCATCTGGTTCTACGCGCTATTCTTCTTACGACGAGAGGTTTCCAAAAACACAGCAGCTAACTCCCTTCTTCTCCTAAGGGATATAATCCATGTTGATAAAGGCCATCGAGGTATGCAATTATGTCGGCTGGAGATTAGTGTGGGCAAATTATTGTAAAGGCTCACCAGGGCACGTGGTTGAAATCTCTATAAGGAAAAGCCACACCCAAAATATACCGCTTTGATTACTTTTCAATCAACCCGTTTGTTTGGCATTACAACACAGCTATTTGGAAGTGTTGTTGGAGACCAAAGTACAACGTGTAAGTATTCCGTTGAGATTTACCCGTAAAACACAAATCTACTGGGTGATTGATGTGAATGTGATTGCCCAGCAAAAACAATTACAATGAAGAAGTGTTTAGTAAACTAATTTGATCTGTCCAATTGACACATTAATTACAATATTGATGAATAAATTATTCAAGTACGTATTTTTTCTCACCAGACCCAACTCACTAGTTGTGAGCGCCGAATGGAAGGCGTGGAGACAGGAACACTCAACTGGAGTAGGTGGAGTTGATGATAAAACCACTTATTTGTCCCTGATAACGTTATGATTCAATATCAAGGTACTGTGACTAACGTGGTACTGGTGACTACCGATCCGTCGGCTGGCCCTGAGTACCTGCTCGTGATTCATTTGCGGCTCTGTGGCGCATGTGCATGTCCGCTATGTAGACCTTGCAATTCAGTTGCTCGTCATTTCCCAAGACAAGATGATATCGAACAGTTTCCCATAGATGGGTTTCGTCCTCCATGAGCTTTCTAGTTCTTTCGTTGTGAATGTGGAGAAACGCTTTTGGGAAACAAGACCGACTGTTACATGTAAAATTAGGATAATCTCATTATTAAAGTTAGATTAATACGTAGCTAAATCGAATGTAACTATAAGAACGAATAAATTATTTGATCTTTCAAAATGTCAACACCAAGAGAGCGTAATACCTACCTACTTATTTAGAGAAGAGGACGAGAATATATTCAATTGTGAAAATGGTGATTCATTAACACTGAAAACTCAAAGTCCAAATGTACTTTTATGCAATGGTAATCAAATCGTAGATGGTAAACAAAGTCGTAGATTTTATTACGCAATTAACTCCGGGAAGATAAGATGGGCAGTAAATTAGAAATAATTGATTATTAATTGATCCATAAAGGCGTTTAAAAACATAATGTGAAGTGCACTAGATGGACTCGGTTTTGATTACCATCACGTGCCTATTGCGCTTTAAGATCCACCAACTGATTTCGCTCAAGTGTCAGTTTTTTTTCTCTTATCCGATGAAAATTGGCGAAGAAATGTTTTGCATAGTTGATGGGCTATAGAATAATTTCAGGTACTAACAATAAAATCACAGAAGAGATAAATAGGTAAATCTATTCAGAAGATATGAGATCCTGTAAAACAGTCAGACCGTCAGCATGAGCGACGTAGGTTTTATAGAGATTTCAGGCAAATTCACAAACGATGCCTCGTGTGATTTTGAGCCAAGTTTGTTGTTCTTCAGTGTTATGTTGTTTTGGAAAAAAAGCTTCGTAAAGGTGATTTTGGAATCAACTTACGCTGAAATGTACACCAACAAAGTGTGAGGGTTGGGGGAGTGGATGGGTTCACATTTTTTTCGATTACATTATTATGCCACTGGTCCATAATTTTCAATAATAACTCAAAAGTAGTTTAATATCTTTTTGGGCAATCGGTACTTGGTTACATGTTATGTACATGAAAATTTATGAAAATGATGATATTGAAGGTATTTGTGATCAGAAGGTATTCATGCCCCAAACAAGTTACACAGGGGATTGTAATTTTCGGTCTTTCGTCGCGTCAATGAAAAAGATAGCATTTTGCCTTATTATTTTCAATAATTATTCTTTGTAATCTAACAGCGGATTTGATCGCTTGTCAAAATCTGCTCAATTCCCGCCTGCCACACTTTGCTGCCTAAAGTTAACCAATTTATGCCATTTTCCATGCAAATCCCATTTTGAGATTTTGATCTTCCAAATCAAGAGTTAAGTACAATCATTCGATTCCAACGATTGAAAAATAAGAGTTCGAATTATGAAATGGAAAATGTCCAACTATTCATAAGAGTAATATGTCCGCAGGGTACACCAAACTTATTACTCGTATCCGTATATACGCAAGATTGTAATGATTATGTAAATGATACAACTAATTGATATGATTTAGAAAATATTGGTGTATAAATATTTTTTTGGAGTAACATAACCGAAAGAAATTGTGGAAATGTGATTGAATATCGATATTATTGTGGATGTGATTTTAGGGTGTGCAGAGCCAACCGCGACGTCATTGGAGGAGGACGATCAAATGCCCAACCCTTTACAATTTCTGATTATTTCAATGTCGTTGGATGCAAAGTCTATGATTGTCACAAAGAGTTGTCGGTTCCGCAAAAAAGAGGCTAATATTGATTTAGTAACGATGACATTCGTCCCCGCTCGCCACAATAACCACACATTTCACAAAAATTCGGACAGAGAATGGGAAGACTTTGCTTGGGTCAGCGGACACCCAGACGAGTAACCAAAAGTGTTCAGAACCGTATACTTACTCAAAATGCAAATGAAAATTTAGATTTTAAAAGAAAGTATTGTTCACCTTCCCGTAGTAACCAAATATTTCTGTTTCCTTCATAGAGTTGAAAGCCAAAGATTGGTAATACGATTATGTAGAATATAATCTAATATAATTGTTTTTAGAAGCATCAACGAAAAGTCAGTTCTCTGTTGATTATGTGCTATCGTTGTAGATGACATTATCATTATAAGTCCTATTGCGAAGACTAAAACAGACTGTTTTTGCGAATTTATTGACAGAAGAAAAACTCAACAATTATATTAGCCGAAGGTTCATTCATACACGAAAATCTGTGTATGAATGAATTGCCGCCTTCTGCAATAAGTTGCGGGGCAAATGCCTGCTTGTAGTTATCTTCCTCACTCTCTCCAGTTTCAAATTCGTCTAATGAATTCCATCTAAGCCCCTTGCAATGATCAAAATCTGGTGTAGGTTAGCTGGTTAGTGCTATAGGTGTTGGTTAGTGTTGTTTTTTTTGTCGAAGTCCACTATCGAGTTCGATACATAATATGAAATATACAAAAGTATCACATGGCACTTGAAGTATTTATCATTGCCCAGTGGCAACTTAATACAATTTTAATAGTTGTAGTTGTAGTGTGACTCTAATGTTGTAGTGTAGTGATTCTACTGTTGTAGGTGTAGATAAGTATAAACCCAGGTACGTGAGTTGTACCTACTACGGATAGTACATAAGTTTCTGACATGAAAGTCTTGAAGTGATTAGTTAATCTCAAACTAATTGAGATGAGCGAGAGATATTTTAGTTATCTTCAAGATTAGTTTTTGAAAGACGATTTTTTGTTTTTGTTTTTTATTAAGAATAATTGAAGGTAGAATTCTTTGAAGACAGAAATCTACCAGGTAATCTATTTAGATATAAACTGAAACAACCTTGTCTCGTCAAATTTCGTAGTGCATCCCTACCCACCAATAATACCAAGCCCATGAAATGGCACTTAGTATATGCAAAATGCAGACTGGTATAACAATAAGAAAGAAGTTGTTATTGTGACCAATCAATATAATGAAATGTGACTCTAAAATGTTAGGTCCGGTTCGTTCACAGCTCACTGTGTAAGAAATTTTAAATAAGATAAGCATATCATACGTGCAAATCAAGATTTAATTGAAAAGTTCGAAATACGTACCGGCATACGCGCCGAACTTGCTGTGAGCAGACGAGAACCAAACGAACAAAACAGCTTCACTCCTATCACTGAACCAAAGAAGAATGAGGTGCGAGGCCTAAGCGACGCTCCCCTCTCCGTCGCCAGCCGAGATTTACCGACTCTTCTTCCCCATTCCCTCCTGATCATCTTCCTCACGACAGTTTACTAACTAAAATGGGGAGGGGCGGGGTTAGAGATGATGATGAATGAAAATAACCAGCTGGTTTTCTTGCCCGGCATTGCCCGGGTTAGTGTAATAAAATTGGAGAAGACAGGAGCATCGTCATGGTCGTGGTGGGGGTTGGTACGTGGTTGAAACGAAATTTAGTTAACAGGTAGGTATCCATATAAGAAAGATGTTTTCCGATTTGTACATAAGTCCTTCAAATACAGTTTTCCCAACTTTCCATAGTTTTTTTTTCAGTTTCTGTAGTTATATCAACTTTTCATGTTGACCCACAGCTTCCAGGTTTTCATCTTCTCGGTTTTCCCAACTTTTCCAGGTTTTTCACCATTTCAAAGTTTCCCAACCCCCAGTTTTCTCAACTTTCCCAGGTTTTCCAAAGTTTTCAGTATTCCACGTTTTCCAATTGGTTTATTATTCAATAATAAACCATTGTAATCGCTCTGGAAAAAAAATTCTAATCCCCCCTGAAAATTTCATGGTTTACGTTTCAAAGGATGTAGAATCCGAATCTGCAATAAAAATTTTTCCGTCCGTCCGCCGTACGCAAAAATCAATAGCCGAACACTTTTTAGCCAGCACTCTCACTTATTTTAAAGTGCCCTTTAAGAGTTGTCAAAGTTTTGTAAAATCCCTAAAAACCTCAAAAAAAGTCAAGGCAGTCTAAATTTGGAATTATTTGAAGAACTTTCCATGAGGAATCGAATGAGCTCTTCCCCAGGTCCGTAGCTCAAACCATTCCCGATGTATGGCCCGATTTATGGTGACAACATTTGCGTTATTTTGGTTTATTATTGTTTTTGTTTTGATTACAGTAACCTAGTGATGTAGTGAACGTGGATACTGGAGTGAACTCCTAAAAGGCTTTTTAGCCGATACACGGGTTGAAGTATTCCGATAACCATGAAAAAAACGTGGCAATTTCTTTCACTGGGGTTTATTATTTTATTCAATTGGCTTGCGTTCATGATTTTAATTTCTACTAAGCTTTGGAGTGTGCGTGTTTCACAGGTGATAGAGCGATTATTGAATTTCAGGAGGCACACAAATATGATCAACTGATCAATCCAAATAAATATTTTGGTTGAGAACAGATTTACGTGCTCTATGCAAACCTCCTGAAATTCAATAATCGCTCTATCACCTGTGAAACAGGGACACTCCAAAGCTTAGTAGAAATTCAAATCATGAACGCAAGCCAATTGAATAATAAACCCCAGTGAAAGAATTTGCAGCGTTTTTTTCAAGTTTCCCTACTTTTTTAAGTTTTACAACTTTCTCAGTTTTCCATTTTATTCTGATTTCCCAAATTTGAATACTGTTGTCATAACTTTTCATGGTAACCCAACGTTTCCAGGTTTTTTAATTTTCTCGGTTTTCCCAACATTTCCAAACATCCACACTTCAATCGGTTTTCCTACTTTTCCAGTTTTTTCTAAGCCTTCCTACTTTTTTCTTCAAGAATTTTCCAACTCTTACAGGTTTCCAATTTTTCAGGTTCCCAAACTTCAACAGGTTTCCCTACTTTTCCACGTTTCGCAACTTTCTCATTTTTCTCAACTCCCCAGGTTGCAGTTTTTTTAACTTTCCACCTATTTCCAACTTGTCCTATCCTCTCACCCATCATCTTTCCTCTTTTTCCGTCTGATTTTGAACAATTTCTTTAGAGACACGGGAGCAAGTGGTCTTCAGATCAACGGTGAAACTGATATTTTATGCCGACGATTTAGTTCTGTTTATTGACTATGTTGCGCTGAATAGAATACTGAAACACCTCGATGAATATTGCGAGCGGAGCGGATTGATAGTGCACTGTCTTAAGTCTAAGGTGATGGTTTTCGGGAGAGGTGGCTCATCTAGGGGTCTGCGTTCGATGCGTGGCAAGGACAACTCGGAGGTTGTTAACAAGTACAATTATCTTGGTGTAACATCTATTAGTTCACGTTTATCTAGACAACGGGCGAAGGATGCTCTGATGAAGCGGTTAGCAAGTATGTGTAACATTTTGGCTGTTATTTAAAAATCGATAAACAATGCAGTCGTGGAAAAAAAATGCCAGAAGCTCATTCACGCTTCATGGAGCTTAGATGTGTGATTTGTCCTACCTGAACCAGCTTGAGAGCGTCAAGATCAGACTCTTCAAATCTCTGATGTTTCTCCCAAGGAACACTCCGGATGTGTATGTAAGGAAGGAATTCCGTTTGTGGCATACTGAAGTTGACGTGACAAGAAGATTTTCATGGTGGGCTAAATAGTTATCGATGAATGACTAGCGTTATCCAAAAATATGTTTTTTTATGTCTAAAACACAAAGGGCACAAATAGTAGTTGGATCGGAGGGGGTTCAGGCCTTGAAGGAGAGGGAGGTTAAGGGATTTCGTTCCCGTGCAGACAGATTAATTTCTGGGCTAATGTCTAACTCATTTTCTGAGATCATCACAGTTAAGATTGGCTGGACATAAGAAGGTTTGTTTTTACCTCACTGCTTTTAAAACTACGTTCGATGGGGATGTTGTTTGCCCGATATGCAATACCGGGGAGACAGATACCCTACTCACCTCGTATCCAGTTGCTCCATCTTCAAGGGTGAGAGGAGAAGTATCGGGGGCGTGATGCGCTAGATGAGGAGCATTTGGATAGACTGCCAAATGTTACAGAAACCCATGACTTCAAGAAGGTTAATGGTTTCATTCAGACCGCTGACAGACAAAATAATTGTTAATAAGGGTTTCCCGACTTGATTAATTATAATTTGGATATAGACATTTATATAGTAAAGAGTTAACATTATGAGAAGCGTACGGTAGCGAAACAGTTATGGATCGAAGAGAACTGGTAATTAGATTTGTCCATTTCGTACACATCACCAGTCTATTTGTCTGATTTGAGTATTTCTTCATTTTACTCATATGTGAGTCTTTATTGTGTTTTTACGCAACTCTTTTTAATGCCTTTAAGCTAATAGAAATAAAATTCATGTAATACTACTTTGATTTATGTTGACGGTACGTGATATTAGTTTCGACTTTAAAAACAAACCTATTGGTAAGTAATGCATGCATTACAGCCATGCCTTCATTTACTCCAACACAGGCACAGAGAAAATTTAGTTGATGTCATGAATCTAATGGCGGGAAGAAATACGGCAAGTAGAATTAAAAATAAAAATCAATTATTCGATTTCTAAAAACCTGTAGCAAAAATGAAATTTCAAGGATTTAGAACCCACAATTTTTCCCATCATTTGAATCTAGCTGAATTCATTGCTGAAATTTACACCTAACAATTCATTGTTAGAATTCAAATTACATTGAAATCATATGAAAAAAGTGAAGATATAACAATTCTGAGGCCCCCTTGAAAAAAAAATCCAAGAACCACAGTAACCGTATGTATTAAGATTCACGCAGATTTCAAGTGATTTGAATTTACGATATACCGTAAATCACTCGAAATCTGCGTGAATCACAGGCTGTGGATTGTCGCAGTTTATCTCCGTAGCCAGTCAGGGCCCACGCCCAACTGTTGTTCTGTGTGCCTTAAATCAAAAGCATTTAAGCATGTCCAGATCGGAAAGGAAAGATTGATCTATCCCTTTCCCCATTTTCCCTCTCCTCACCCCTTAAAAAAAATTAATAAATAAATAAAAATAGTAATAAAATAATAAATAAAATATGTTCTCAAGAAAATCCGGGCCCCCTTAGGAAGCCGGGCCCGGGGCCCACAGGGTCACTCTCTACTGGGCAGTGTACACTTCATCAATGAATGATAGAAACCAATTTTGGCGAAAATTGTGGATTTGAAATCTTTGAAATTATATTTTCGCAATAGGTTTTTACAAATCAAATACTTAATTGCTTCCGAGTCTACCAAGGTAGCGGAAGCATTGTTTTACCTTTCGGAATGTGAACATTTTTTTGTCTCCAAAATCAAAAATTCCACTGTCATTTTGCGTTTTAGACCTTTCTGAACAATTTTGGTTCCGTGTCTGTCTGTCAGCAAATCCTTGTTACGGGCAAAACTACACAAAGTTATAGTCCGATTTTGATGAAATTTTCAGGGATTGTGCGGGTTGAGGTGTAGATGGTCCCCTATAGGTTTCACGACCCCTGGATCAATAGTAGTCTCTGCGCATGCGTAAACGAAATCCTTGTTACGATCAGTTCTTGACCAATTTCGATGAGTCTTTGATGTGTAGATGGTCCCCTATGAGTTTCATGACCCCCGGATCAATAGTAAACGCAGAAAATCCTTGCCACAAGCATAACTCCGGGCGTTCTTGACCGATTTCGATGAAATTTTGGCAGACGTTTTTATTTTTAGAAATATCATAATAATTATTTATCACTTCAGTCATCTATCCATTCAGCGTCAATCTCAATTTTTATTATTAGGTATATTTTATAGTTTGTTCAATAGTTGAACATGCCTACCTTTATTTTCTCAAGTTATGCTCCAGCATAACAATAAATTTACCCTAATTCAATATTTACTTCGCCTAATTGAACGAAGTTCTTTAGTCAATAATAATTTTCAATGATCTATACAGTCATGTTATGGATACGGGGAAGCTATGTGCCACACCCACATGGCAGACGTTTTTTGATTTTTAATTATTGACAGATTGATCATCTCAAATAAATTTCAACAAGGCAGTGTCGTTAGAGTAGACGGTACAGATTTAGCGATGGAGACCTGCAATGCATCCACTTGAAGGCGCTGATATCTGTGGGAACATTCCCAGTAATCAGTGGCGTACCAGAGGCGCCCCGTGAGCGAGGAGGGAAAATGCGGGAAATGGCGAGCGGGAACCGGCGATCTTGAGATTAAAACCACCCCGCATGAAGTGCGAGGGCTGGTAAAATTAGGGCCAATCATGAAAAATTTCGTTGTGTAAATTGTGATTTATGTTATTTATGCAACCGTACTTTGTAGTTTCGTACAGTGCGTATGTCTAAGACCAAAACAATTGGAATATCAAATTACCTAGAGTAATGAGTGTTGGTTGATTTTGGGTCTTTTAATATTCCCATATTGGAATTACCGCTTATCCCTGTCAACAATGTTTCAAAACCCATTCCCGAATAATACAAATGCGGGCTTTTGTTGTGGAGAGCCGACCGAGCACGGCCGCGGTGTTTTGCTTGCTAGCTGCTGCCAACGTGAGAAATATATTTCCCTGTTATTTCTTGCTCTTTCCGAAGAGTAGCAAACTTTCGTAATGTAACATTATGATCAAAATACTAAAATTTGATGATGATAATTGCGCATATACTATATCGAATATACGAAACTGTTACGATGATCATTGGAGCATCGGCGATCCAATGATCAACAAATAACTTGGGGGCGGGGGTCGAAAAAATGGTTACGCCACTGCCAGTAATTCTTTTTAACGAGCTTCTACATCTGTTAATATTAAGACGATCCAAAGCTTTGAAACATTTCAATACTCTATCCATTCATTTCTAGAAGTAAAATACGAAGAACATACGAGCCACACCCAACTCTTTCAGTAGTACCTACCTCCCTTAATCCGAGAGCTAAAAATATTGATTTCAAATATATATCTTCACTTCGAACTTTACATTTCCACTCTTCAACTCCCAAAACTATCGTTGAGTTTTTGTTAATCAATCTTTTTTTCAATCACTCTTCTCCAATGATTAAAATTTGTTGTTTAACGCGTTCTGAGGCTTTTTACTTACTTAACCATCTAAACTAGTTTTTCTTCTTTAATGTGAAATATTTTTTCTTTAAATATATAGATCATACAAAAAACACATTGAACGATCGTACCTAGACAAGTATTAATTCCTAGGAAACTATATCAAAGCTGCAACACATTTTTGTGAATATCATGACCATCAGTACAATGCACAAATGCACATGGCGGATAGCACCGAGTGTGACAAAAAAATTCAAGTGGATATACACAAGAAGTAGAGCGAAATGCCACCTACCACACCTTTCTACCCCAATCCGTTTCCAGGATGATTCTTTTCAACTACTTTCCAACCTTTTTTTTTAGCCATAAATATCTAACTTCTCTCACTTAACGCAACTTTTGACCGCAGATTTTCGGATTCGTCATTGAATCGCCTGTAAGTCTATTTCACATTCATAAGAAAAAACAAACTCCAAAGGACGGCAAAGTTCAAAGACAAAAATTGAAACAAATCAGCTTTTTGAGATTACTTCCAAGTTAACTTTGAATTTCCAGAAAACCTAATGGAAAACAAAATGGAAACAAATTTAATCAGCTTTCCAATGGCATCGGTTTCATGGATAAATCCAAGTTTGAATGTGATAAAAACAGTGGGAATCTACCAAAATTCGAGTAACCTACTAGCAGATAACAAACGGACTAAACTGTCTTGTTGTAATAATCCATACGATTCACATTGATAATTTCAAGGATATCAGGGCAAACTGAAATTCCCGTTATAAATATGAGATACAGAAAATAATGGATGCCAATAAATGGATGTTGGAAGAGAGGAGTATTAGTATGTAAAATCAAGAACAGAATTCAGTGTTCTTTAAAATCAACAAACACTTTCACACTCGAAAAATGTGATTTCGAGAGTGGCTGTTGCTCAAGGCACTTAGAATGTATTTTCGTTATGGCCCTCACAGGTCCTGTACAAAAACTCTATCTCTTTTCCTCTGGGATATCAAGATTCATCCCCAGGTGCATATCAGGATATCAACAGGTGCAGAGTACACTCGTTGATGGATAAATCTCCACATCACGAAATGTAAACCGACGATTTTTGAGTGGGTTTTTTTCTTGGTCGACAACAAGTACGAGATATACGTAGTGTTCGCACTTCAAATTAAACCTTCGCGAATTGAATTACACTTTATGCAAATTAATTGCACTTTTCCCGAATTGAATTAAACCTTGGGCAAATTTGTTGTTATATTCAACGCAACATGTACAACTCAACAAAATGTATACCGATCGATTGGCTCAAATCACCAACAAACGAGGCTTGCTATAGAGAAATCGATCATCAACAATCGAGCTTCGTCACTCAGCATCACTAATTGATAGGGTATTAAAGCTGTGAATTTTAGATTTAAAAAAAATAAGCGTTTGTGAATTTGAGTACTCTCCCCCCACTCTTCCCCAACTTTGAAAAACCGGAAAAATAGATAAATTTATTCGACGCAGAAATCAATTCCGTAAAGATGTTGTTTTGAACTGATATATGGCCGCGAACGGCTTACAAACAACAACACGAATAAGTTAAAAAACGGAAGTTTTCATGACTTCTCACTTGTAGCTTGGTGGAGTCTGGAAATGTGGCAGAATCGATAGAAACCAGCCTGTACAAATTTTGTGTACCAAAACAATTTCTTTGTCCAATATTAAATTTAATTTGTGGAAAGTTAGCATGTATACAAAAATATCAATGTTCTGTTTTGCATTGAATCAGTTTGACTCACAAGTAGGCACTTGATTTCTCAAGTAATTTTATACGTCCATGGTTTTAAAGGTCAAGCATAGAAAGAAACAACTCTGGTAGACCGATATATGATTTATTCATGTGTTAACTTTAGTTCAATAATCAACAAATATTACCTGGAACAAAATGGCTATCATTACAGGCCTCGTATTAGTAGCTACCAATGATAATTATCGTACAACAAACACAATTTTGTAATTATTCAAAAAAAAGTACAGTTCATTGAGTAATGGAATGGTAACATGATTAGCCAAAGTAAGCTGGTACCTTATCTCCATTATGTATTATGATAGAAGAATGTTTTGACAAATTTACAATGGCCTATTTGACAAATGGCTGGGGACAAACTGCGATTGCTGACTCAAGGTTTGATAACTGAAAAACTAGAATGATTTTTACAAATCCATAGAAAAATATCGTTATTGAGAACGTTCCGTGTGAGAAGGAAAACTGGTCCAAACGCTAGTGGTGGAGAATGAGGTTGTTTGAAAAAGAATACCCACCTGGCTACAAATATACATATAAATTAAATGAAATTCAAATTAAATATTTATATAAGTTATGTGTAATTAAAATGCCTAATTAGGAACACCGAAAGAGCTGACAACAGACCATCAGCCGTCAGCACTACCAACACTATATGTAGACCCCGGCGAGCCAAGTGCCGCCAGTCTTGCTTTTCACCTCAACCCGTGCGTGACAGGCCCGTGATGTACAGTTTCTGATTAAATAGTTTTGTAAAAAAACTGAAACGGCGTTTACCCAGTTATTACTGGCGCAGTCAAATAGGACGTGATTTAAGTTCGAAAATTCTCGAAAGCATCGAGATTTTCGGCGGAACACGACAAGCCATCACAGCAGAGCCAGGACGAACAAAATATCACGAGAAGAAGACTCCTCGCGGTATGAAGAAGACGATACTGTGAGCAAACCCCCATTAATTAACCTTCCTTAACAGAAACAAATCTTGAGACAGCGAGGCTAAACCCCCTCAAAACATTTACAAAAAGTGAGAGACCGTTGCTTAGCACCACTGACCGATATTTTTGAGCACTGTGGTCAAAGCCCCTCAGATTGTTTCTTAAGTGAGAGACCGTGCTTCCACACCACTCGCTAGTAATTTCAAAAAGTGGAGATCGTCGCGACCTGCGTTCCCATTTCATCTTCATCTTCAACCCAATAAAAGTTGAAATAAACGACCTAAATTGCTTCTGAACCTTGTGTTTAGAAAATTGAAAATCTCATTAAGTGATACACTTGATTGGACATCGTAACTAGTACACTCCAACAGTTTTTCTCTCGCAAGAAAGGCGACCATCGCCTCATTCGAGTTCTTATCTGACCGGACCGACCCCACGAAGAACGAGACCTCCTCGGTAACTCGCCAACGTTGCATCCTCAACCCTCGCTCGGGACCGCCGCAGCTCGACGTATTTTAAATCAACTAACACAAAACCATCGTGCATGTCAGACTGAGTTATTCTAAGCATAAGAATTTACTTTGTGGTTTACTGTACTTGTTATCAGGCATTTTATGATTCAATAACCTTTGTAGCATGATTTTGTAACTCAAGCCAACCAAACAATCAAAATTCCTAAACATAATAAGAAATATTCCCACGCCAGTTTTCCCTGGATAGACCTGAATATTTTTCCCAGAAATTTCCAGACTATCCCTGAAGAAATAACCAGAAGTAACAAGACAGAACAAACGAACTAGGTAGAGATCGTTAACGCCCAATCCGCCCAAAGAGGCCAACTCACCAACCTAATTCAAAACCTGTTAGTCAATAAAGTAATTACCCCAAGGGAACCAAATCGCAATCAAATTCCAACCCTCAGAAAAGAGCACTTAGAACTCATTCCCAACTTTGATGGAGCCCCTGAAAAACTAAGACAATTTCTGGACGTGACTCAACAAATTTATGACCGTTTTTATAACCATGATGACCCCAACGGTTTTCAAAAAATAACATCATTAATTCGATTAAAGTAAAGATCCTTCCCCCTGTTGCGGAACAAATCATAATATCCGACCTTACGAACTACGAACAAATCAGACTCTACTAGAGACATACACTGATCGTAGAGATGACATGACTTTGATCATAGAGCTTGTAAACCTAAAGCAGAATGATGGCGAGTCACCATTCAAATTTCACGACAGAATAACAAAAACCTTATATCTGCTAGTAGCATATATAAACAACCATAATATTCCTGACCGCGAAGTTCATATTCGGCCAAACAAAAAATTGGCCCCACGTAGTTTTCTCCTACATTTAAAAGAACCATTATGTAACATGGTTACATGGTATGTAACCATTATGAAACAACCACAAGACCTAGGAGCAGAACTTGATTGATTATCGAATGAAGAGCAACTTCTGAATACTAACAAAGTAAAACCCAGTTCGATCGAAAATCCTCATAGACCCTCACAAAGCTTTAGCCTAACCCAAAAGTACAGCAGAACCTCACCAAACTTTACCGAACAACCAAATAAAAAATTTCCAGAACCCTGAGAGATTCATGTGGTCCTTCACGTAGGATATTAAAATAATAAAACACTGCCGTCAGCAGTCCGCCCTTCCCCTGCGACGCTCCTCACCTCGAATCTCCGGAGGCTCGTCGCAGTCGTTGTTCTCCAGTCTTACCGTCAGGTCTTGCTCTCGTGTCGATAGTTTTCCGAGTTATATATTCAATTATTGTATTTCGGTGTTTTTGAATAAAACAGTTTTTTTAAAAATCGAATTCTTTTATCAAAGAACATAATTGGCGCAGTCTTGTGGACATCCTAAATTTGGGAACTTCTAGAAAACGGGAAGAACAAAACCAAACCGAGTTTTTCTAGAAGGGAATCTACACTCATTCTCTATTCAAAGGAAAACACCTGAACCACCTTCACACACCGGACCATCAAGATCTTACGGAAAAAATCCGTAATTCTCCGGAATCAAGAGACAGACCGACACCGAAGAAGACAGACACGCTGACCCGAGGAAGATTCACCTCGTTAAATAAAAGAATATTGGACGCCGCGCTGGCAAGACCCCTTCCGCTATCTCTCAAGTTCCGAGAGCTCATATCTCCCTACACGCACGGAAGAAGGCCCAGGGACCAGCCTTTTATCTCCTTATCTCTGGACAAGGTAACCTGATGAGGATCCTCTCCGTAGCAGTATTGTAAGTACTTACACATCATTCAACACATCATTCTTGGGGATATCTTCGCCTGCCGCCAGTCTACTTCAAGATAATTAATTTTCAGTCACCAATCTAGTTTTCATACCACCTGTTAACTGGACTAGTTTGGGAGAAAATTTCAAAGTCTATTCCGTTTCATACCACCCGTTACCTGGCGGAATTAGACAATCAAATATTTTTATAAACATTTAGAAAATCACGTTTCAAGCCACCCGTCCTCTGGCGTGATTTAAAAGTAAAATTGCACTATTCAATTTTTGTCTTTTCTCGTTCTGTTGAAAAATCACGTTTCAAGCCACCCGTCATCTGGCGTGATTTTGCAGTCGAATTAAGTACATTGTTTCATTAAGAATAATATTCTTAATATTAAATATTAAATTTTAATATTTAATTTGACATTTCATTGTTTATATTTTGAAAATTTATATTTTATTGCTTTTATTGTGTTTATTGTAATCATCTAACATTCTCAATTTTATTCTGTGTATTGTGTACTACGTACGACTGTGACTAACGGACAGTTCATTTAAAACATTCAAAATTCCTAAAAGCTTAAGGAAATACGTTTTAAAAAGGGTTCATTCACCTTTTGGTAGAATTTCTTCAATCGAGGAGGAAATGGCCGAGGGACACGGACAATCCCAGCCTGGATCGTCAAACCCGATCCCGGGAAATCCATTTAACGACCCTAATTTCGTAGATTATTTCATTAGTCAAAAAATCCAAGAATCATTGAGAAACTTAAACTTGAACAGAAATGGTAGGGACACAGTTCCTGAATTCAAAAAGAAACATGCGGATATGATTCCGACCTTTGAAGGCAACCCGGGAAAACTCCGCCGATTCATTGATTGTTGTGAGTCTGTTGTCAATAGATTTGTAGATGACGAGGATCCAACAAATTATCAAAATGAGGAGGTTTTTAAAACAATCCTGTCCAAAATTCAAGGTCCAGCTTCAGATATGCTAGAGAATTACGTACTGACTGACTTTTCTTGCATAAAAATTGCCCTACTAGAAACATACTCTGACAAAAGAGACTTATTTACTCTAAATCACGAACGAACAGCGTTAAGACATAGGGAAAGCGAAGACCCGTTTCAGTTTCACGACAAAATTAAAGCAAAATTAAACCTTATAATTGCCTATATAAAAAACCATAAAACCGAAAGTCTAAAAAATATTGTAAATTACGCCGTTATAGCTTATAATTCCAGCATTCATTCCGTGACGAAATTGAGCCCCTTTGAAATAATTAATGGACATATTGAAAACGACACTCTGCTAGAAGCAGATTTAAACCGTGATTTAATGACTAACTTTATTGATCAACATAGAGACAAAGTTAGGGCGCTTTATCAAAATGTTCAAGAAAAATCCCAACTTCATAAGGAAAGGATTGCGGAAAATAGGAATGAAAATCGCGAAGATACTCCTGCATTGCCAAAAGACATCTTTGTGAAAACCAAACAAATACAGAGTAAAACCAAATTGAAATATAATAAAAAGGTTATTAAAATAATAAAACACTGCCGTCAGCAGTCCGCCCTTCCCCTGCGACGCTCCTCACCTCAAATCTCCGGAGGCTCGTCGCAGTCGTTGTTCTCCAGTCTTACCGTCAGGTCTTGTTCTCGTGTCGATAGTTTTCCGAGTTATATTCAATTATTGTATTTCGGTGTTTTTGAATAAAACAGTTTTTTAAAAATCGAATTCTTTTATGAAAGAACATAATTTTCATACCAAACCGACGAAAATAATGAAACCCAAACCGAGGAGAACGCTTTTTTAGACGAAAACGGCCTCGAATCCCAAAATTCGAGCTGATTAATATAGAAAAGAAAACCATCAGCGAACTTCTCTTTCTGATACACCCAAAACTCAATTTGAAAATTTTGATAGACAATGGAAGTATTGAAAGCTACATCAACCCCGAAGTGGCACAATGCTTCTTTCCTAATAAATTTAAAACAGAACCGTTCATTATAAAAACTGCCCATGGATCTTCTCACTGTAAACATACCACCTTAGTCCCCTGTGGAGATATATTTCGACAGAGGAACCTAAACCTAAAATGTAACACTTTCCCGAATGCCAAATAGATCTGGAAGAATACTATTTAAACTCTCAAAATTCCCCTACACTACTAGGACCGGAATTCGGGGAAACTCATGTAGTAGAAGCAAGATCCATCAACAAATCAAAAATTAGAGTACAAAACGTTGACAGCGGAGATGCCATATTCCCATACACAAAAATAGGAAAGATGGAAATCCTTGAATGTCAAGTCAATGTGAGAAATCCAGAAACCAATATCAGAATTTTAAATCCCAACACAAGCCCCGAAAAATATGCACAATTACAACCAGTAAAAGTAGAAGTACCCGAAAATTTTGAACCAATCAATTTCGAATCATTAAACAATCACTCGGACGAAAACCCAAAATTAAATTCCGATAAATCCCAAGTACGTTTCAATCATGCGAATGAAGAGGCGAAACTTGCAATCACCAACCTGGTAACTAAATACGCAGATGTTTTCCATCAAAACGATGAATCTCTCTCGATCACTAACAAAATCAAACTCGTGATTAGGACTACGGATGAAATCCCCGTCTATGCACGTAACTATCGCTTTCCCGAAATCTATCGTACGGAAGTAGATAGACAAATAGAAGAAATGTGAGAGCATGGGATTGTCCAACACAGCGAAAGTCCCTGGAATCCACCGATATGGATTAACCCTAAAAAAAAGCCGATGGCAGCGGGAAGCCCAAATTTAGAATCGTGATTGATTATCGTTAATTAAATTAAAAAACATTACAAGATCGCTACCCACTTCCCCAAATTTCTTAGCTACTGGACAAGTTAGAGCGATGCCAGTATTTTAGCGCCATCGACCTAAAATCAGGTTTTCACCAAATCGAGATGAGTTCAGAAAGCATACAAAAGCCAGCATTTAGCACACCAACATACCACCTGGAGGTCAATCGTCTCCCTTTCGGCCTCCGGAACTCCCCTAGTACTTTTCTGAGGTTAATGGACAGTGGCTGCGAGGAATTACGAGCGAATATTGTAGCGTTTATCTAACGACATGATAGTCTACATTACCTCAATCACAGAACACATAAACCGCCTGGAAGAAGTCTTCAAAAGTCTGCGAAGGGCAAACCGCAAGATACAACCCGATAAAACCTAATCCTCCTCCGAAAGGAAATAGCTTATTTAGGTCATGTCATAACCCCAGAAGGAGTTAAACCTAACTCAGAAAAAATAACCGCTATCCAAAATTATACGATCCCCTCTACGCCTAAAGAAATGAAATGTTTCTTAGGTTTGCAAGGTTATTACAGAAAGTTCATTCATGATTTTGCCGAGATCAACAAACAGTTGACCCGCTGTCTGAAGAAAGGTAGTAAAATTGAGTATGTAGAAGCATTTGAAAAGTGTTAACACGTCCTCACCAATGAGCCCATACTCCAATACCCGGATTTCTCTCAACTGTTCCACTTAACGACGGATGCTAGTAACGTAGCTAAAGGAGCCAAGTAACCGGAGCCGACCTTCCGATAGCGTACGCAAATCATAGTTAACATATCCAAAGTCCCCAGTAAAAACCCGGTTAAAATAGAAAAAATGTTCGGAAATGAAACCAGAATTACAGTCCAAGTCCATAAGAGAAAGCTAGAGCCAGAAATTATATAATTCGTTAAGGAGTACGTAATACCAAAAATCAAATATGGAGTATACTTCGTAGAAGATATTTACGAAAATTTCAGCAGTATAAGGCCGGACGCACACATAATCGAACAGAACAGAACACGACAAGACATTTTGACTGACAGTGTCTGATGCGAAGAGTTAATAATGTACGGATAAGGAGTGCCAGCACACCACATCGAACAAGACAAGACAAGACAAAAAACACGACCGAACGGTGTTTTCATGACTGACGCTGTCTGCCGAAGTTTGGCCTTAAATCAAAAGCTGTCAGAAAAACTAGCTGAAGATGTCTCAGAGCTAGAGAACATACTACCGCTACTACACCTCTAAGGGTAAGACAAGAGGTAGCATGGGAGGTAAGTTGGTTAAAGCATTATGTTTTAGAATATAAAAATAGACTGGGTTTCCTTCAGTCTTTCATGCCTCATCACCAAATTAGACCCAGATCGTTTTTTCAACCAATGGGATCTGTTTATCACTACCTTTTTGGCTTAACAACAGATAGAGAAATGAAACACCTGAAGGAAAAATTAGAGGACCAGGATACAACCCTGGCCCACCACGGTCAGATGCAGCTATCAATCCTTAAGGATGGAGAGGGCAGAATAGCAAATGACTCTATAATCCTCCGCAAATTAATATTAGAGTTGAATAGTAAACAAGTTGAAATCACAGACCTAGTGAACGGGCTTCAAGAGGATTTTCAACTTCAGCAGACACTGACCCATTGGAATTCATTGAGGGCCGAAGCCGTCATGGAATTTCAGGAAGCAAGTGCCGGCCTCCAGCGGTTTCAATCAGCTGTAGAAGCTGCTGGACGTGGGCAGCTGACGTCAGATATAATTTCTCCTAGAGACCTTGCCAGTTTACTCACCCAAGTCAAAGAAGAACTTGTTAAATTCAGCGCTACCCTCTCTATACCGTTAGAGCAGTCAAATGAAGACATTTATTGGTACTACCGGGTAGCTAGAGTCAAGATGGGTATTTCACAGGAGGACTTTATCTATACAATCACCATACCCCTACTTGACCCAGAGACAGTGTTTGACCTGTATCGTCTCCATACCCTGCCCGTGTTCGATCAGGAATTAAATGTTTGGATGCAATGGAGCCACTTCCATGAGTACATAGCAATTGACCAAACAGCTGCAACTTATATGCTACCTGACGAATCGGACTAAAAGCTGTGCACTGATGGCATACCCGCCATTTGTAGCGTAGGTAAACCTTTATACACAAGCGCTAAGACTTCGTGTGAGCTGTCGCTCATGACAGGGTCAATCGAACACTGTGAAAGGTCCCTGGCGCAATAAGGTGAGCCAACATTCAAATTCGTTGGGAATCATTGGGCATATTCTGTGGGAAACCAGCTAAATTTAACAGTACGATGTCCTGGTCGAGAGCAATACTTCATTATACTCACCCACTGCGGCCTCATCCACGACCTAGCGAATTGTACACTGATTGGCTCAAATTTTCGCCTAGTAGGTCAAACAACAGTTGAAACAGTAGATTTCAGAACTGTTTATTGGGTGATCACTCCTCATTTACCATTTCTGAGCGGAGAAATTGCTCCCATTACAAAACATGAAAGGCGACAGCTTATGCTGGATCCGAGCAAGTTCAGGGAGATGCTAGAGCGACTTCCAACGTCGGCTTCTTCCCTGGCTATCCACAAAGCAATTGCGCAGCTGAATGCCTCATATGAAGACACGGAAATGAGACTACATCATTGGAGAGTTTTCCATTGGACCACAGGAGCAGTAGGCGTAACCGTGGCTGTTGTGCAAAAACTGGTTCCCTGGTATAAAAAACCACCGGTAATGGTATTCAACACACCGAACACGAGCAGGTGAGGGAAACGGTAGCCCAGAATAGCAGAACTTTACCATTGTTCCATTAATTTAACTTGTACATTAAGAATTATATACCTATTTATTATAAAAATTCAGCGTTTTTGTTTGTTTTGTTCATGTTCTATGTAATTAATGTTGTGACAGGTTAACATAATAATAGTAATGATAATGTATTTGTATTTTTCCAAATACAAATAATATATTATAATATTTTTTGTTTTTATTAATATTTTATGTATATATGTTATGTTGCCGAAACCCCTTATTTAGCACTATTTTCGCTGCATCAGCTCTCCGCACTTATAAAAGCCGCAGCCTCCCACCAAGACCTTTAGTCTTGCTGTCTCGCTGCCCGAAGTTACACGTGTCCGTTCCCTGTTGTCACTCGTGAGTTGTGCGTTCAATAAATCCATCGTTTTTTAAAAACTCTTTTGTTTCGAGTCCCAATATAACTGGCGCTGTCTCGTAGGACATTCTCCCGGTTTCAAAAGTGAACTTTTCGAAACTTTTTCTTTTCAAAAAATTAGGGGAGACGAAACGAACTGAACATTAACCGCGAGTGCACTCCGCGAAAAAGGATTACGGTACAACATCATCGACGCCTGGCAGCAATACTCCTGACGATGATCCTTGGATACCCTGCGTGGCTGTAAGTAGAAGAGAATATTTCATTTACTCCACCCCAAGAATCGCGTCAGTAGAGGTAAACCCCGCCTCACATAGTTTAGATCGACTGGATGCCCTGTGTTGTCGCGAAAGAAAAAGATTATTTCTTCCGCACCTCCCCAGCGATAACGTAAATTAGTCTGACTGGATACCCAGAGTTGCTGCAAGTGAAAAGGAACATTTCCTTGCACCTCCCCAGCAAAATCCTAGTTTTAGATCGACTGGATGCCCCGAGTTGAGCAATCAAAAAGAGAATATTGTTGATTTGCGCCTCCCCAGCGATACTGGCCCGATAGAAATTAAGAATAAATCCAATAAAAATTTAAATAAAACAAGTAAATAAAATAAAACAAATAACTTCAAAATAAATCGTAACGTTCCGTTAATAAAATAAACTAACGTTCAAGATAAAACAATATCAAGCCTCCAGCCAAATGACTCCAGCCGATCAACAGGACCGACGTCACCCCCGAGGAGACCAGGGGCCGAGGGTGGCCGACCGCCACGTCGCCGACTCTCCGCCTTGGACCCACCGCCTCTCCGCCGTGGACACACCGCCTACATACCCCATACATCAAGGTATTGTGTTGCCCCATCCTATTTAATACCAGAAGAGTTTCCTTTTTTGTTAGAGTTCCGCATTTATAGCCCCCAGATCCTAGGAATGAGGCTATAGGGGCCCAGCATCGGCGCCAACTTCATAGGGCCAGTGTTAAAGCATTTCCCCTAATATAACGGTTCAAATGGACTAACGTTATTCTGAGTTCTACCGAAGCCCCTCGTTCCTAATCCTTGCACACCCCCTACACGCTCCCATTGATCTATTTACACCTAGTTCAGGGTATATGGGTAAGATAGGGAGCGCTCAGCGGCTCCTCCCCCAGGCCTGTGCTTCTCCCGTTTTAGGTGCTGCCTCCAGGGACTTCAAGAGCTCGCCACCCGATCCGCAGGTACACAAGAGGAGAGCACCGGAGTAAGAGCACGGTCTTAGGGGCGCGGCGAATGCAGGACCTTGGGTAAGTTACCGCCCGGGGGTAGTCGCTGTCCCCCGGGACCCTCCTCGCGCCGTAGGGAAAGTCAGGTTGGCGGCCCGAGGGGGGTGGGTGCTGACAATATTTGGCAATTTCCTGTTCGCCATGCGATTTCGTTTTTACCATCAGGTGCGTTTATTTGTATGAATTTAATTTAATTTTATGCTTTATCATTATTTTCACTTTTCGTAGTCCAGCAATGTAAAAAGAAAATGAAGGAACAAAAATTGTTCTGCCTCTTCCAACTATAAACGAGAAATCAATTCTTCCTTTTAAAAGATGTTAAGTATACTCTCACGGTTATTAAAAGAAGAATTATTAAAGTTTTACTGGTCGTATCGTAGAATCGACCTCAGTTCTACACTGGTTCTTCAGTAGTAAATGTTATAACAGTAGTAAATATTATAATATAATATTTACTACTGAAAATGACCTGAACAAGATCGAAATATATTAATTTTTCAAAGAAACAATGTAGAACTGAAGTCGATTCCTACAATTTCAACATCAAGTTCTATAAAGAATGACTCCTCCACCCTCACTAAAGTAAAGTTTCATTTATTTTTTAAATTTTATTTTATTTTAATTCCATTAATTTTATTGGGTTATTAAAAGAAAAAATAACCAAATCACGCCGAAGTTGTTGAGATTTGGTCAAAAAGATTTGGGGACCACCTAACCCCAAATGGGAGTTACATACTCTCACACAGTTCATGGGCCAGACGGCGGAATGGTAGTACCATATTATCTAGTAGGTATTTTCTTGAAAAATTCGCAAAAAAAAAAAGTTTTTAGTTTGAAACTAAGAACTAAACTAATAGTTTTAGTTGAAAATGGAAACTAATTTTGAAACTACTTCGGTTTTAGTTTCTCCAATCAAGTATAATTCATATCATTAGCGATTTTTTTAGGAAACGAGGAACAATTTAAATTGGTATAAAATAGTAAAGATAAGGGAGAGCAGGTCCCACAACAACTTTTAAACAAGGAATTATTTTACTTCAACTTTTTCTAAGTCTGACTGGTCTCATTGAAGTGTGATAAAGCTTTTGTATGTAAATTTTACATTCTTGCAGTGCCGCACTAGTGGAGAGTATTTGTTGAGTTAATTCCCTCCACTGCGATGCAACTCTGAAGTTGATGATAACGCCGACGACGACAACTTTAGTTCAGATGAACAATGGGGGGCTGCCAATGATTTTTCAGCCTTCGTCAAATGCTGAATATTCACGAAGATGAATAATTCCAACTGCTTGAAGAAGAACAATTCCAACTGGTTGAAGAAGAACAGCAATTGCTCTCTGGAACTTGAAACCACTTTCTATCCAACTCCGGGACCTTCCTCACGTCCTGATATGACATTTCGAAAGCACAATGCAACCATAAGAAAGCGTCAACCCGCTCCTAAGAAAAGGAACGCTGTCAAGAAAAATAAATACGAAAAAGGGAACGCTGCCAAGATGAAAAAAGAGAAAAAATTGAACTTCTTCAAGTAAGTTGAAACTAAAAACTGTTAGAAAAACACGTTAGTATCTAGCATCTGGCAGCTCTAGTATCTCTATGTTTCCCTTCTTTCTTTGCACGTGGAGGCCCCAACCATTTTCGAAGCAAGTGTCGACTCCTGCTGAAACTCCAAGGATGGCAAACCAGACTAACGTACATATTCGTACTTCTGCTCGTTCTACAACCACAATATCATTAATTTGATTGTTGAAGAAACCAACAGGTATTATTTTCAAAAAAAGAGCTCTCAACCCCCCATGCTAGACATTGTGAATATGATTCGATAGAAGGTAAGCTTTGTGATATCAATCCATCTTTCATACGGGAGTTCCCGATATCAGTAGGACGTAAACTCTCACCCGCTCTCAACGAACACATACTGACAGTCTATAGTCTACGCTACACATTGCAAATGAGAGGCTTTCGAACCCGCGTCCGAGAAACGGCATAAAACTAAATAACCGTAATAAAGAGGACTCATAAATGGCTTAGGCGCTGTAAAGAAATTTATAACACGAAATCTCGATGACCAAGATAGAAAGATATACTATAAACTCATAAAACAATTAACAACAGAAAATTCTCGAAACTCAGTTTGTCTAGAAAAAGAACACCATCTTATAGTAGAACTTATCAAGAAGTATAATGACACTACAACCATATCGAACCAGAATAACTAGGAAATTAAAAACAAATTGTGAAAGAAAATTAACTCCCCCTTTGACAAGACATCATTCTAGCGTGAAGCAACAGCGTAAATTATAATAAATCCGACATGATAGTCTCCCAACTGAAAGAAATGGAAACCTCCCCAACCTTTTGTAAACTAGGCGTCACTCATCCTCGATGTTTCTACAGCCTTCCTAAATGGAGAATACATGAGGACGTATATATGAAACTGCCAGCTAACTGCCGGAAACCTAGATGATGAGGATCGAAAAAAATAGTTATCGAAATAGTTGGAGGTGGCATGATTGCTAAGATGCGATGTCTGAATGCTGTTGGAGAGTTTTTTTCATACAAGTCTTTCAGAACTTCACAGAGAAATTCAAGGCCTTAAGAGAGGGGAGGGAACAAAGAACTAAGAGCTACACCATCCAGGTGAAAATCCAGAAGTTCTTGGAGGATGATGAAAACAGTCGGTGCTGCCCTGGGAAAAAAGATTTTATCATCCATAAGAAACGGCGCTATCAAAAAAGGTAAGTGAACGACACTCTTCGAAACCTGTAGCGCAAATACATAGGGTCAAACCCACGCATAATTATTCAACTTTTTGCCGATTGCCACCTCCCTGTTTTGTCTACGCATTGTATTCGGCTCGGGACACCTGCCTTTGTCAACGCCATGAAAACTTTCGTTTGCTCCTTTGTGGTTTGAAGTCCCATAATGTGATTGATTGTGACTCCGTCAGTAAATTCATCAACAGCCTATGCTGTGACGAGCCCTCTGATGAATGCTTGCAAAGAAAATGCACATTGTGTCACCACAAGATCGTCAACATTCGTCTTTTTGATGGTGCAGTGAGTTTCAATCAATTCCATTGGACAATCATCAGTGAACAGAGAAATATAAAAGGTAATCTCAAGACCGTGAAAAGAGTAGTGAAATTGCAATCAGTCATAACTTTGAAGGAAGCAGTGAATATGATGTTTGATTCACTTGAAATGATGCTCCAGCATACTCTCAAAATAAGCCACAAGGCAAGGACTTTCTCTTCACTGCGCAAACCACAGCAAGGAGTCCTTGCTGTACATGTGGATTTCAGTGAAAACTACATGTGCAAGTACTCCAATGAGCCTCAGTCAGTTCACTTTGGAGCTTCCCGACAACAGATCTGCTTACACACAGTTGTGGCCTATTGCGCAGGTGATACGAAATGTTTCTGTACCATTTCAGAAAACTTGAGGCACGACGCACGAGCAATTGCTGCACATTTGCGTCCAGTCTTGGTTCAAATGCTCCACAGTTATCCCCAGATTGACACAGTGCATTTCATTTCTGACAGCCCTTCTCACCAGTACAGAAACAGAATTCTGTTCACTATTATTGGAAAAATGTTTCCGATGATGTACCCACAAATTAAGAAGATTTCCTGGAATTATTCGGAATCTGGTCACGGGAAGGGGCCTGTAGATGGGGTTGGAGGCACTCTAAAACGGATTGCTGACCGAGTAGTGGGGGAAAACAAAGATGTATCTGATCTTGACTCATTTGTGCGAACAGTTAAATCAGCAGTTACTAAAATTGACATAACTGTAATACTTCCTGACGACATTTCCAAGATGGACGACAACATTACAAATGATATTCTCATTGCACCTGTTCGTCAGACAATGAAGATCCATCAAGTCACCCACAACACTGAACATCGAAGCTTGCAATTCAACTCCCTAAGCTGCATGAATTGTGAGCTAGGGCAAACGTGCCACCACTATTCACTTGGCCCTCCTGTCCAGATTGGCCATTACCAAGGGACCTCAGCAGTAGAATCCTGTTCTGCGCCACTGTTTACCCCAGTCATCGAGGAATTGAACTGGGTAGCGGCAATTTTAGGAGACGCTTGTTACCCCGGTGAGTGATTAATTTATTTTTTCGAATATCATTTGGTTTCTAATTTATTCGTGCGTCTTCCCACCACTAGAAATTTCAGATGTGGATATAAAAATAATGATTTCATGTTTTTAATAATTATTTTTCGTTTTTGTTTCAGGTATTGTGGAAAAAATTGAAGACCAACAAGTTTTTGTTAACTTCATGGCCCGTTCTGGCCCAAATAACCTTTTCATGTGGCCACACATTCCCGACAGGCAGATTATTCCATTGAACGGGTTGTTGTGCAAATTAAAGAGTCCTCCTGTATCAGTCTCAAGCCGCCTAATGAAAGTTGAAGACTATAAATACATTGAGTTCCTTAAAAATAGCATAATTTGATCTCAGCTCAGCTATAATATTTTTTGCTCTTAAGTCTTGGTTTACCAAAAGTATTAACTTCTAGTTTATGAATCGAGTCAATTATTCAGATGTTTATTCGTTGTTTTCTTAGTTCTAGTTTATGAATTGATTCAATTATTCTGATGTTTATTCGTTGTTTTCTTAGGTATAAAATTAATATGAAGAACAGGTCGATTTGAGACGTGCTAAGACTGAAATTTTTCCAGATCTAGCAATAAATAAGTGATAATTCATTTTCATAGGTCCGGCAGTCAACATTTACCAGCGAATGAAAATTCTTATTCTTTCGCATCTCGCCTGATTGCTGTGATAACCAGTACCTAGCGACTAAAGAATTATTGTTTTAGTTTTCTAAGCAATTTTTAATAAACAAATACACTAATTGACTCAGTATTTTGTTAAACATCCTCAGTGTTGTCAGTCACGTGGAGGGATGGTTATGTGTTCAACAAGTAAAGAAATGTGGGATAAATTACATTATGTGTATGAACAGAGATCAAAGCAGAGGCAGGACAGACTTTTCAATATGTTTTTCTGTATAAAGGCAAAAGAGCCTACTGATTCGGTGGCAAAACATATAGCTAAGTTGGAAAAACTTTGGATGGAAATCCAAGATGGGACTTGGAAAGAAGCTAAAGTTAAGCAAATTCGATTAGATATTAGTTAATTCCTAAGTAATTCGTTAGTCAAACTGTCAGTTCACAATGGCAAACGCGTATTGAATCTTTTTGGACGCGGGAGTGCGCGAAAATCTTGCATCTGAAGGTAGAGCTTTCTACAATCAGTTGCATCGATGGTCAAGCCGAGCTCAAGCCGCCTTTGATGACCAGCATCACACCGCTCAAAGTATACAGCTCGTTTTCTCTTTCATCGAAGAAGGTAAGACGTTGCTTACACGATTAGACGAGTTCCAAAATTAACAAGTTGAATAAGTGTTAAGTTCATGGGTGAGTTGGAATCTCTTTATGCTATCCTATCTCGCAATTTCGCCTCAATCCAAATCTAGTAACCCATGTGAACCCATTGCTTGTTCCGATACTCCTGCTCTTCAAGTTGTCAAAATCTTGAACGTGCTACTTCCCACTGTTCCTGCATTTGATGGAGATGTAACGAAATTCTCGCATTTCAAAACTGTGTTTGATCAATCAGTTCATGATATTCCTGACACTCCTGAACGCATTAAATTTCAGGCATTCGTCAGCAATTTAGAAGGCAATGCGCTTTCCCTTGTAAATAATTCTTTCTCTCAAGCCTCTGATTATAACGAACTATATACCAATCTATGAAGGGTAAATACTGGAAAATATTTAGTGGCCAGGGCAATATTCAAAAAACAGGCTCAGTTACACAAAGTCCAAAAGGGGCAGGTTCAGCAAAACTATAAAAGACCCAGCATTAGCTGCCGTTTTTTTGACAACTTTTTTCGACTCAGCCTGTCTGATCAGGATGCACAGGTGCGAATATGGGATTCTTTCCATTGGAACGCTGTGGGCCAATCGCCTAGATGGTGAGTCTTGTGCGGAAACTCGGAGAGTCAACATCCGAGAGCTCTCTCGTTTAAAGAAATAAGCAGTGCTCAGTAGGTAGTTCAGTGTCTGGGAATTTTTACACTACGAGATGGATGACCCGAACAATGATGTAACAATCAAGGAAGTTGTTACAAAAACAAGGCAAGAATTATTCCAACACCGTGAGGCTACAAACGTGATCCAAAGAGTGGATGCCCATGTAAGTGATGCATTCAATCATTTGTGTAGTGTCAAAGCTTCTCTATGCAATTACCTTGGTCAAGCTGATAATCGAATTTTAATTTTGAATCAAAATATGAAAGTACTTGAGGACAAGCAAGGGGTACCCAAATCGACTCAATCCCATGCTCATAAGTCTCACAGCACAGATGAGGAAGATCTCGAAAGAGAAACTGATTGGATCTTGAAAAGGTCACGTAAAAAGCGCAAAGCTGACTGATCACCAGAATTAGAGGCTGAGGCCTCCAACGAACTTAAGGTTGGCAAAAATGTCACCAAAATGTTAGAAAACAAGCCCAAAAAGGACCCATTCCTCCACCCATAAATGTTATAGGTTTAAAGAGCTATTCGTCTGTCAAGGACATCATTAGGAATATTTCTAAAGAGAAATTTAAAGTTACTGCACTCAACAACGACGTTTGGAAAATGAACGTAGAGTCTCGTGAAAACTGGAAAGTGATCACCGAAAAACTACGTACAGAAAAAAACAATGATACACGTATCTAGATAAAGCTGACAGACCAATTAAGGTTAGGGCTAGAGGTTTACACGCTTCATGTGAAAAAAAAACGAAATTATCGAAGACTTAAAACATCAAGGTTTTAATAATCTAGATGTAACCAACATACCCAAAAAAGAAAAAATGAGAGAGGGGTAAGTAATTGAAACTTTCAAAAACCCCTGCCCCTATTTATGTTAGCATTTGAAAAAAACCGAAGATATAATCAAAATACATAATATTAAGGCTATTCTCAACATAATTGTGAAGATTGAGCCATTAAACTTTAATGAATAAAGAATGCCTCAAAACTTATTGCTCAATGCCAAAGCTACCTCCACACTCAATCCCACTGTGGAAAGGAACCAGCATGTGTGAAATGTGCTGGACAACACATTACAGCTGGATGTACCCTAGACAGGGCTGATACTCCCGAATGGCTAAATTGTCGAGGAAATCATCCTGCAAATTATCTGCGGCTGCGAAGTAGCTGAAGAGCTACAAATAATGAAAAACAATGTCACTAAACCAGGAGTGAAAGAATCTAGTAGACGGAATCTCTCTACTGAAAGAAGTGGTAGCAGGGGGAAATCAATCACTACAATAACGCCAGGCACTTCTACTCCTAAGGCTTCATATGCTAATGTAGCTGCAAAAAAGAAAAAAAAAACTGGTGACTGCGTCGAGCACTGAAAAAATGCTAACGCAAACTCTAGACAGATTGAATGAACAAAAACATAACGATAAGCTGTTATTCGAGAGAATAGCCAAACTAGAAAAAGGTCAAACCAACTATGGAATAATATGATGGAACTAACACGAAGAATAGCAACATGGAATGCAAATGGATTATTTAATCACATCAAAGAAGTTGAAATATTCCTTCCTTCTAATAAGACAGATATTTTACTCATTTCTGAAACCCATTTTAATTGCTCTTCTTACGTCAAAAAAGAGGGTACGTTTGCTACCACACAATACACCCTAGCAATAAAGGTAGAGGTTCGGGAATCATATTTAAAGAGAACAACGTGCACCATGAAGAACCGAAAATTGAGGAGGAAGAAATGCAAGTTCCCCCGGTTAATGTGCAACTCAAAAACAAATGCTTCAGAATTGCAGCAATCCACTGTCCCCCCAGGCAAAACTTGAAGAAAGTTGACAACAGAGGCCTTTTCAAAACGTTAAGAAACAACTTCATTATCCGAGGAGACTATAATACCAAAAATACTTACTGGAGTTCACGATTAACTACGTCAAAAGGTAAAGAACTGTACAAAGCAGCATTTGTATTCAAGTGCGATTCCCACTCATCTGGAAGGGCTACATACTGGCTCATGGATGCTAACAAAATCCCTGACCTAATTGAATTTTTTATAAGCAAAGGTATCTCAAGTGGATATAGTATATAAATGTTGAGGACAGTCACGAGCTACCCTCTGATCACTCACCAGTTATTGCAACAATCAGTGAAAAGGTGATTCTAAAAGAAAAAACTCCCCAAGTTTGTTCAATAGAAAAACTAGTTGGGCCTGTTTTTGGCAGCAATTGGAAACATCAATTATTCTGAAAGTACCTCTGAAAACTCTAGAACAAATAGAAGACGAACTTGACCTGAGTAATCTGACTGCAGAGTGAGATACAGAGTATTCTCTCCACAAGGTAACTAAAAACATGAAAAGACCCAAAGTTATCTCACCCCCAATTAAAAAGGATGATGGGACATGGGCCAGAAGTAATTTTTCAACCGTTACCAAATCAATCACCAGACGAAAATACAACTCGGACAGAAAAAAATGGACAAACTCGAAATACTGCCAGTTACACTGAAAGAACTTAAAAGTGAAATTAAAAGCAACATTAATGCTAAAAGGACTCCCAGTTACGACCTGATATCAGGTCGTATAGTGAAGGAGGTCCCCAAAAAGGCAGTGCTTAAATTGCTTCACATTATCAGTGCTACTTTTAGGCTGAAACATGTACCATCCCAATGGAAAGTCGTGGAAGTCATTATGATTTCCAAACCAGGTAAGTCACTAAACTAAAAAAGAAGATGGGGTACAGGCCAATATCCCTCCTCCCTGTTATGTCAAAACTGTTTGAAAAGCTGCTTCTTGAAGACTTGAACCACTAACAGAAGATAGAAATTTGATCCCAAATCACCAATTTGGATTCAGACAACGGCACTCTACTGTAGATCAAGTCCATCGAATTACTAATATAATTGAAAAGGTCCAAGAAGGTAAAAAAATATGTGACAGTATCTTCTTGGATGTGGCTCAAGCCTTTGACAAGGTTTGGCATGAAGGACTAGAGTAGAAACTGCACAGGGATCTCCCAAGACAGTACTACTTACTACTGAAGTTCTACCTTGAAAATACACATTTCAGGAAGCAAGATGACCAATACTCCGGCTTGAAGCCCATTAAATTAAAGCAGGGGTCCCGCAGGAAAGTGTCTTAGGGTCAGTACTCTACCTCCTGTACACGGAACTTACCCCAACAAAAAGGCACAGCTGTTGACACGTTTGCAGATGATTCCTGTTGAATAGTGCCAACAAACTTGAAACAATCAGCCACTACTTGTGCGGGTTGCCTACGCTGTTCGCCGCAGGCGTCAGCGGTTTGTGAACCGCGATCTGTTTCACCCAATTTATTGTTAACTGATTAACACGGATTATTCATTTCTCTCTCAACTGATTCCGTTTTTTCGTTAGTTATTTTCGGTTTTCTCAAATTCTTTTACCTCCATTAGGTTATGGTCCCAGCATTTGAACTGAAAAGGTGAAAAGTGGCGGTTTTCCCTTTTTACACTGGGCAAAAAGTGATAGAAAATTTCGGATCACCATGTGAGTGAATTCCTTTGTTCGGATTGCGTCACGCAATCTGCGGCTTCCCTATTACAATGAGCGCTCAGTCAAGTTCAACTAATATCGAAAAACTGACCGGTTGCGAGAATTTTGCGTCCTGGAAAATGGCTATGAAGGCTGTTTTGATAATAAAGGAACTGTGGGAAGTGATCGAGATACCTCTGGTTGTCTGTGAAGGAAAAAGGCAATTGAAGGAGATTGATTTCACTAAGGACAAGAAAGCACTGTCTGAAATGATGCTGGCAGTCCACAAAACCAATTATCCCCATATTCAGAATGCCTCAACGGTGAAGGAAGCTTGGAATTCCCTGCAAAGGGCTTTTGAGGATAGCGGACTAACGAGGAAGGTCAGTTTGTTAAGGGAACTATGCAACAACCGTCTTGAAAACTTCAGGTCTGTAGAAAAATATTGCAACAGCATTTCATCTACAGCTCAAAAATTGAATGAAAGAATGGGTTGGAGCTTTATTATTGGCAGGGTTAACCGATGAGTATAGGCCCGTGATAATGGGATTGGAAAGTTTGGAGCCCCGATCACAGGCGATTCTGTGAAGATAAAACTTCTTCAAGAAATTAGTTCCCGTCCATCTGATATAAAAACCTCCAATCAAGAAACGGCGCTATACGTTAAAAAGAAGGGTAGGATCAAATGTTTCTCTTGCGACAAGTTTGGTCATATGGATAATAAATGCCCTTCCAAAAATAAAAAGCAGAAACCTTCTACTGACAGAACACCAAATAACACAAATAGGGGCAAAAAGGCCTTTATTGCATGTACTCTCAAGATGCAAGATAAAAATGGTTGGTATTTAGATTCGTGTGCCTCAACACACATAACTTGTGATAAGAACTCCATCAATACAATTTCTGAGAAGGAAGTAAAAGTAAGTGCAATCGACCAAAGTGAACTTATTGCAAAAGTAAGTGGGAATATCAGCTTAGATGTCATTGCTGGAAATGATGGTGTGGAAGTGGAAGTCAATGATGTGCTTCTTATCCCCGAAGCAGCTGTAAATATTTTGTCAGTTAACAAAATCGCCGAGAAGGGTCATACAGTGGTGTTCGACCAACAAGGAGGTCGTATTTATGATGAAAGTGGGGATTTATTTGCTACTGCGACCTGAGAAAATGGGATTTATCGCTTAAATACACGCTCACCAGTATCACCAGCCAACATGATATAGAAGCTGCAACACACAAACTACAGACGTCGTGAGGTTTCTAAGTGGACCAAGATGTGGAGAATGAAGCTATTTGGACCTACCTATGGGATACAACTCTGGGGCGGTGACAAGAAATCTAATATTAATAAAATCCAAACCTCTCAGAATAAAATACTGAATATTGAGCCCCTTGGCGATACATGCGAAACGATGATATTCATCGAGATTTGAGATGGAGACAGTCTATGAAATTATTGCAAAATACGCGCGGAAGCATGAAGGAAGGTAAATTCTGACGTCTCAAACGAAACAAACCCCAGGATTTAGTTGTGCTGTGTGAATAGAAGTGCAATCGAACTCAGTGCTATATAATCCCGCTCTGAAATGTATTTGATTTTTCAGTTGCAATCACAAAAAAAAAAACTTTTTCAGTTCACCCTGTCTGATCAAGATGCACACGTACGAATATGGGATTCTTTCCCTTGGAACGCTGCCGGCCAATTGCCTAGACGAAGCTGAAACCCTTATTGCCCAAGACAAGGAGCTTCTCAAAAGAGGGCCATCAGTGACAACAAAAAGAAAATCACTATCGTGAAATGGGATACCAAAGTGGCAACTCTGGGGTCCTCGTACATTGGAGTAAAGCCTGTTGGGTCTGTGAACAGGTGGTCGACGACTGAAGGAAAAAGAGCCAGCGTTCCGTGTCCCAAAATTGTCAAATAGTACAACTCCTTCATAGGAGTGTTGATAAGGCTGATATGGTGACGTCGCTTTACAAGACCGTTGAGTAGTTTCAAGTGGTACATGGCTATTTTCGCCCTCCTCCTTGACCTAAGCCCGTCGAATGCCTGGCTCCACTACCCAACTGACCAACCACAGGTTACTGTGTACAGTAGGTGTACTCCAAGACAGGGAATTTCCATATTTCTCGTATATGGACTCTTGTTCTATATGTTTTACTTATGATCTCTTTTGTAATCCTCACTTAAGAACCACTTCAACAACAGAAAACCAAAAAGATTTTACCAGTATTCTCATTAATTAAGATGCTCTTCTCACACTAAACGTTTTCAAAACAAAAACCATACCAAAGGTAGGTATTGAACTCTATGAGCACAAATTGAACAAAAGAAAACGCTGTACTATAAACTCGAATATTCATGAAAAGCAAGACACGTTACATATCAACAGCTTGAGTCTTAGTATACATTTCAGAATATCTACTTATAATTTTTGGGTGAAAATGTTTTCAGTGAAGGTGAAATCAATCAAAAAACTAAAACTAAACAATGAAAATATTTGGAACGTTCATCATGGAGAATATAAAAGCCTTCCAACCGATTTCATTCTTCAATTTACTTGAGGAGTGGAATGTGAATTGAAGGTGCCTAAAAATCTTGGGTAAAGTTCTGGTCAATACAAATGAGCTGTCCAAGTGGACTATATGAATTTACAAAGAAAAGATATGTTGGAGTTTCTCAAATACAATATTTCCAACAGTAAATCCTCTCATTAAAAATATATTGGTCCCATTCAACATTCTTCACAGAAAAACTGCCAGACAAACTTCAATAGCAGGATTTTTTTTTTTTTTATAATATCACAATAAAATTAGTTGAGTCACCAAATCCCTCCCCCCCACTCATAACATATACATGTTATACGAAAAAATTAAGGCAGTGCTGAGAAGGCAGAGAGAATACAGCGGCATAATATTAAATTCCAAGGTTAGAAAGTACTAACATTACCGAAATTAATCAGAATTAAAATATTTCAAGTAACAATGAAAACTGTAATTAGAATGTATGGACTACCCACCCACTCCATTCTAAGTATTAGTAATTTATGTTCTGTATGTCAGGAGAAAGAATCTTTGACGAGGTTGAGTGTACGTTCCTCTCACCCTCTTGAACTTCTTAAATAAATTCATCATGTTGCCAATACTATCTAGCAAAACAATTCATAGATAAAATAGAAATGAAATGTCCTATGTTTTCTCCCATTTTATATCTTAATAGTCCCGATCAATCTTGGCTTTGAGTCAGTTTATGAGTACTCTAATCGTTGCGATGGAACTATATAATAGATGCAATGGAATTTTATGGGAATGTGCCATAGATAGTCCATAATGAATTTCACTTGTTCACGCACAAACTTAAAAAAGTTGCTATAATATTCATCAAGTTGATCAACGACTAAGGGTCATACGACTTAGACATACATTTACTAGTTCATTACTAAAAGTTTGTTGATTGAATAAATAGTATACCTTCAACTACAAAATTATGATCCTTGTAAGAACTATAGCAGGTACTGTCTTAATCCAATTTTGAAGAAATTACCACAAATAATAAATTGGCAGTTGGGGACAAGATGATCCATTCGCTTTGGATTTTATTGCTGCTTAATCAATCTGCAGAACCATGAACAAGCATAACTTCAACAGTTTCCATCGTATATCCATAAATTTTATTGGAATAGTACTCGTTGAGATCGAAGAGTAAAACACGGGAAATTTATTGTTTCTGGTTCACTAGCCTTTCGCAAACATGAAATTTGGAAAAGAAGTATAACTTCTACAGTTTCATCCATGTTTTCGGGAGTGGGGGATGACGTGAAAAGGAATTTGGATGATCTATCAATACTACTGTTGCCAGGTTTGAGGCATGCTCGGCAAATATATACGTAAAACCCAGTCTATATTCTATTTCCACTTTCAATTTAAATAATATTAAATCGCACTATCACAGTTTGTTCAAATTGAGCTTCTTCAAAAATATATTTTCCCATCTCAAGGGTTGGAGTAGTATGAGTTAAATTTGAAAAAAAGAAGAGTTTACAAACAATCCCACTGCTCAGAGGTGAAGCAACCGCAGTGGCTATTCACTGGGTTATCTCCCAGCTGTTGTGCATTTCATGTTGTCCTGCATAGACGAGAATCTTATGAGTTTAAATTAATCAAAGTTGTGTTAAAAATGTCAATTCAATTTTCTAAGAAGTGAAAACCCAAACGCCAAAAATATACATATATGTAATATACAGTACATACAGGGTGTCCCAAGACACCCCATCCTAAAATCGCCCAAATGGGAGCAAACAAGAAAATTTTTTTGTGAATCTTCATACTTTATTCCAAGGATCTCAAATATCATAATTGCGCACTCCACGCAACCATGCGCAGTTGACACTAACTTTCTCATTTCAAATGTAAACCAGAATTTTTTATTGCAGATTCGGATTCTACCTTCTACATTCTAATTCATAAAGTAGGAACACTAATGAGACCAGTTGTTTCTTATATTGGTGCCCCAGCTTACTAATTGGCTAAAAAAACTAAATACGTTGCTCAGAAATAGAATCAACTTTCGGCCACAGAATACTGTTAAAAATTCACTAGATTTGGTTTGAAAAATCAAAGATATTCAAGCACCCCCAAATGCCAAACTTGTTTCTTTTGATATGGTGAGTCTTTTCACAAAACTTCTTTAGGTTTGGTTAAGGATAAAACTAACGTTCAGGATAAAATGTTCATGTGGGCTTGAGTACTGTAGTCAAACTGGTATGAAATTTAGGGAACGAATAAAAGAGTATGAAAAGGATTTCAGGGACAACAAAGGTGATTTTGCCTTTGCAACTCATCTGAATTAGTCCAATCATAGCTTTAGTTTTCATCTGACAAACAGGCAGTATGTAGAATTTCACCACTTTTGCCCAAAGGCAAAGGTTGGTTGTGCTAGAAAAATTCGAAATTGTTAAGAGTGATAGGTCAGGAAAATGTTCAAATGATGTCACTCTTCGAAATATTTTACCATTATTGGGTTCATTCTTGTAATAAGTTTGTCTCCCTCTTTCAATAATGTCACTGCTTGTGCCCCTTTCACTTTGTAAGCCTTGAGTAGCATTAGTTGGTCCTCCCCACCCCTTTCACTTCCCTGAGCCAATAGGATTCAATCTCCTTTCGCTTGATCCTATATAAGATATGCTTTCTGAGATGTAACTTCAGTTCATGTTTGTTACTGATGATGACCTAACCGTCGAAATCGATTTAACTGTGTAACTTTTTACGTTCGTGGAAATGTAGAGAACGTTCTATCTTACTCCGATTCTATTGAAATGGGTTTCCACCACTTCTTCACGAGTGAATTAGGTGGTATGGTTCAGCAAGCACGCAAAGTTGGGCAACCCCAAAATTGTCAAATAGTGGCACGTGAAGTATCATTGTTTTTTAACGCTGATTCACGTGATGCTATCCATTTCTTGAGTTGACTCAAGGTTTGAAGAAAAATGACCAAAGTTGGTTTATTTCATTCATTTTTTATTTTTGGCGCCTGTTTTCCGATTGTTATGGGGATCAATTTTCGAGGTCTGGTTGATAAATTTAAAAAAAGGAAATTGAAACCTTCTCTAGTGATCAAATAGAAAATCATCTCAATCTGAGAGTTGAAAGTCGGCGTAAATGATGAATTTTTCAGGTGAAATAACCAAATTTCGGTCATTATTCTGCAAAAATTGAGTTGAATCCAGAAAAGGATAGCATCACGTGAATCAGCATAAAAAAAAAAAAAATGAAAATTCAAGTGCCACACTCCAATGTTTACCATCATCCACTATTTGACCATTTTGGGGTTGTGCAACTTTGCATGCTTGCTGAACCGGTTGTGCACAATAAAAAAAAATTGGTTGTGGAGTCAAATTTTCATAAAATGTTGGGTAGAATCCTAATCTGCAATAAAAAGGTGGGGTTTCTATTTGAAAGAAGAAAGTTAGTGTCAATTGTGCATGGTTGCGCAAATTGGGCAAATTGATATTTGAGACCCTTGGAATAAAATATGAAGATTCAAGGAAGAGTAGGGGGGGGCAGCTTGTGGGACACCATGTGGATATATTTATATAAGTATTGTATAAATACATGTATGAATATCTTTACAGGGTGGTTCTAATGAATATATATTTATTTCATCCGTAGAGTGAGGGATTTAGAAAAAATTCAACACGTGTTACCTTCTTTTTTTTTTTTTGCCCTGCATTCAACTTTGCTATTTACATTTTTTTCAACTTCGGCGAATCAGCCCGTGTGAGCTAACTTCGTTTTTTCAAATGGGAACGGAAATTCTCCATTTTATTTGAAAACTCAACTTTTATAAAAGGCTAAAACCATCCTGTCTTCTTCAAAACCTCTCCAGTAAATTTTACTTCTCATCTCCCAAACACAGATTCTCAGGACGATACGACTTGATGCTTTTACAAAAAGTACGATTGAGTGAGCTCGTTTCATTAGCTACTACAATCTCGATTTTAGATGCCATGAGCCAACTCAACCTTCTACCTCTACCATGAGTTTGGCCAGCACAGAAATCAGAAGATAGTTCACCTTCCAGGATTATTTTTTAATTTTTCAAGGTTAACAAAACCGAAATGGGAGAAAATCCATATTTTGGGAAGAGGTTTTGAGTCCTCACACGAGGAAATAGATGTCCAATTCACTGATGAAGTTTTCAAGTAGATAGGATGGGTTTGCTTTTAAGAAATGCCGTTTTCCTTCTAAAAGAAGTACATTTTTCATTGATCATTTGATCAAAATGTAGTCAAAGCAGGAAACGAACAATGATTAAGCGCAAACAAAATACTAAACTATCATGAGGCAAACTAAGGTACGTCAGCATCTTGTCAAAACCTTCAGGATGTACATCTTCAAGCATTCAGTGAGTAATTTGCGATCAATGAAAAAAAATCGGTTGGGGGGACAAATTTTCTAAAAATTTCACAAATCTAGAAATCCTATTTGAAAAAATGAAGATGGTATGCACTTGCCCAACTTGCTCCAGTCGAAAAGAAATAGTCTAGTTGAATGGAAGATAAAAACTCGGAAAACACGTGTTTTTTCGATTTTTCAATATCCATTACACTAATGAAATTAAAATAAATATCACTTCATTAAGAACTACCTAGTACATATTAAATCTCCTGATATACATCTATTAAAAAGATTGTGTGTGTATTGTGTGTGTATATATATCTATTTTGTATTTATGTGAAAAACAATTACGTAGCACATAGGTAAACATCATAACTTACATTACCCATTCATTCAGATTTCGTTAATGTTGACCCATGTTACAACCCTTGATTATTTCACCCATCAAATGAATACAATACGTGTAATTTTTGACAGTTTAAAGAGAAATTATAAAACTAAGTAACCTGTTGAATCAAGGACAAAAAGATGGTAAGATTTTTTTCCACTCGTTGAACATCATTTTATCGGTTGAAACTTCAATCTTGTCTGGAGTAAAGGATGTTTCTTCACCACCCAGCCCAACTATTTGATCCAAATCCCTCCAAAACCCTGAAAAATATACAAGGAAGTAAGTTACAATGTATAACTAATATTCACAGTGTAAACGTTAAGGTTGAACCAATGTCCTATGACAAATTTTATTTCCTTCGCTTTGAAGTCCGGGTTTTTTCACTTATAAAATTTGTTATACATCACAATAACATCCTCAATTAGAGCAATTTTCAGAGTAATCACAAATCTAAGGATACTATACTGCTGCGAAGTGGGTCAAAATTCCTCAATTTCTCATACAAGATGAATGATTTTAAGGATGATTCAGATGTGAAATAATAATCATAAAAGCGGAATTGAGAACCTCCAGCCATTTTGAAGCCACTGAACATTGGAGCCAAAACACAAATTACTAAAATATTGAAATTTCCCAGTTTTTCTATAATTTGACAGTCAAATCGAATCTCGAGTTTTTTTTTCAGCAACAGGTCTCAAACTCAACTTCAGAATTGTACACAGGTCAGAAACTTGTTAAGTATCATTGAGGTTTCTTTTGGTGTTGTTGTCAGGAGGAGACGCAAGGTGTCGATTCATTCAATTTCTGTTGAACCACAACTGTGTAGGTTCAATTTTTCAGTCAATGATTTTCTGATTTTCATGAATTCCCTGATTTCAACACATGAGACGTTGCTCCAGAATCCAGACCCCACGAATTCCTATGCTCTTGGTCATCCATAGGACATGGGAAATTCTATAAGGTATGATGATTCTCCCCGATTTTGAACAATCTTGGCAACTTATGTCCCTTCTTTTTGCATTTAAAGCAATGATGCAATTTTTCGTTTCAGTCTCTGGTTGTCTCTCTTAATTATAATGATTGCATTTGATAATCTGAGAGTCAGATCCATCATCCAGCTCCACTTTCCTCTTGGGAATTCATATTCTTCCAGCGTTTTCATCTTGTGAGCTTCAGGAGTTGAAAGACTTTCTATGACACCTCCATCTCCTTCCATTTGTAAACAGCTTCAAATATTTGGCGAGATGTAGCATTTCCTCCACTTTTTGTTGAGATGGCTTTCATCTGGATTCTCCATGTGCCAAAGTTATTTTATGCTAATGGTTCAACTTTTACTGTAGACATTTTCTGGTATGACGAGCCTGACACCAACTACCATACAGCTTACCGATTTGGCTTATCAATTGAGTGTTGGAGGGTACAACCTGTAGAAACTTCTACTCAGAGTTATGCAGAACTTTCATTCAAACATAATTTTCTTACAACGATTACAAAAACGTTTTCCCTTGAGGAATTTACTAGACCAGATCTAACACAGACTTGTTGTTGGGAGGCAAAATAACCTGTTGAATATGTATGTTCACAGTGTATATTCAAGTTCAAACAGTTTTCAACATTGCTTTTAAGCTCCATGTTAAATTAATTAAAATACTGATGTTTGAATAAGAACTCTATACTCACCACTAGCAATTCCAGCTAGATAAGCAGCTCCAAGTGCTGTTCGCTCAACATTGTTATAGCGCACAACTTTAACCCCAGTAATATTTGATAACTTTTGTAAGACGAAATCATTGTTTGCAACACCACCATCCACCCTGGAAATCAAAATTGGAATAATCAGAACAAACTATTTGAAATTTGAAAAAATCAATGAATGATTTGGAGGGAAATATATTCAGACACTAACTAACGAACCATCACCAATTTATCACCAACCTGATTTCACCACATGGTTTTCCTGATACTTGGATGTGCGTTTCATACAGACTTGCCCCAATGTATGCTAAACTTTCCAAGATTGCTCGAAGCATATGAGGAACTTTGGTAGTACTCTTGATTCCAATGAATCCAGTTAATGCAGAGGTACACTGGACTGGAGTCTATAATTGAATATATTAAGCAATAAGTGAATTGATGAATAACTTGGATAAACAACCATTATGAACAATCTCTGATGGGACTTCAGTCCTTACATGACCTTATAAAAATAAAGACAATTTTTCAGGTTTGATGTAAGGCATGGCATTTGAAAAAATCCTATCTTTTCAGAAAGAAACATCCATATCAGCTAAATGACTCATCACCAAAACTAGTCAGTACAGGGTGCAGTGTGGAAACTTGCTGATTTGAATTGGGCACCAAAGTGCAAGAGATGGTCAGGAAGGGTCGGGGAAGGTCTCATTCGAAAGAGGGGTTCCTGAAGTTTTGTTTCCCCACAGACCAGTCGTCATCATCTATTGGCCGAAGAAACAGTCTAACTGCATGTGAAGCGCTCAGCAACTTGCCCCAAGACGCTGTTGTGTTTTTCAGTGATAAGGCCCACTTCCACCTTTCTGGCTGCGTCAATCAACAAAACATGGTATTGGAGTGATGTCAATCCCCGCAAACTCCATGAAAAACCATTCCATTGTGAACGAGTCATAGTGGGGTGCGCATTTTCGAAAGTTGCAATTATTGGGCCTTATTTGTTTGAAGAAGCTCAACGCCCTGTTACGGTCAATGCAAATCGCTACAGAGAGATGGTGGAAACATTTTTTCTTCCCCAACTTGTTGAAATGGACCTTGAGGATGCGTGGTTACTGCAGGAAGGCGCCACGGCTCATACAGCGAGATCATCTATGGAGCTTTTAAGCGTTCCCGTCGATATGTTGGAAAGAGTGGAGCAAAACTTCCAACCTAAATCGATATGTGAAGTACTTTTTGTTTTATTGACTTTTCAAATCAGCAAGTTTCCACGCCGCTCCTCTACATTTTTTTAAGCATTTAAGCTTATCTAAACATATACCTTCAAAAATTCAATCTGGATCAATAAAATGTTAAGATACGAATGCATTATTCAACATCTACAGTTGTATACCAAGAGTAATTTCTATTGAACTCGCAACATAGGTCAGTAGAATTTGTGGGTAGAAGGTGGATTTGGCAACACAGTCGAAATCAATCTTCAAACTAAGAAGAAAGAATCGAAAAAATTGTCTGTTTAAGCAACAAACAAGAAAATAATAAAAACAAAGAATGTGATCTAATGCTGTCAGTATACTACAGAATGAACGAGATGTGAGTGGACATGGTCGTTAGTCTGCCATATTATGGGAATTTATCAAAGAAATTACTCCATATTCAAGGACATAGGGGTTTAGGAGTAGGTTTCTATTCACAGTATTCAAATAAAATTCGTTTTGACGATAAAAGTACTATACATATTGAAACGAGGATGTGGGATTCAACATCCTGGGCAAACTGAGAGGAAATTCAAAATCACAATGGTGGAACATAGGAGTTGGAGAAGTCCTCTGAAAATCATTTCTCAGAAGAAATCATAGAAATATTTATGAGAATTCAAAACGTCTATAACTTGGTTGACTCAGTCAATAATGTTGGTGTAATTAGGCTCTCTTCAATAATTGAAATGTTCCTGTGGCTCATTTGAACTACCTCCTTCTTTTCTAACCTTGTCCCAATCAGAAGGCACCTTTTACTTTACCATTAGTTACTTTTCTAATGCCTAGCCAAATTAGGAGGTATACTATTTTTTCTGTGAGTACGGAGCATGTCAGAATCAGAATAGAAAACACAACTTAGGGAGATCCTTTGGACTTTTATTATGCTATAAAAAGAGGGAAACACGAAAGGTGAGCTATGTCAAACATTCCATGTCTACTCCCATCTCCTTCATTCCGTACTGTACTGACGATTGTGTGAAAATTTAAACCCGTACCCATACAAGTGTTATATTTTTATTTTATTTTATTTTGGAAATAGACTATTTAATCGATTCAGTCTTTTTTGTTTACTTTTGCGCACAACAAACTTGAATCAAGGTGGCTGGGGTCTGTTCGCCTAATTTGACATCCATAGCAGTGCAACAGCTATATGTGTCTTTTTTCATAAACCATGTGAATTTTTTATGAACCATGTGATTTACCACTGAGCCATGAGGAGCTGGCAACGAACCATGTTCGATAAATTTGGAAAAAAAGGTAAAAGGACAAAGTACTGTTACTTACCCTTAGCCCGCTGAAAGCAGGAATGAAGAAAACTCCATCGCTATCATGAACCAACTTAGTTGCTTTTTCAGTGCAATCTTGCACATCCTTACAAAGTCCTGAGAAACAGTTGAAATATATTAAATTTTCAGCAAATAAACACTGAGAGTGTCCCTCAGAAGTTTTTGGCTATTTTATTTATTAAAAAAAATGATAATCAAGTATTTGTTTATTCATTTTTGTTTGCTGTTGCCAGAGGAGACATTATTTTTTTCCGTTTTGGTCACATGAGGGAAACATGCAACGTAAAGAAAACCAAAATTGAATAATGATCTTATCCAGACCATCCTAAAATAAAGTCAATGATGCAATGAAAATGAATTGATCAATTCCAATGGTCTCCCTCTGTAAGTAATAGAGGTACATACCTATATTATTTAAGGGATTGAACTGTAGATTATCATACATGAAGAATACCAATGTAAGGTTAAGGTAGGTCTTACCAAAAAATTACAAAAAGAAAAGCAGAAATATTATACTCGTAATTGTAGAGTAGTAGACAAAAAAATAAAATTAAATGAATAATAATGATAAAAACATAGACATCAACTAGACCCAAAAGTTGATTTGATTTTGAATAAATACAAAAGAAGCAGAGCAAAGAAAAGAACTATTTAAACTCAAGAACCACGTGGTCAAGGAGACGTCATACTTTTTACATTAAGCCCTCCCTACACAATGGGCCATGCTGAGGCCAGATTGCTCCATTTTTTTTTATACTTTCGAGTTTGATTTTTTCTTACCTTCAGTTTTTTCTTATCCTTAGTTCTATTTTTCTTCTATCAGTAGTGTGTATATGGCCCACAGTTTTTCTATTTTTCACAGTAGTTTTTTGTATTTTCAGTTTTCAGTTTTTCTATTTATAGTTGTATGTGTAGTAGGTTTTCAGTTCATCTATTTACTTTAGTTGCATATAAAGTAGGTTTAATTAGGTTTAGGAGTTTACATAGAAGGTTCAGTGTACGTGTGAGTGGGTACTTTCCGAAAAACATTTTTGGCTCCAATCTCTGGACTTTTAGGATCATGGATTTTATAAATACCGTAGTTTAAAACAAATTACCAGCTCTAACAGCCCATTCTATTACTGTTCCAAAGTCAGAGGCGCAGGACTCTCCAGCATATGTTACATTATTGCCCACTTTCCATGCAACTATAGGTGAGAATCCTGAAAAAGAAGAATGAATACGTGATTATAATATTAGTCACACTACTACTATTAATCAAAGTAGTTTTACTTACAAAATGGCCTGAGATCATAATTTGAATCATGCAAGCAGTATTTTGTTAATTCGTAACAGTGTAGAAGTATATCTGTATTTGTTTGACTATCCTCATGAAATCATATTGACAAACTAATTTGTTGTACAAAGCATTGCGAGTGCTATGATCGATGATGCCTGAGGTTGATATGGGAAGATGGCGTTCATTCTGATTCCCAACTTTTGGTTGAATATAATTCAGAAGGATACTGGCCACATGAATGAGGAGTTGCATGATATTTTATTATTATGTGCAGTCTAGTTAGAGTCCAAAAATATTGATACCTCTGACGGAGTTTGAACTAGTGTCCTTCCAAATAAGGGGCAGTTCCCTCTTTAGTTGCAACACTCCAATATGAAGCCTACTTAATCAAACCTCTTCGACTGTGGGTTATAAGTACTCCTTGAACATAACAGTACTTTCTCTGGCAATGGAAGTGCTACCTAACGACAGTACAATTAGTTTGTGTTTCGGATTTTGGATTGAACGTTCTTGTAAATCATTTGAAAGGGATGTCCTGATGGAGAAGAAATGAAAAGTAATTTGATATTTTTACATTTGTTATTAATAGTAATATGTATTTATTTTGGTTATTAATAACCCATTCACAATTTGAAAATTTCGTCCTTCCACACTACAGAGTACAAAGCAGACTGCTGTACAAGCAAAATAATATTTTGTTTTCCGAATTATGTTAGCACTGACAGTGAACACTATTGACTTCACTTATAAGTTGGTGATCAACATTGATATTTTATTAGGAATACTTGGCACCTACAACAATGTCACCTGTCAGTCATTGATTATCAGTGATATTATGTGAACGAAATGTCAGTGATGAACACTTGACAATATGACTTGTTAGCCCAGGATCATTAGAAAACATGTTGCAGGCAGAGTTACCAAGAAAAATACCACATAGGAGGAGAGAAAATAGCAAACCACCCATTAAAACTTATACAATCTTTATGAAACCATGCAAGAAACACAATTATTACTTCACTTAAGTGGCATTAAAATGACAACTCTTTTCTTATATCAGCAAATAATAAGTACAGCAGGGAGAAAAAAGCATTCGTCTGAAGATATAGTAAGTAGTTGCAAGATTACACAGAAAAAGTAGGGAAAACAAATCATCTTGATCCATCCACAGGGAACTGAGAAAATCTATGTACAATGAAAACAATAAGATAAATTTTTCCTCGATTATCGTGTTATCTTCAAGTTAAATTGTTGGGAAATTTTAGCAAACAATTTTTAATCAACATTTTTATTGAAGTAAAACTTCTTTAAATACTATTGCGCTACTGAAACAAAGGTATTGTAAAGTACGCTTTTTCTTAAATTTTGTTGATTTTGCAGCACGTTTTGATGAAATTAAAGCAAATTTTTCTGGTTTGTACGTCTAAGTAATATTTTAGCCCTTTTCCATTTTACGTGATTTTATCGAGTAGTTTTTAGACAATGAATTTGTTTCAATGGCTCCAGAAATATTAAAATGAAAATTTTGAAAAATGTTCTTCACCAAAATCTATTTTGAAGCATTCGGAAATTATTTCTGGATTTTCCCATTGTTTCAAATACATGCATTTGCACTTGAAGGGAAAATGTAAAACAATAGAAAGAAATCATGTTAGCGTTTGAACATTTTACACCTAGCGCCATTGGCAGACTGAAGATTGAGTTAGAAACTTTTTGTTCACAAGAAAAAGTAGATGAGAGTAGAGAGAAGGTGGAGGGAAGAGAAAAAAATGTTAATAATAAAATTAAAATAAATAAACGAATAAAATAAAATTAATTAATTAATAAAAGTGTAAATAAAACCTAAGTATCAGAAGTATTTCCAGCATAAGGGCCTTAGATGTAAGTGTTTAATCCAGGAGGATTGAGAAAACCCAGGCCCAAATGCGGGTGTCTTCGCTTTCTTCAACCCTTGAGCAGGGCGTTGATGGAGGCAGATCTCATTAAACTAGTTTGATGGTGGTTATGAGTGTGACATCCAACAGGTAAATCGGGATTGGGTTTTATCTGTGGGTGCATGGTGGTTATCAATTTAAAGAATCAACGGTATTGATACCATCACCATGTAACATACCTGCACAGGAGATCGTACACACAGTTAGAGAACTAGCAGTTGGATAATCCAACACAAGGGTGTTGGGAATATTTGGAGAACAGAAACAGTCATCCTCCAAAACGAGCTAACACAGCTGATCTATAGGGCGGCACCAAGTACAAAGTCCTCGTTCCTCAGGGTCCTGAGTTGCCTATATTGTTTGGGTGATGGTCAGAGACTCCTGTTACAATAGAAGATACCTCTTTCGTTTGGACATTTTCGGGAGAGCATGATGTACATCTTTCATCATCCAATGCATGCAATGAGCTCCCAGAAAGAAAGTGTAGAGAAGGAATAACTATCTGGGTTTGGTTGCAGTAGTGGTGAGCAACGATCAATCTCACAGCATATGAGGGTGCAACCTACCTCAGTTAATTGTTCACCAAGACGCTCATAGATACTTCCCTGTCCTCTCTGTTACAGTAGACAGGCATGTTTGACTCTAAGGGAAAGTGACCAGGGAATGCTACATTTAGTGTGAAGTCGGCGACAGCTTTTGAAATTAAGTAATGCTGAGGGTTGGTAGGTTTTGCATGTACCTTCTACTTCCTTCCAGACAAAAACTCTCGATAGGATGGAGATAGAACCGTTTTTCTTTTGAGAAAAAAAACTAAGCATTCCAAAAGGGAGGATGAGTACATAATAGTATCAAAATACTAATCCGAAAAAGTTAATTGAACATGGACTAGGCCCTTTAAAAATGTATGCACAAAACTTTGATGAAAAATTTACTTTAATTTCATTATAGTAAGAATACTACCTACTCTTTTTTTCTTTCTGTTTAAGCTACAAATTTATATTTGCCTCATACTACCCAGTTAAAGTTAATCATTATAAAACTTAAAATCAACATTATCTTTTCCCCTTAAATGCTCCACTTTCGGACACAATCAACATAAATGTACTTCTAATTCGATCATTTTTGATGATTCGCTCACGTATTCATGCTGCGTGACTGGAACTTCTTAGTAAGTAAATTTTTCCCAATTTGACTAACTGTGCTCAAAACGGTTTTCCAATGACCTCATCCCTTCATTTGGAATGCTAGATTTGTTGGCTAAACAACAAAATTAGTATCTTGAGGAGAGTTATCGTCTGGAATGACTTGAAACCCAGAAATCATTTGAAAATGCCCAGAAATGGAGAATATTCGGAAATTGTATTTGTATTTTAAATTCGCTAATAAACTAGCTCAGATTACCAGTGCACCGTAGTCTAGATTTGAATACGTAATCTTTTTAGCATGAGTTTCATTACTGGGAATTTTTACACTTAACAAAAAGTTTGTTACCTTACTAATGATATTTCCCCACAAAAGTGTAAGTTAATCACTGATTGCCATTTCTTTGAGACTTATATTTTAATGACACAGTTCATCATGTTTAGTGTTAGTCAGTGACAATAAGTGATATGTTATAGCTGGTATCAATCACAAAAATTAATACGTGAGTATGATTACCAAAACGGAATGGGCGTCATTACCCATTTATTCAAATGGAACTTTTTTGTGTGAATTTTTTGGTTTATGTTGCATTGATTTTCAGTAAGATTGTCTAAAATATAGTATTGGTAATGTTAACTCCGTGATTAAGGAAGGCTTAATTTTTGAATTTTTTCCAAACACTTTTTCATTATTTAAGCAATCTTTTTACAGATTAAATCAACCAGCACATTTGTTGGAGGTAGAGACCAAATTACCTTTAACAAAACAAGGTAGTGTTTTCCCAGAATTCAAATCTAAAAATGCACCAGTTCCTAGAGTTAGCTTTACACTCCCTTCTTTGAAGCAGTATGATCCAAACATTGAAGCAGACTGATCACCGATCTAAAAAGAAAGTGATAAGGGTTTAGTAAAAGGAAGAAGAGAGAAAAAAAGGTTGTGACAAAACTAGACACATTTGTAGAAATGCTGAAACACCGAGTACCAAACAAGTTTAGCTAATGCAGAAAACAAACAAAAAAATCAACCACATGCGTGAATTGATAAGGTAATTTAATGTGTTAATGTTCCTAAACACATTGCAGCCATAGAGAATAACAAATTATGAAACAAGCAAATAACAACAATTAAGAAACCAACTAAACTTATTGTACTGGTACTAATCTAGGACTCACAGATGCTCTGATTGGAATGGGTACTCCAAATAAACATGGAGACACATATTTAAAATGTTCGCCAGAAGAATCACATATTTTGGGGAGAATCGAGAGAGGGATGCCCAAAATACGTAGGAGTGTATCCATCCAGGTCATTTGAAAGGGATCAAACATTGCAGTTGCACTTGCATTAGAATAATCTATTACATGCAGGTTGTTTGTGAATTTATAAAGGAGCCATGTGTCTAGGGTTCCAAAAGCTACATTCTCTTCCTGTGCATCAATCATAATTTGGGGATATTCTCTTAAAACCCACAACAGCTTCACAATCACCTGAAAATATGAAAAGCGGAGCTTCATCAAAGTTTTAGAACAATAAATTCAAAATATAAACTAATATAACTCTGACTTACTCCAAAGTCAAAATAGGAGAAATTGAAAAATTGATTGATTGCAACAAATACCTATATTACTCAAAAGAATCTGGCCTTTTTTTTCCTTTTCATCTAAAGCATCGAAAAAGATACATTTTTATTCTTAACCATAACAGGCAACAACAATTAGATTGTTTTATAAATTCAACCAAAATACCCCGTAAAACCAATAAAATTACAATATTTCACATTTTTAATGAATGTACAAGACATTTTTTTCGAGTTCCACCACAAAATGTTACTTTTACTAGGGTGCAGTAGTCAACATGAAACATAATGGCTAAGCTGACCCAATTTTTAGTGGTCAAGTTTTTTATGCGAGTTTGAAACTTTGTATAGTCTTGCACAAAACCATAATTTTCTGCGTTACCTTTTCATCACAAATATATGGGCCATTTCACAAGTATGACCAAACCACACAAGAACATAAGTTAAAACACGCCATATTATGGAAATACTAATAACGAAAAAGGTCTTCATGTTCGGATTTAGGGTACCAAACTCAGAATCCAAAAGCGAGAGTACTCATGAATTTTGTGGGGATACATAATTCTCAAGTCTGCACTTTCTGTACAACATTTGTCGGCCCATTCAGACCTTTCAACCGAGTATTCTACATATCAATAGTTATAATTTGAGATGAAAAACATTTTTTAAATGCGGATTTGATGAAAATTGAAAAATAAGTTTTTATTTAGAGTTTTCAAGGGTTACCTCAATTTTATTCAAATGTTGCCATCGCCACGTGAAAGAGCAGACAATTTTGCATGAGAATTGGCAAGCATACACTGTTTTTTCTGAACAATAATGGCCTGACAATTGATACAAAACTTAGGGTTTGGCACACACCCCTAAACTTTTGACAGCTGTAGAACAGAGGAGGCAGGGCAGAAGGGATCTGACAATTTGGCTTCTATTGCCAGTTTGTACAACATACCAAAAATCAGCACTTTAAAAAACATCAAAAAACAAGTTTTGCCATTCACATGAAATGATCCGTATGTAGATTTAAAAATGCAAATTATATGTTTACTTTTCGCCAACCCTCCCTCCCCCCTTTTAAATCTTCAGTAATATTGAAATATTGGGCTAATATATTCCTCATAATATTGCCATGCCATGAAATCCTCTTCTATTCTTATTTTGAATTTAAATTATTGTTTCCACTCATAACAAGTAATTTGAGCCTGAGATGGAACTCACGTGGAAATTTTCGAATTTGAATCCACTGGCTGTTAGAAATTTTTGATATCCAGTTAAATAATACAAGCCTTTTGCAGCAATCTTCAAAATCTGAAAACGGAAAAAAAATTCTTGAAGATTATATTATGAAATAATTTTGAAAGTACCAATGAAATAATTACATATTCTGGAAATGTTTTAGACGATGGAGGTAAGGGTTGATTGAAAAGGATTGAATTTATGATACACGTGAAACAACTTCTTCGTTTGCAAGGCTGCTTCCTTTCCTGGTGATCTATGCGGTGTGTTCACAAGAGGCTGGCCATAACTGGGAGCCTACTTTCTTATACAGTCAGTGTTCTGTTTAGTTTGGTGGTTTGGATGCTTGCATCTCAAAAACAGAAAAAGTACACTGCCAAGGAGATGGCACTGCAGCTTCCTAATTACATCCTTTATTACATGAGCTAAATTGAATCGAAATTGTGAAAGTTATACCTGTTTCATGAATTTCACGTTAGCGCATGCGCAGAGGGTACCGTTCATTATATTGAGATGAAATTCGTATGGGACCTCAAGAGATCTTATCCGCATAGTCCCTCAAAATATGAGCTAAATTCATTGAAAATTGTGGAAGTTATGGCCTTAACAAGGAAATGCGGACAGACAGAAAGACCGACCAACAGACACGGAACCTGATTTGTTCAGTAGGCTATGAAACGTAAAATGCAAGTGGAAATGTTGAATTCGGACAACAAAAATTGTTTGGTCCCCAAAAGTGAAAACAAGGTTTCGGCTGGTGAATGAATAAAAATCTCCAGAACAAGGTTGTAGCATAGCAAATCCTGGGAATGTTTCACAAACGTTCTTCAGTAATGTGGCCTTAACAGCTGAAATCACTAAAGTCTACCCTGAGTTGGTTAAATACTCTCGGCCATACTCCGAATAATCATATGAAGTACTGTCAAATTATTACTCAGCAACATTAAAAATGTAGGCTAAAGCTTTTTGAAACTGCTGTTTCAAAAAATCTTCCAATTGTTCACCCGTAAATACCTCTACTCATGAGTTTAACACACTGATAAGAATCAGTGTGTTAAACTCATGAGTACTGTAAGAACAATACCCAACCATAATAATTATTATTGTTATAGGTACCTAACTACCTGTATTACCCTGTCTTTCATAGATGACAAGAAACATAAACGAAATTCTGTAGAGAAAAATTGAAGAATAACAAGAATTCCTTATTCGTCTTTAGTTCCTATATAAAAAGAAGTAACCAATTTTTTTTCCTTCAATGTAATTAATGGCTTACATGATCCGATTAATTGAAAAATAGTATTTATCTTATGATTTATTACTTATTATACTAAAAATGTATCCCATTTATGCAAGAAAATAATCCTAGATCGAATAAAAAAGCATTTTGGACTATTGACATGTGGATTTGGACCATTCCATGAATAGTAGTCAACCCAAGTCCAACTGCATTCGACTTGCACATAAAGAAAAGATGGTGACCCCCTACATCCCTGTATTGATGAACAACATTTTTGAGAATTTTTGTTTAGAGTACTATGTACAGTGAGATTGGGGGGCAAGAGTAACCATTTGTTCCCACTGATGCTGAGAAGTTTCCTACAAATATAGAAGTTCAGAGTTTTAAAATATAGAAAATATAGAGTTTTAAAAATATAGAGTTTTTTTCCACGTTGAGGGCATTTTATACCAATGTATGGCTTAACGACAGATTTTGGTTTATTATTTTCAATAATATACCTTGCAATAGTATAGCCATACGGACCATAACAACTTAGAATCGATGTAAAAAATCAGTTCTTTCGCACTTGAACTCCATTTGGGGTTAAGTTAGTCCTAACTTCTAGACAGCCCTACCCATCTAGTGGCTTACATGCTATTGGTCAAAGACAGGTCAAAAACGTGGTTTTTCGAGGTCTTTACTACAACAGGCTAGTGAGGTGTCATTGCTCAGTAATTTTGAACGCAGAATCGGTTGAGATGAGTCCCAGACCAGTCCAAGCTCATCTGACCAAGGAAATCTCATTTTTAAAGATGATAATGTTGAAAAAAGGTGAAAATTTCAATTGTTTTAATACCAATTTTCTTCGTTTTTTGTTTTGACAACTTAAAATAATCTTATTTGGTAAATTTAAGTTTATTTTTTACCTTCTAGAAACGGCTCACCAAAAGATAAATGAATTCAGAATACTCCAAAGTATACTACAATCCTCACGACTTTCTCAATTAAAATTTAGTCTGAAGGGATAGTAATAGCTCAAATTTCTTTGGAAATCCAACAAAAAATATATATATACCTTAAATTAAATGAATACCTTCAATAAATAAGAATCGTTCATAGCTTGAGTCATGGAATTTGCCCGTTGATCTTTCCATGTTATCAGTCTGTGATATGGTATTCCAGTTTCTTTGTTCCAGGTTATAAAAGTACACCGTTGACAGCTCAGTCCCAAGCAATTGATGTCTTGGAAATTATGGCCGCTACCTGTAATTCATCAAATCCAAAACATTATGTAAACTACAACTCGAAATTATTGAAACTGCAAACTGTAAACATTGAAGATACAGGAACCCTTAATCGTTCATGAAGGGCACTCACAGAGAAACACGTTAGCACCTTCACCTGAGAGTATAGAAAGATAATACACCAGCGACAGGGTGGGTATCTGCTACACAACCTGACTATCCCTTGGAGCCTGTACCCTATCCTCTACAACCATTTCTCCTTTTCTCAAAGCCTGTATGATTTTTTTTAAACATTTTTAAAGGTCAAAGGGAAGTTTCTATTTAATACGAATTGAGAGGGTGAAATTTACTCGTTTAAAATGTGTTGGGCGACAATTTGTTCAGTAAAATCCAAACAATTGGTCCACATTAAAAAGTATACTTTACCTCATAGTACAAGTATACGTTGAAGTTTATACTATACGTTTCTGATCTATTTCAGGCCCAACAGCTGATACTTCCCAGATCAGAATTCATATAACACTTGATGCGGCTGTTGTCACTAGTTTCCCAGCATGCAACCAACCTCTTAGCATCGGTGTGTATAAACAAAGAATGTTGAAGTTTCATAGGAAATTTCAGAGTTTATAAACTTCATGGGTTCATAGATTTTAAGAGTTTGATAACCATCGCACTGTTTTATTTTTCATAATAACTAGCTTATTTTACTGGCCACACAAATTCCAGCTCAAGCCTGGACACTCATTGCCTTTTTTCTCTAACTTTGCCAGCCAACCTCTGTACTGCAGGCTACGTCATAGTGGCTTGGTGGGCAGCAGCATTGTAGCATGGAGGGCTGCTCTATTATGGCCTAGTAGACGTCGAAAACTCTTAAATACCACATGCATAACTTCAACAATGATCACCTAATGAGCCAATGTACGCCTTCAACTGCTAACACACTGTAAGAATGTTTTTTGTTCTGCAACTACAGCATTTTTTTTTTTTTTTTTCAAGTTTTTTACCAAGTGCCATTTATAACTTCTTAATTCCCACAATATAAATGTTTCTACTACTGTGATTTTGTTTCTCTAGTAGAAGAATATGATTATTGAACAGTCTAACAATGTAATGAAAATTAGTTATTACCTTGATTGCAAGTAGAGAAAAACTATGGATTTTTTTAAACAGGAGTCTACGATATTTTACTAATAAACGAATAGTATTCTAAAGGCTGCTTTACATATAAAACTATCAATCCAAGCCCTAGTCATAATCAACCTTGCTACCTATATCAAAAGATGCATTTAAATCAGGAAAACCAACGGCTGCCTCATATGAAGGTTAACCTTTCAGGGCACAGGAAAAGTATAAGGTGTTCACCTTTCACAGCATTTCTGATGACGTTGCAAGCTGCATTCCAGATGGATTGAGGGTTTATTTCAACAAACCCAGGCTCTGGGTGAAGGAGCTCAACCTGTAAAAAAAAATTAGTTGTTCATTCAGATTTCTACATTTGATGTCAAAGATAACTTAAGAATTCAACATTTCATAAGGAGTCTTGCATAATGTTTTGGATAAATGGAATCCAGGTTGTTTGTTTGACAGTTTCCTTTAAAAAAAACAATAAGAGTCAAGCGTAAGGCCTTATTTCGAATGCAACACTATGAAGCTAAATTCACAAGTAGGTATGTGGATCTGCAGAACGGTGGAATGCTGAAAACAGTGGGAGGAGATGCAAAGTCTTCATTCCCGAGGGTGCCTTTTATAAGGATGCTGACAGGGCCCAATAGCTTTCCCACTTTGTACTCTTTTCGTACTGATTTCAAAAAAGAGGAGGTATTAATTTACTCAGACAGGTAGGTATACAATTTGGCGGTAGGTATGTTTACTAAAAAGCTGTTTTCCCTCACTCCTTACTCTGTCATCTTCTAGGCAAATTGTCGAGATTCAAACCAAATCAACACAAAACGACGACACGAGAATGGAACGATAGACGAAGACAGCTCTGCAGACCAACTGCTCACCTCCAGGATCTCAGAGCTGCAGAGATATTTCTTAAAAATGAGACTTCAAACGACGACCCTCTGAAAGTTCTCCTTTGGCTTTCTACAACCAATCACAAGGCAGTAAGCATTCTGCCGCTCTACAGATTTGTAATCACAGACAAAAATCCCCGGACAAAAAATCCTCGCGTTTAGCCCACCCCAGACAAAAAATCCCCGTGTGAAAAATGACAGAAATATCCTACTGTCTAGTTTGCTGGTCTGGATGCTTGCTACGGTCGCATCTCAGAAACAAATAAATGTGTTATATCCTTCAAGTAAAGTATACATCAGTTGGAAAATGGTTGCGTTAAATATATAGTTTGCTGGTCTGGATGCTCGCTACTCTCGCATCTCAAAGACAAAAAAATATCTACATCAATCCTTTTAGTAAAGTATAGATCAGTTCGAAAAAGATGTGTTACCTATATAGATTGTTGGTATGGATGCTCGCCATACTCGCATCTCAAAGACAAAAAATATCCTATATCAATCCTTTTAGTAAAGTATAGATCAGTTGGAAAAATAGATGCGTTACCTGTATAGTTTGCTGGTTTGGATGCTCGCATCTCAAAAACGAAAAAAATATCCTATATAAATCCTTTTAGTAAATTATAGATCAGTTGGAAAAATAGATACCTATATAGTTTTCTGGTCTAGATGCTCCCTACGCTCGCATATCAAAAAACAAAGAAATATCCTATATCAATCCTTTTAGTAAAGTATAGATCAGTTGGAAAATGGTTGCGTTAAATATATAGTTTGCTGGTCTGGATGCTCGCTACTCTCGCATCTCAAAAATAAAAAAAATATCCTATATCAATCTTATGCTCGCGACGCTCGCATCTCAAAGACAAAAAAATATCTACGTCAATCCTTTTAGTAAAGTATAGATCAGTTGGAAAAAGATGTGTTACCTATATAGATTGTTGGTCTGGATGCTCGCCATACTCGCATCTCAAAGACAAAAAATATCCTATATCAATCCTTTTAGTAAAGTATAGATCAGTTGGAAAAATAGATGCGTTACCTGTATAGTTTGCTGGTTTGGATGCTCGCATCTCAAAAACGAAAAAAATATCCTATATAAATCCTTTTAGTAAATTATAGATCAGTTGGAAAAATAGATACCTATATAGTTTTCTGGTCTAGATGCTCCCTACGCTCGCATATCAAAAAACAAAGAAATATCCTATATCAATCCTTTCAGTAAAGTATAGATCAGTTGGAAAAATAGATACCTATATAGTTTTCTGGTCTAGATGATCCCTACGCTTGCATATCAAAAAACAAAGAAATATCCTATATCAATCCTTTTAGTAAAGTATAGATCAGTTGGAAAATGGTTGCGTTAAATATATAGTTTGCTGGTCTGGATGCTCGCTACTCTCGCATCTCAAAAATAAAAAAAATATCCTATATCAATCTTATGCTCGCGACGCTCGCATCTCAAAGACAAAAAAATATCTACGTCAATCCTTTTAGTAAAGTATAGATCAGTTGGAAAAAGATGTGTTACCTATATAGATTGTTGGTCTGGATGCTCGCCATACTCGCATCTCAAAGACAAAAAATATCCTATATCAATCCTTTTAGTAAAGTATAGATCAGTTGGAAAAATAGATACGTTACCTGTATAGTTTGCTGGTTTGGATGCTTGCATCTCAAAAACAAAAAATATCCTATATAAATCCTTTTAGTAAATTATAGATCAGTTGGAAAAATAGATGCGTTACCTATATAGTTTTCTGGTCTAGATGCTCCCTAAGCTCGCATATCAAAAAACAAAGAAATATCCTTTATCAATCCTTTCAGTAAAGTATAGATCAGTTAGAAAAATAGATGCGTTAATTATATAGTTTGCTGGTCTTTATGCTCGCTACGATCGCATCTCAAAGACAAAAAATATCCCACATCAATCCTTTTAGTAAAGTATAGATCAGTTGGAAAAATAGATGTGTTACCTATATAGTTTGCTGGTCTGTATGCTCGCTACGCTCGCATCTCAAAAACAAACAAATATCCTATATCAATCCTTTTAGTAAAGTATAGATCAGTTGGAAAAATAGATACGTTACCTGTATAGTTTGCTGGTTTGGATGCTTGCATCTCAAAAACAAAAAATATCCTATATGAATCCTTTTAGTAAAGTATAGATCTGTTGGAAAAATAGATGCGTCACCTATATAGTTTGCTGGTTTGGATGCTCGCATCTCAAAAACAAAAAATATCCCATATCAATCCTTTTAGTAAAGTTTAGATCAGTTGGAAAAATTGATGCGTTACCTATATAGTTTGCTGTCTGGATGCTCGCCACGCCTGCATCCCAAAAACAAAGAAATATCCTATATCAATCCTTTTAGTAAAGTTTACATTAGTTGGAAAAATGGATGCGTTACCTATTCTGTGATTCAGCCCTAGTTTTCCGAAGTTGGGGATTTTTTGTCCGCCCTAGGGGATTTTTCGTCCGGGGATTTTTTGTCGGATTACCACAGATTCGCATACATGTGTATCCAGCTTGGCAGTATTGGGAGAAACGAATAGTAGGTATATGTTCATTTCTAGAAACACGTGAGTTTGTCGTTTGGTCTGTCCAACATCCGGTCATTTGAAGCGAAAGTTCAAGACCTCTACACTCACCCCGGTAGATACTATTATGCAGCAGGGATTTCAGTACCGAAATCACTGATTGAAAATGTAATTAATAGATCATTTACCAAATATGTAACTGAACTTACCGATGCAACAGCACTGTGAATGATAGCTCCAGAGTGGTCAACTAAATTACACTTTATTTTCGTGGTGCCTACATCGAGAGCAGCAACAAACTGATGTGATAGATGCATACTAAGGGAGACCTAGCACCAATTTAATTAAGTTTATTTGAGTTTCAATTCACTTTGAAACTAAATATGAAGATGAATAACTACATACATAGCAAAATGTAAATAAGCCAATTCTTCAAGACAAACACGGGATCGTTTAATGCGACGGAACCGACCCAGGAAGGAGCTCAAGCCGCCTTCGTTACTTGTTAACCGCATAGGGTGAAAGAGTTGTTTGTTAATACAGGCAGTCATGCGATCTAATTACATGTTCAGCTAGTAGTAATGTTCATTTTTTTGATCGGTCCTTCAGTGGTACATGTGAGAAAATAAGATGAAGAAATACGTTTTCGATTGACAAGAGATAGCTGATATATTTCTAAAAGCTTAATTGACCCAGTTGAACGTTGAAAGTAGTTGTTGAACAATTTGTTCATGGACAATTCAGGCTTTTTATATGAATTGATACTATTTTAATAATCCTACTACATATGCACGACCTACAGGTGTGACGTTCTGGAACAGCTCCGCGGAACCTAGTCCAGAGGTGGAACTGACTGGAGCCGTTACACTAAGTTCACGATATCAATTCCAGTTGGAACGGCTAACCTCAAATACTATGCTACTCAGTGTTACCTTTCAAATCTTATCCGAATAGGTTTTTGTAGATTCCTATAGTAATTAGGACACTGAACAATAACTGACGGAAGCAGAGGTAACTGCACATAATTCAGTATACGGGGTAAAGAGTGAACGGAGTCGTTAAGAAATTGTAACCTCATTTAAGGGAAAGACTGATCTATTAACTCCAGAGCGGATCTGGGATGGGTTGTTCGGTGTGGAACCCACAGAGAATGGATGGATGGAACACAAACGGACGTCTGTCACGAGGGCGAAGAGGTCCGAAGCAATTTCGCAGCCTTTTGATACTTCATTTTTCTTCCTAATTTTTACAACTTACTTTCATTTTAAAATAATCAATACAACAAAAAAGTTAATTAATTCATTTTTGGCTTCTTTTATTTATTTATTTTTTTTAATTTAGATTCTAGACATATTTGAAGATTTTCGGTTGTCTCCTGTTGGTTCCCAAAACAGCTGAAACGGTAAGGAACGGCTGATTGGAACCGCTCCATTAGTGGAGCGTATTTGTTCCGGAACCGTTCCGAATTTTTCGTGGAAAGTCACACCTCTAGTACGAACTCTTCAGCACTACTCGCACGTGGATACTCAAATCCAGTGTTGCCAAATAGGGGGTTTTCCCTCCAGATTCAGGGTTTTTTTGTGAAGGAGGAAAGTCTCTTGAGTATCCAAATCTATAGTATCGCAGGATTTCGGAAACACCGTGTGAGCAGTGCCTTCATTGGAGCGGTTATTACTTGACGACTCTTCTACTCCTTCTTCACTCCGTGATGGGTGGTCCAGCGACTTTTGTCATTGCCTGGAAAGGCTCATGTCCTGTGTGTCTCCCTCTACATTATATTCTTATAATGTACATATAGTGTATAACCCTATTGGTTATTATTATTTAGTATCATTAATTATAAACTCTGTCCTGGGAAGTCTAGATTATAATGTAAGGGGCGTTCACACAAGTAATGTTCCATACTCAACCAACAAGGTCTGAGCATATGAGGAGCTGCCAGACAACCTACAGTGTTCTTATATTATAGTCTCTAGTTCCAGGCCCGAAGCCCCATTCTGTTCACTACTGGTATTGAGAGCATAATGCACTTGATAACGGCGTATTTGTCGTGAAATATGTATCAACTGTTTTGATTGCAAATCAATTCGGATGATGAGGAGGAAAAAGAGTGTACTGTTTGGCTGACTGGGACCACTGGGGGACGTACTGTCAGTTCGTTCAAATAAAACATAGAAGACCAGGCGAAATGGCTTTTTTAAAATTATTTTATTTCATTATGTGGATTACACCATGGATAACACTTGGAAACTGAACAGAAATTAGGCAGCATAACGGCGTAGACAAGAACTGAGACTAACTCTCTGGAGCTCAAGTACTTGTATGTGTAAGGTCTGGGGGCTGAATACGGAGAAAAGGTAAGTCAGTCAGTGTCCAATTTTGTCGATGCCATGATTTGCATGATCTGAGTTTGTAACACATCCTGAAAAAAGACGGTAAAAGTACATAAATACATTTATACCAATTAATAATTGAAAACACAAAAATGAAACCACTAATTGCAATAGTATAGTATGTAAATAAAGAAGAAATTAGATGATGAAAAACAACATTAATTCGTATACCAATTTGCAACTACAACTCTTCTGAAGGGGGTGCAGATGTGCCTGAAACTCTGCAAGGGTAACTCATGGTGTCGCCAATGTCCTCAGGCCTATATTAAACGGTCGTCATACTATGCAAACAACTACTTCACTTTTTTTTTAAAATCTAAATCCTCCCGATCCTTGAATAAAGGAAACGTGAGAGCCCTCCATAATATTCTCAATTGTTGGGTGTACAAAAAAAATTTAATTGGGTGTATAAAAAATGTTGAATTCTAGAATTGGGCGTTATAGCCGTGAGGAAAACACACTTGGCCATGGCTATTGACGAACCCGTAATTATTGTGGTGACTGATTGCCGAAGCGCTATTGTGAAACTGCCCAATTTTGGTGGGAATGAAAATTTCAACCATATTCTCTTGGAAAGTTTGGATAATGTGCGGCTTTCAAGAGGGGCTGGACGTCAGGTACATTTTGTGTGGACAAGGGCTCATGTTGGTAAAAAAAAAGGTGTAAACCATTAAATTTAAAAAAAAAGTGTAAACCAATAAAAATGTGTAAACTAATTAAAAGGTGTAAACCAATATATGTAATTATAACTAACATTTAATGACATGGCTGTATAACTGATGTTCATCGGAAGATTTTGCGATTAATAAAGAATTGTGTTCGTTTATTAGCAAAATTGGTGTAAAAATTTCATTTAATAATATTTAAAATAATATTACTTTTATGTATAAAAATATTTACTTATGTATCTAATAAATGCTTCATGGCTACGGCAGAAGCTAATGCCAAGTGAAGGGGAAAAAAGCCCTTAAAAAGTCAGGACTTTCGATAAATATTTAAGGGGTGGATGAATTGGAACAGGTACAAAACCAAGGTTCTATAGAATTTCCTAGGAAATTAAGTTATTGGAATGACCTCAACTTTACTTCAATGACCTTTGATTTACTTCATGAAAATCCGTTTGAAGGATTAGGAAACAGTTGGGCGATTAAAAAATGGAGATTAAAAATCACAAAAAAAACTGCTGAAAATAAAAAATGTGCTGAAAGAAGAGCTTTAACTCTGCCATGCAGTTAACTGATGAGTTAAATCAGGTATGTTTGAGCCGAAGCAATTCTAATAACATAGGTACCAAATGTACAAGTTCATTATGAGTAGTTTTCTTTCTGAAATCTTTTAATATTTTGGTAACAAACTTATGTCATCGCACCCTCGCCGTTTGGGACGAACGACCCTGCTAATTGTGACGTCTCATTTTTGGCAAAACTAATGCAAATTAAAGAATAAAATCAAACCGCAAATCAGAAGATAGTGTGGTAATCCATAAAAAAGGGAAACTCCAAGCACGCATTTACATAATTACATACTAAACGCAACATTTTCAGACAAATAGATAATTTTCATTCACAGAAGTTACTGCGAACATCAAAAAACACCTCTCGGTAGTATGTGAGGATGTAACTTGAACATTTTTTACGAAAAAAAAAACGTACGGCATTTGCAACAGCTAAATAAATATTTAACGCCGTGTAACGATTTGAAATGTTTTCCCACCCTTTTTTTCGGATTATAAAAAATGCTGCCAATTTTAACACTTGGGTTTATTAGTTTCTGAGTAATTCGAATTGGTTGTTGAGGTCATTTTGAGTTCAAAATTGCGATTATTTCACATGGGTGAATTTCTATGAATCTACAATCGATTCCGCATCCAAATTTACTAAGAAAAAGACACCCCACTTGTCAGCAAAAACCTCGGAAAACCACGTTTTTAGCCTAAGCAGCGTTGCGTGAGAGACGATTGGGGTGGCTACAACAAACTATGCTTTTAGTGGAGTCCGTGAGAAATGACGGATTTTTACATCGTGTAAAAGGACGTGTACGGCACGAACGGCGGTCGGACATTGCAGATTGGGAATCTACGCATCTCGAAACGTAAAATAAGTAACAAGATTACAAAGGAAACAATTAATCAACATGGGCAATTGCTCTAATATTTGTTTGCTTAATCATAATCAGAAAATTAATTTGATGATAAACCTGATATTGTTTTGCTCTCTTCATTTCTGCCTCTTGTTGGCTCTTTATTTCTTGCATTTCCCGTTTGCTGTTCTCAAGTTTTCTCAGTTCATCGGCGTACGATTCAGCTTTTTTCATTTCCTCTTTTAAGCGAAGTTGAGTTTCTAAGAACAAGTCTTGCTCCAACCTGATTTGTGCCTGCATATGTAAAGAAAGATTTAAGCCCTAGCATCACCATTAAGCCTCAATAAGCCTACTAGCCTACGAGCGAATCTACTAATCAGTGCGCTGGGTAATCGAGAAAAGGCGCAGCTCGATAAAAAATCCCTAAGAATTCTCAAAGAAAGGGGAAACCCCCCCCCCAAAAAAAAAAAATTCGAAAATTGGGGGGAAACTTCTGCCATGCTGGGTATTTCCCACAGCTTCTGCTCGTATATGAACATGAAGGTTAGTCTATATGTATTGTAGATCTATCGCCCTAATTTTTAGGACATGTGGAATGTAACATTATTGGGCTGTTCTCTGGCTACCGTGGAAATTTGAGTGCGGTCGGACCAGCAAAACCTGAGAAATTTATGCGGATTTCACGATTGCGCATGTGCAGACTGGTGTCTGAATTTCTGACTATCGAAACTCGTAGGAGAACATTTACAGATTAAAATACCATCTATAGGTTAACCCACGCATACCTTGATAATTTAATGAGAATCGCCTGAAAATTGTTGAAATTTGGCTTGTTACAAGGATCGGCGGACTTTGGGAGATACACACTAACTCTTGAACGCCCTTTTTTATTCAAGTTTTCGATACTACGTTGAATTTGGAAAAGTAAATGCATCGTTGAAAAAATTTTTTAGAAACTTCGTTTCAGAATTATTTCATTTTCGTAAACAACTAAAATCGACGAATTATTTTAGAAAAAAACGCTCTTCTCCAATTATCTTCAATATTTTCTAGATGTTGACCACATTTTTGAAATCAGTAGGTACCAAATTTCCTATCAACAGAAGCCAGTTTCCATCATCAAAAGTCATCATCAGAGGATTGACATTAAAGTTGAAGCTCTAACGATTTGAGAAAATGAAGTTTTCCTAAATGTTTAGTTGTTGAAAAATGTTTAAAAAAAAATCAATAGCGCTTGAATAATTCAGTATTTTACTTATTAAACAGCTTTCGCTTCATTAATTTGGCGGAAAAAACATACCTTTACCTGTTTTGAAAAACATTTGAAACTGAGCGCAGTCTTGTGGAATAGTCCAGGTTGACTGGATAATAAAGAGCAGAGTTCAGAGTGAACAATTAGGATCAAGAAACTGATGTTTTGTTGATTCTTGAATGCATTTTAAAAAATGTGCCGCTAAGAGATTTCTAGTCAGTTCTGCGGCAACAGGTCGAAAATGCCACTGCTGCGATTACTCCTTTAGAGATATTGGACATTCTGTTTACAGAAGCAATGGGGTCTATTTGAAACGTAGGTAATTTTAGTAGATTGAAAAGTGTCAATAAAACTTGTCTAGTAAAATTTGTATGTGTACTACTTATTTACTTGATGCAAGAATTGAGATGTCAATCCTCTGATGATGATTGTTAATGATGGAAACTGGCTCCTGTTGATAGGAAATTTGATGCAAAAGGTCCAGTACAATTTTGTTGAAAGCTCGCACCGTATGGCTGTAAGTCCTTAATGGGCTCATATAGATGGGACACCCTGTATATGTTTAACAATCAATATGTATTCCGGTGTAGGTATATTAGACTTCATATTTGCCTATGTCAGGAAATACAAATATACATGAAGATGAAAGATTTGGATGAAGTAAGAATCGCCAGTATTATTATCATCAAAATGGACGCGGCTCCTACTCTCATGAGTAAAAGGGCTGTCCTCATGTCGCGGAAGAGTTTAGTATTTCATAATACTCACCTTATTAGATGAAATCCTATCTTCATCACCAAAGAGATATGATTGACAGCAATTTTTTGAAAACTCTTTTTCGAATTTTTCTTTTTCTTTTCTTTTGGCTATACTTTGAACCATGTTGTTATACTTTTCGTTGGCTATATCTTGTTTTTCTTTCCATTTCTTCAAGAGCTCTGCACAATGAATACGAACAGGACGTAAGTGATAAAAACACCGCAACGTTATGTGTATAATTCCAACAATTCTATCCAACTGTTTTATTTGACAAAAACAAATGTTGTTCTCTCAGACTATTCAATAATTTCATAAACACAGCCTGAAAGCTGAGTATTTCGTATGAAACGATTGTATTATCTTCAGTTGTCATCACGAACCTCCAAATTGTAGCTGAAATTTAATACCTACAGGCTTACCTTGTTTTACATCTTCTGCGTGCGCTTTTTCTGATTTCTTTATATTCTCATAATCTTCTATATCGCTCAAAATTCTTTCTTCTGTTTTTAACCTTTTTTCAATTATTTGTGTTTTCAAAATATTACATTCGTGGAAATATTTTTCAGCTCTTTTTTGAGCGATCTTCTCTTGCTCTTCAATCTATGGCAAAATAAAGTTTACTGCGTATTAAATATGAATAAAGAAGGATAGATACATAAAGATGAGAAAATCAGTTGGTGATTAAGGACAATCAATAAGAGAAATTAGCTCTATATTTTAGCATTACATTTAAATTTTACCCCATAGGTTTGATGGAGAATCACTGTCACGTCGTATTTTGAAGGATAATACTCGTATTTAAGCCTAATTTCGTATGAATTAAAGTCCAACAGTTGGGGGGAAAGCTTCAAATGGCGGACATTCGGATTTTTTGGTTCATTGTTTCCAACAATGAAAGTTTGTTATTGGTGATGACCAGAAAATATTTTTAAAAAACAATGTATCAAAAACTTCCGAGATAAACGGGTGCCGATTTTAATAGGTGATATTTTACTGAATTGAATGATAGTACTCGGGTTGAATGATACTATCCGCTCCTTAAGTGATTCTTTATGCGATACTAGAATAAAATAATAGCACGAGCTCTCATGAGGGCAACTAGTGACCCTTCTCTTAAGAACCGACTTCCAGTCACTTTTTTATCAATCACAACGTTGTTACGACTAATTTGAGCTATTTTGAACAATTCTACCTTCGTTAAAAAAGAGAAAACTGCCATCTTTCCAAATGAGAAGAAAATACTGAAATCTATGTAGAGCTTGTGGTTGCTAGTTACCTCTTTCAAATATCGTAGATGTAACAGTTCATCCAACGTTGATTCCACTTGAGTCCTCATTGTTTTCATTTTCTTCCTCTCTTCGGTTATCAACTTATTATATGCAGCAGCTTCACAGCACTTCTGTTGGGATTCATTAATTTTGAAATCCTCCTTATTTTGTCTGAGTGGAGAGGGTAAAAGAAAATGTTTTTAGTATTCGCTGCCGAAAACATGAAAGTAGTAGAGTTTAGAGAAAAAAAAAATCAAAGGTTCATTTTGGAGTAGCAAAGCGAATAGGTCGATTTAAAGCTCCATATATGGAGTATTTACTCAACAAAAACGGAGTAAGATAGAACGTTGCCTATATTTCCACGAAAATAATGAGTTACACAGTTGAATCGATTTCGACGGTTAGGTCATCATCAGTAACACACGTGAACTGAAGGTACATCACAAAAAGCACATCTCATTTAGGATCAAGTGAAAGGGGCGGGGAGGAACAACCAATGCTACTCAAGGCTTACAAATTCAAAGGGGCACAAACAGTAAGATTGTGGAGAGGGGGAGCCAAACTTATTGGGAGAATGAACCCAGTAATGATAAATTATTTTGAGAAACAACATCATCTAAACATTTTCCTGACCTACCACAACAATTAACAAATAAAACGCAACAATTTCGATTTTTTCTAGCACATCCAACATATCTCTCTTTGGGCAAAACTGAGAAAATTCTACATATTGCCTGTTTGTCAGATCAAAAATAAATCTATGATTGGACTCATTCAAATGAATTGCAAAGGCAGAATCACCTTTGTTGTTCCTGAAATCCTTTTCATGCTCTTTTATTCGTTCCCTAAATTTTCTGCCAGTTTGACCACACAAACACTTTAGTTTATAAACCCACTTTTTTCTTCCATCAGTGAGAAGCACAGTGAGACGAAACAGTTTTCATCACATTTCAATTTCATGATCTGTTTTTAATGTTTACAGTTACAGTGTTATAATTGTGCCCTGATTCAGGATATAAGTACTCCAGGTTCCTACAATAACTGTTCAATGTGTTATCCCCAATAAAATAATTAAAAACAAAACTCCTTTTATAAAAAAGTCTAGAAAACTAAATTCTGCATTGGCTCAGCTCTGAAAATCGATAAATTGATTCGGAAATAATGTCTTACGCAGAATTTTAAATTATAAAATCAATAAGACAGGTTTTATTGAAAGAACCAGTAAATTTTTTGTTAATCCTTCCATAGGTAGATTTATTGAGAATTTACGATGTAGGAACGAACCACGAAACATCATTTGAAAGATGTTTTGGAATGAAGTCTCCTAGTTTTGTACTATTTCTATAATGATCAGCACATTTAAAATGAGATCCGATGTCCCCTAATGAAAAGTTCTCCACAGATGTTTCCTCTCAGTCTGAGGACTAGATCCGACACCGGTAATTGAAGGAAACTGACATGTCAACTCGACGTTGTCAAGATTAAAAACTTTTGCTATAACTTGATGAGATTTATAGAAATAACAATTTCATTTTTCAAGACTGACCTTTGTCTTGGGTATATTGGTCTACCTTTTTTGTGGATTTATTTAGGAGGAATCAACTGCTCATACCTTGAATATAATTCCATCAGTTTCTCAGCTAAACTATTCCTCTCAGCTTCTATTTGAACAAGCGAAGATAAAGCTCGAGTCTTCCGCTCTTCGAAATTTATCTCAGCTTTTTTCTGCTTATGGCGTTCTAGTTCCTCATAATAGCTCTCTACCTCTTGAACTAAAGCAGCCTGAAGCCTGAAATGAATGTTATTGTTGAAGATGTACAGAATGTATAGAAAATATTATTGCTAGTACCTATGTAGTAAAAAACCTGGTTGCGCGTTGCATTCCAATTAGGTACTTCTTCAGGTTTTATAGAAACATTTTCTTTCCTTTTTCTTTTAAATGTATTTGAAGAATCTTCCTTCGTTCTACTTCTTGAGCTGAGTTCCGACTCTTGGCGGAAGCACGGGCTTGCCCATTGCCGACAATAAGCTGACAACACTAATCTAAATAATGATGTGTTTAATTTCCGATTGATTATAAAGTGTATCATTTTAATTATTATTTCTGTCATGTCAATAAACCATTTATCTATCTTTATCTATAATAAAAAGACCACGTTGTCGGAATCAGGAATAATATCGGAATTGAAATGCATAGGAGTACCTTTGTAGGAGATAGTATAGTTTATTGACGATAGATTCGATTCTACAACTAATTTTCAACTCAATATTTCTCATGGAGATAGTAGCAAACATGTTTTATAAAAAAACGCTTTGTTTTAGTTTTAGTTTAACATTCTATAATGAACCTTCGTAATTGACCAAAAAAAAAAAATGCAAGTCCTCTTCAAAAGGTGTAGGATTACGTTTCAAGATAGGTACATTCCAAAAATCGAGTAAAAGAAAGAAAAAGTTTGTCCTAAGTTTCTTTCTCCTAAACTACTATGCAAAGTCTAGTAAATTTGTCAAAAAATAAATCGATCCGGTATATGCCAGTAGTTGAAGCGACCTTCTTGTTGAATCAACTTGTAAAAATATTAAAAAGTTGAAATCTCAAAAACTTTAGATGTGAGAGGGTATTTTTTGATTTGATTCAGATAGAAAATTAGCTATTTGAAATGTTCATAATTTTTATTTATTTTATTTCATTATTTGTTTATTTTAAAATAATTAAAAAATATTCGTATGGACGTATAGGTTAATATACCGATCGTGTGTCACAGTCTTGGCCTTGAAACCGTTTTTTGGGTCGGCCTCTTTGGACGAAGCAACTCATTTCGACGTTGTCAAGTGTCGGGTTTATATCCAAGCTCTGTTCTCAGGCTAATGATTTATGTGTTAGGTCCGTCTTTTAGATCACAGGTGCTCACAGAACTTTTTCTGCAATGGAACAATACATTGGACGCATTGTCAAAGTACGAACTACCTACGGATTGGAGATTGAAGGCACATTGGAAGACATGGACGAAGACGGAAGTGCTCTTGTAGCCGAAGCAACTGTAACTTACGTCGCCGAAGGCATCCAAAATTACTACAGTAAGATTTACATAAGAGGTTCTCAAATAATATGGTTCCCTGTAGAATAAGCAGCAATATATTGTCAAATATGAGTATAATTCATCGTTGCTGTAAATAAATGTGAATGATCTATCAATCCAATCTGCTCACCAAATGTGCTAGAGTGAGGTTATCAATGCTACGAGTAGATTCACCTCTCCATCTGATGTACATCATGTTCCGGCAGAAATCAACAAGATGCAGACTCAACTCCCTCAACCATAATCAAGTCATAAGTGGTGCCTACCTCTTCACCGTCTGATGCGTATGTGGCAAAACCTTTCAATAACACCATGTATCATTAATGTTCTACTTAATTCCACTACTTGCCTTGTAAAATATTCCATTTTATCATCGTCATCAACCCATCAATATTTTTACATCTAAAACATTTCATGAGTTTTTTTCATTTATCACTTCGGTGCACATAATATATTATTTTCTTTCGGCGAAAGGCAGAAAATAAATTAATTCAGCACTAACATTCTTATTTATTCTGTTTTTTCTTCGTTATCTGACTTCAGTGCTTATAAAATAACATTCTATCCCAGTTACAAACAGGAAATTAATCATTTTTACGGCAATTTTTGCAACTAATTCATACGTTGTTGTACCACTTGCACATTTTGAAGCTAGCAGAAACGTTTCTAGAACTTGGTAACCTCTCAGCTTGGAAACTTGCATGACATTCGAGGACCAGTCAAGGTCAATATCGTAGCATTCATATTTCGTCGAAATGAGATACCACGTGTCTAAAAATATCAGGTTTGTCACATAAGATGCAGAGAGTAATTTAGCTGTAAAACCGTCGGCCTCGTATCGATTACTTGAATGTATATATTACTGAAACGTTTCAATTAATCTTAGAAGATGTGTAAATTAAGTTTGTTAAAGTACTCGTATTTCTCGGGAAAGTTCCCACAACAATAACGATATTTTGGACTTGAAATTGACATGAGACGATTCAACCCCAAATCCTCCCGAATTTGAACAAGAACGGCATGCAGATTCAACTATTGATTGTGACAGATGAAACTCATAGGCCTAACTAGCACATTCTTTGAGAATTTCATCAAAATCTTATAGTAATAATTACTATATTACAATTATTGTAGAAATTAGGCTTCTTACAAAAATTTCAAATAAGTATGCGCGTGTGTAAAAGCGTATGTCACGATCGTGCTAAAATGATTTCAGTTGTTGATATGCGATGATTAACCGTAAAATTGGATTGACTATTGAACCATAATATTCATTATTAAACCGTAATGCAGTGTCCAGTTCTCAAATCTATCTGACCAAAAGTCCTTCTACTCTCAAATTACAAAGCTTTTGTCTGCCTAACGGTGTTTCTTACAGATTTGTTAATTGAACACGACGGTGAAACCAGAATTGGAGTATCTTGTTACGTTCACCAAATATCCTTCAAAGGATAGAGTATCAATCCGATAACAGTAGTTACACAATGTCATATATATTTTCCATATATTGCGCAATTTTTCTTGGGAAGGTTCATCATTAAGAAAGTAACAAAAGAAAAAAAAACTGTTTCTGACTGGTTTACCTACTTCTAGGTAAGTTCTAAAATTATACACCGTTTGAAATAATGTATTATTGTAGAGGGCAATGGCCAATTCACGTCGTCACTTTTTAGGAGCGTTATCGATTACAGAAATAATAAACCTCTTTGTGATAGTTTGCAGCGGTTTGTAATGGAGGTTCATTGAATTAAATTTAAATGTTTCAACAGATAATATAAAAAATATAAATAAAAAAATGTTTTCATACCGTTCTCTCTTCTTATCCACGTGATGTGAATGGTTTTCAATCATGTCGTCAACCATCTGAGTTACACGTATCAATCTTGAATCCTTGGGGAAGTGATCAGGATAAATGTCCATAGCCTAGTGACAGAAATAATGCTAATTGAAAGTTTTGCCTCTCTGTGACAGTGTCAATCACATCAATTATTTATTAGAAATTAACGTTATTGGTGATATTGCTTAAGGATTGATCTTTTAACAATATGGGATATTCCTTCCACTTATAAATAATGAAATTAAAAAACAGCTATGGCGATGTTAATTAATACTAAATAAGCGATTTATGTTATACAGAACAGTGGCTATGGATATCCCACCCTATTTTCATCACCATTAATATAACAACACAACGCCCATGTGGGTATATGGTTTTATGTAGAAGTACAAACGAACATTGTTCATAGTCCCATCCAATTCAGAAACAATAAGTGTAATCACTACTGAGGTTCATCCTAAGGTAAAATTAGTATAATTTCTTTCACTGTTGACTCACTCTACCTACGCTGGCTTGGTGGCCCCACCAAAACAGCTATACTTGGGTTAGGGGTTGAGTTGTTTATTAGTCGCCATAGTTATTCACGCAAGAGTGGGTATGGTGTTTATCAGTGAAAGGAAGTCGGTCTCAGCTGGTTCATGAACAGTCAGTCACAGGCACCTGACCGCCTACCTCGAAACTGGTAATTCGAAAACGAAGCCTCTAAAAAAATCTCTAGGAGGCACTTTTTGTTGTAAACTAGTTGTAGAACACGTGTGCGAAGTTTTCCGGATCATACGCTGGACACCCTGTATACAGGGTGTCCCAGGAGTTATACACAATCCGACTCCTACGTGTTCTACAACTCATTTTCGAACAATGATGCCTCCTAGAAACTTTTTGCCAGAGGCCACGTTTCAGAGTTATTCGCGATTTAAGACTTTTTTGGTGTTTTCGATCTTATGACATTGAAACTGTCATAAATCCCTCAATTTCGGGGATAGCTCAAATTAGATGACACTGTTGGATATTTTCTATCTATTTGATGTCAGAAAACATTTTTTTAATTGCATTGAAGATGTGCGATTGCTGTGCGAAATGGCAGTTTTGTCAAAATCTTGAAATCCCCTGTTTTTTTATTTCACCTAGAAACCCCATGAATGCTTGACGCAGACAGGCCTGGTAAAACGCCTGCGCCAAAATGTCAGCTTTCCAACGGTGAAGTCGTTTTGGTTTTTAAAAATATTTTTAGTTAAGGAAATGGTGTTTAACTGCAGAAAAACGTGTGTTTTCTGTTAAAATTGAGGTTTTTCCTAATGTCTCGACGAAAAAGGTTGGAGGAGGGATATACGTAACTTTTTCGCTGAATCGAATGGTGACAACGCCAGACCTCTCCAGTGGCGATTCAAGTTAGTTTTGTCGGATCCATAAACCCGTTCGTTTGTGAACAGCGTCTACGGCATTTCTAAGCTGTCGGGCCAAAGTCAAGATAACCGGAAAGCCGACAGACCGCTATTTTTTGAAACCTTATCAAACCAGGCTTCCGTATCATTTATTTATTTGCCAATTCTTCCCTTTCGTCTCTTTCTTCGCTGTATTTCCTTCAGCGTGGTTTCCCTATTGTATATGCCCATTCATCATAGTGCGCTATAGGTATTGAACATGGCTGGTAGTAATGACCAAAACCTTAGTGACAAAAAAGGATAAGTAGATTAAAAAAAAAAAATTTTACTAAATAATAAAAGGATCAGTGACATAAACAATATTATCTACCCATATTTTGTGTTATGCACAATTAAAAAAATGTTTTCTGACATCAAATAGAAAATTTAACGCTCTTTCCAACGGTGTCATCAAATTTTGAGCTATCCCCAAAATTGAGGGAGTTATGACAGTTTCAATGACATAGGATCAAAAACGCGAAAAACAATCTTGAATCGCGAATAACTCGGAAACGTGGTCTCTGGCAAAAAATTGCTAGGAGGCATTTCTGTTCGAAAATGAGTCGCAGAACACGTAGCAGTCGGATTGTGCATAACTCCTGGGACACTCTGTATACATAAAAGCGTTAAAATCCAGGAACCATTTCAGAATGTTCAATAAAGAAATTATTCAAAAATTTTCATTTTAAAATGTTCAGAGCCACTTCAATAGTTTCATTTTCTATGAAAAGTCGCTAAAACTCTTCGCTGAAAATCACTCAGAGGCCCAGGGGCTTGAAAATTTGGACGAAAATCATTTCATAAGATAGATTGCTCAATTTGACGCCAATCTCGTCGCTCGTGAACTCAAAACTACCAAGACAGTATATAGGAAACTTCAAAATCAGACAACAAATGAAATTGTAAATTTTAAATGAAATTTATCTCATTAGAGGATTGAAGAATTCTACACTGTATAGTTCATCTGGGGTTTACAATGTAGAACGTCAGAATTATGGGAATGTGTCTCGTTCTTTGTCATTATTTCATTCAAAAGGAGCTAATTGCACGGATGGAAATATATGGAAACAACACAGAGTAGTACATGTCATACGTTTTATTAAATAAGAACAGTAGGTACATCTGAATAAAATTAAATTGGTATACCAGAGTTAAGTTCACTCACTACCCACGTTTTCATTTATTGGTTAGTGTATATTCTTGATTATTAGAAAATTACAATGTGTGATTCAATTGTACTGTTACAATGATTTATGAGTGAAAGAGGTATCCAGTGGTTTGTAGTACAATTACAAAATACCCTGTACGTTCGTTGTTGAATTTTTAGGTGGAAATGCTAGGTATAGCAATCAAAACTGCAAGTTGTTCATCATAATGAAATTGTCTATGGGAATGTAATCGTCAAATTGGTAGAATCACTAAAGTCTGCTCAAGTGATCAACTGCGAGTGCTAATTTCCTTATGTTGCTCAAACAACCGGCCGAAGCTTCTTGTAAAGATTCGTTGGATGATGATATAGTTTGCAATAAAAACTGAAACATAAGAATAACATTTAAAAGCGAATAATAGCCCTTGAACTTGATTTTGCCTCTAGGGGGTCTGTGTGATTCCAATCCTAAATTTCACTTTATTAGTTGATCATTACGGTATTGTGACGGAGGAGTTCGTGGTTTCCAACATGTGGATTTGGGATAACTGAAAAACAAATTATACATGGAAATATTTTTAAATTAACCCCCCGAATGTCGGATTACAGTTAAGAACCCTGCTCACCGTTACACGGAGGTTTATTATTTCTGTATCAGTTAGCCCTTCCACGTAAATCACTAATCTATGAGTATTAGACGTATCTGTGGTACATTATCTAAACTTGACACCTCGCTCCTCGATACTTTCCTCGATATACTGAGCGGCCGCCAGCCATGCAATCTAGCTCAGACCTCTCCCGTTAAACGGACACTGCAGCCCACGTCTCCAGCACGACCGCCTATCTGACCGTATGTATACGGCGATGAAAATCAGTGGTATACCACTGATTTTCATCACCAGCATTTCTTTAGAATAAAACATTCGATATAGCAAATTTCAGGAGGAAACATCTAAACTAGCGTTGGTAGGCAAAGCCTTTAGTTATTAAATTGATATTACTCTACGAGCGAAACGGCTGGCTAGCAAAAAATAGACAAACCGATAACTGCAATGCGGTGTCAACCTGACCCCGGAGCCACTTCTTTGTTGCGGGGGATGTGACGTTCTGAGGATAGTTATAATGAATAATACTAATACCATGAGCATTTTATAGGTATTTTGGTTGGAGGTATTTGGATTTTGATGTTGATTATGATTTTGTCATATACAGGGTGTCCTACGAGTTGCGCCCCCCCCCCCCCCCCCTCATAAAATCGTCCAAACGGAAGTAAACATAATAAATTGTTTTTTTAGAATCTTCATATTTTTTTCAAGGATCTCAAATATCATATTTGCGCATCCCGCGCAACTGCGCAAGTGACACTAGCTTCCTTATTTAAACTGGGAACCTGAACATTTTACTGCAGATTCGGATTCGACAAAAATTTCATGAAATTTGATCCCTCAACCAATTTTTTGTATTGCGCGCAACCGGTTCAGCGAGCACGCAAGGTTGCTCCAACCAAAAATTGTCAAATAGAGGAATGTTTCTTAACGCTTATTCACGTGATGATATCCGTTTCTCGATTCGACTCCATTTTTGAAGAATAATGACCAAAATTTGTTTATTTCCGCAAATATGATATTCCTTCCAAAAAAAATATGAAGATACAAACAAACATTTTTTTTTTTTTTTTTTTTTCCCATATGAACAATTTTAGGAGGGGGTACCATCCTGGTACAATCTGTATGAACATTTCTTGTTTATTACATATCCTGTTGCTGAAGTACGGCTAATGCTTGCAGTACCAACCTATAAGCAGCCCCTAATTGAACTTGACGACGTAATTTTTATTGAATTGTACCCCAAGGAATGGGGGCCGTGAATGTCCTATGGGATGGACCTGATTCGGAGTAAAAATGGTTGTTTGTTAGTGTACGTTGGTAAACAATAATATACGAATACCAATAATGAGGACAAAGATAAATACATGATCTTATTTGAAGGAATCTACTCTGCCTTGGAAAAGTATTATGATATCACGATCTCTATTTCTGATGTTGCCAAGGAAATGAGGGGATAACATTTCCTTCGGAAAAATAAATAATAAATCTGCTCAGATTATATGAGGAATACATATTACGAAACAATTCTACTTATATGAGTATAATATTTACTAAGCAAGAAAAAATTTCTGATTTAAGTAGGCAGTTATTGACTGAATCCACTGCAAGTGTTCATAAAAACATCGATTTCTATCGAACATGAGTTGAAACTAATTTTGTTTTACTAGACTGTTTGATACACTTACACAATGATAAACTTATTATTAGCGTTATTTTCACTGCCAATAATGGTTTACATTTCAAGTTGAACACAATCTATTAATTCCGTAGCGTTGATTTAAATCTGTTTCTGTAGGTCGAACCCCTTTCCATTCAAGGGGGAGAGCCAATGAGTAGATTTAAGCAAAAGCATCAAATCTAATTCTGATACTTCTTTCGGCTTGCCAGTGGGAATCAGACGTAAAGCTTCAACTTGCTATGGTTGTCCACTTTAGTTTAGTTTTTAAATCTGTGAAATTGTTGGCTGGTTGACTAGAATGGATGCCAAAACTCTCATAGTAGAAAACATCTTTATAGTTAGGTGCGAACTCGTACTCGTACTTCCAGAAACTCTAAATAGTTCTGTAGATGATGCAAACAGCGGCGAAACTCCATGCTTTGCGCTTCGAGCTCCAAATAATGTGACAGTGATCCCTCCTCCAGTTTTCCAAATCAAGATCTCAACACGTGATTTTGGGACGCTCATGATTGAAATAGCTACCTAGGTTCTAACGCCAAAGATACCTACACATTGCAGGGTTCGGAATGTGGTTGATTCAGAAAGCCGACATTCATTTATGAATTATAAATGTGCAAATCGCCTTTTTTTTACTCTTAGGAAATGTGACTTTAGAATTTCAGCTATTGATCATATAAATTTAATTTAGTGGGGCAAGAAAAGAACTCCCTGAATTAATCAACAACTGGTAGTTTTATCCTACCACATTTGTAATGTACAACTAAACAACGGTCAGGATCACCTTAAGACCTTGTTAATGTGCGGTAATCATAAGAACTTCATCCTCACCTAACAAAATACTTTGATGATCGTTAGCTAACTCATTTCCGTTAGCCTGAAGACAGAATGGTAGGTCAAACATCATATTGGCGCAAATACACATTTCGAAATGTTCAAAAAAACAGTGAGTTGTTAGAAGATTAGTATTAATTAAAAAGCATAGCGGGTTTAGAGCAGTACATTGTACGGAAAAAAAAGTATAGTGGAGAATTCCTAAGCCTAAAAACTAATTTATCAATCGGTATTGCCTACGAAAACTCGATTCTTTCTTTCTTCCTCTGAGCTTATAAAATGTATACTTACTGGAACAACTCCGCTGTGATGCAAGGTTACGCAGTTGAAAGGATCTTGAGAGATGTTATTCAGGGCCAGGGCTGTTGACCTGTGAACTCTGGGCTCCTGGCTACTCATGTAAGTTACTAGAGGAGCTACTGCTCCTAGACGGCCAAATTCGAAACAGTTGTTTCCCCACTTGCAACAGTGAGCTATCGCTAATGCTAAATGTTCTCGTAAGTCATCCTCTTCCTAAACATGCCAAAAATAGTGCCTTATAATTTAGATGTTTTAAAATATCCTCGGTCTCATATCTTGTTCCAAAATAGAATTCAAAGTTAATCTATGCTGAGTAGAAAATGTTACCGCACACCCAATACCTAAGCTTTCCACGAATATTGTACCTCACAAACCTTGAAAAAGGGGATAGGTACTAATTGTATGAATATCTTCACAGAAGTCTTAAATAACATATTTCATGTCAACCAATTTTCAACTGGACAAACCAAGCCGAATTGCCAACGTTTCACGTCTTCGGTCTTAATACAGTCTGAAACGGATTTGTATTCAGCAATTTTTTTCCCCCCATGTTAGGGTTGTCCCACAAACCCCCCCCCCCCCAGTTTTTTCCCATGTTAGGGTTGCCCCCCCGGACCAATTAATAAGCGTCCCTCTATTGTGAGACCTCCATGACCATCGTCAAAAAAATACTGATCCCGTAATTTTCATGATTCTACACCACTGATAGGTGAGCGGAGTCTTGATTGATACTGTACCAATTTAGATGAACTCCACTTTGCTTACAGAGACTTTGTTTGGCTCTTGTGTTCCAGATTTCCAATCGGAAAAATAATACTATCTGTCAGTCTTGAATCTAGACTTCCAAATTAGCTTCCCTGGATAATTTTAAAAATTACACATTTCTGGGGTGTATGGAGACATTTTTTACAGAGCCTATGAAGCACAGGCTAAATATTGTTTTTTAATTGCTACATTTCGTTCACCTTTTCATGCTATTTTATTCATTTATAGATTTTTATTGAATCAACAACGGCTTTTTAAACTGTCTATTTCTTCTATCAACCAGAGGGTAGAGTAAAATCAATAATGCAGTCGACTTGAATAAATTTTTCAATAATCCCTGAAGGATTCCTGTCAGTCTGTTGAGTTGAGTGTTACCCTCTTCCGATCTAAATCGAAAACAAATCGCACTTTCCACATACTTTGCATATTAAATATTGAATTATCAAATTTGGTTTTAGATCAAACTTATTTCAAATTCAACCATCCCATTTTTCTTCTCATTGAAAATTATGACTTTGGACGTTCAAATTGAGTTATGAACATGACATTTTTTATTACGATTTTCGAAAAGAGTGGGTCTACTCAGATCTAAATTTATGATCTTACTGCGTTTACGAGGCTGCAGAGAAGAGGAACGACGCCATGATCAGTTATAACAGCCAAATTGTCTCGATCCTGGGCAATGTGCGCTAAGGCTGCGCACACGCTTGCTAGGACGTATTTATCCTTACTCTTCAACAAACTGACAATTAATTCGAGCCCTCCTACCAAACTTCTCACCATCTCTCCACAATCCTGCAAGTAAGTATTGTATTATTCCAAAGGACTGAAGGATGATTACGCAGATCTAAGGGGAAAACAAACAGGCGGGCAGGGGTCTGTTGAAAGTTGGAACATTGTTTATGGTGAACCGTTATTGATCTTGCTTCTTCGTTGGGTTGATTTGTATAGTTTTCAATTAGGAAGTTCATTAAACGAATTAGTAAAACCATCAATTTAATTTTTATAAATTCTTGTGAAAATGATATTAATACTTTATTTTTATTGCAAATATATATAAAATTAGGTATCAAGAAATTTTAAAGTCAAATTGCAAAACTCTGACGTAGTCGCTTCTTACCATTAATAGAGAAGTTGGGGCAGTGAAAACCGTCTTGTTGGAAAAAATGATGCGGAAAATGGAGGGTCAAGATTTATCCATTTTTTCAATGTCATTACCTGATATATTTTTCATCTATAGCTTCAGCACCTACTTCTAAGTTGTGATTTTTCCATCAAACACTTTCCCGTTAGGCCCCACCCTGCTGTGAAACCAGGGCCGTAGACAGGTTTAACGGGCCTCGAGCAAACTAATTTGGCATTATAGACAGTCAATATTAGGAAATGTTTTACTAGGTAATGCTGAGATGGATCACTTTACCATTGATTATATTAATGATAATGATTGATTACCACTTTATCCATTTTCAAGACTTATATTAAAACCGAGCAAAGCTCGACTGCCATCAGGTACTAAAGGAAAAAAATTACCAAAAATTATCCATAAGGAGAAAAACATTTATTTATCATTGGAATACAAATAGCAGTACTGTGTTTGTGTTTGTCCCTTAACGCGCTCTTACGTTTTACATATCGTCGTAGGCTACGTTTATTTATAATTTTTTACATCTCCCGTCATAAAATTATGAACCTGTATGATTGATTTTAATTTTTTTTAACCACATTTTTCCGGGCCCCTGCCAACAATCTATGGGCCCGGGCCCCGGGCAAATGACCCAAAAAAACCGGTCTGTCTACGGCCCTGTGTGCAACGAACGCGGACCAAATGACCTTTATTTATTTTTGATACAACAATAAATTGGATACCAACCGTAGAGTTCTGTATACAGGGCACAAGAGCCCAGGCAGCACTTGCCTGAACCTTAGTTGATTTGTTTTTTAGAAGAGACCAAATCAGTCGGACGCCGTCCAACTCCTCTATTTTGGTCATACATTCAATCTCGTTCGCACATTCTCCAAGGACTTTGGTGACGTTTTCGAGGAGCTCTTTATTGGTCAGTGTAAGAAGCCCGACCAAAGCTTTGATTCCACCACTTTTACAAATATTCTCTCGATTATGGGGAAGCTTAGCGCATTCTGCCAATGCACCGGCTACATTTTTTAAAACCTGTAATGTAACGAATGATTAATGTAAAAATGCAGCAAATTACGTCTCCTGTTTAAGTTGGTTGAAATTCATGCCGAGATTTTAGGAACATGTCCGGTTGTTAAGTAAGTTTCCTCCCAAAATTTCTTGTAGTTCTGGGAAAAAATGGAAACCTATTTTTCCATACTCCAACCAAAGTTCAGTAGGCAGGTACCGAAAATTATGAATCAAATCTATCATGTTGACATGAAAATGTCTTTTCGAATTCAAAACATTTCTTGTTGCTGTAGAACATCAATAGCTCCTGCTATCATATGGTGGAAAAGACGTTGCCTCTATCAGAATTTATGTACGTAGAAACTCGTATGTAGATATAATTCTAATACATCAGGAATTCTGGTTTGTACATGCTGACAAAATTTCTAAAACCAAAAATCAACGAAACAAAAACTGTAATCAAACTCTTCATTGAATTAGGACAGCCCAATTTAATGTTTACTTTTACTTGGAAATCTTTTTCTCGGTTACTGTTAATGGAAAATCCATGTCTGGTCCTCATTCAGCTTGATACCTGTCAATCTTTGAACCCGACTCGACCACATGTTTCAGCAACCAATATTGATAGGAACTTATCAATGACAACGTGAGCATAAGTTTGTAAAAATAGTATCGGGTGATTGTCTGATACGAAATTTTCATCTGTATTGCTGTGGTTTTATGAATGAAAATAATTTTTGTAGGAGAACCGTTCTCGTTGATGATCCCGTCCACTAGGTGGTTTTCCCTTAACGTGTATGTAGACATTTATTCATACAGGAATGTAGGTAGGTACTTGAGTTTCTAACCTGCTCGTCTTCATCTTTCAAGAGCTGAACAAGTATGTTGATGACGTCTAACTGGTCAAGCTTGCGGACATTGTCGAGACATTTGGCACATTTCCATACAGCTCCAGTAGCTGCAGATAGGAGTGCTTTGTCTTCCTTGTTATCCTCATCACTTATCAATCCCAGAAGAGGTTCTAATCCGCCGTACTCTCGAACTAATCGCCTCGTCTTGTCATCCTCTGCACACTTGATTCATTTTCAAATAAATAGTTACGATGTGCTCGTATGTTTGTGTTAATTTTTAATATGGAGAAGCGTTTTACAGGAAGGTGTGTTTGAATGTGAAGAGTTAAGAAGATAAATGTGTTAGTCAAGCTAGGTGGAACTACCTCCCGTTTACGTTTTAGTTGAGAATTCATCAACGAATTGACCCCCAACTCAAATTATTGAATAACTGCAACAAAGTTGGTTGTACAAATAATAGCATGGAGGAAAGAGGCCGAGAACGTTACGAAAATGCAAAATGCTGCAAATGATTACACAAAGGTGTATAATTTCCGTATTAGGCAGCCCTTGAGCGCAGATTACTAATCATGATTTATAGTCAAGCACCAAACGTACATGCACGTATATGTATAGACAGTTACAACTGGGAAATCGAAAAGATCGAACAGAATTAGCACTATATGAGCTTACTCCTCCATACCGAAACCGAATTGCGAATCAAGTACAGCCTTGTTTTCGATTTTTTCCTTTACAACTCCAAAACCGTTGTGGAACAGTGCGAAAAGTCAAACAATGGTAAGGGTTTGGTTATGTCCTACGATTTGTTGACCTAATTTCTAAACTAAACCAAAAGAGAAAGGATCATTAGCATGTGTTAGTAGTTAGCAGGTGTTAGCATGTTTTTATTCTTCATATGTTTGTTTTTTTACCCGTATTCTTTAATTTTAAATCCTTAGAGTTGATGAAAAAATATGCCAAGATAATAAGGACTTTCCAGGTCGGAAACAGCAAATTCCTAAGTTTCGGTAGTAGTCTCAAAAAAATTATTCGGGCGGCAGGCAGGCGGATTCCATACATTTTGCTTTGTATTCTATCCATCTTGAAACCGTAAATCAACAGGTTGTGAGAGGATGGTACATAATATTCGTTAGCCGATTACAATGGTTTTTGAAGAATATTAAAACTAGAATGTATTTTTCGTTTCAACCTAGGTCGAATGAAATTAGTTCCATTCCTAAAAGTATTTCTCGATTAACTTCGGTATGTTTGATTAAACCTTGGGAAGTTGCTTTTAATTTTCTCTTAATGATTCAAATTATCATCTTTAAATTAAAACGACAAAGGACCAGCCTAGCGCGATAATTGATTCAGTCCTAATTTATCCGTTCATTAATTATGAAAAATGTCATATTACATCACGTTTCAGAGTGCTATTTTGTGAATTCTGTTGTATTTGTATTTTTTCCGGGAGACTGCCTAAGAGTTGAGATTACGAGTGTACGAAGAACTGGATGCAACTAGCGTTAAGAGGAAACCGTTCTGTAGATATTCTGAAGGTGAACATCTCACTTCAAGCTGAAAAAAGATCTTCCTACATATAATTCAACATCACTCTTGACTGTTTCACCTAATTTCCAATTCATTCGAACACATGTCGATCCCTATCGGATCTATATCTACTTAGCAGGTTGATGTAATACAAATCTAATGTAGGAATAGGTGTAATCACATAATGGTAAATTTTACCTGCTTACCTTGTATATAGCTGAAGCACAATGTTTTTTTAATAAAGGATTTTCTATTGACAGAAATCGCACCATGTCGCCAATCATTGCTTCGCTCTGTATGTCCAACTGATAGTTCTTCTAAAAAGATGAAGAGACAAAAAAATTGTTGATACTACCTGTACGGATTACTGTATGTATTCCAAGACATATAAAGACTGATATGTTCCAGCAAGTTATTCTGAAATATGCCGATTAAAAGTCCTTACACAATAATTTGATGTTACATAAAGATGGTGACTAAAATGGGGAGCGAGTAATATCATTTTTAATCGTGTAATACGAACTGCAAATGCTATTAGGCCGCAATTCGGATACCAAGAATATCGACCTTTTGTTATTTTGTTGTTTTGTTATTTTGTAATTGTTAACCTTCCTCAAAATGAAGTTTTCAGTGTGTAATTTCGATGTACAGTTTTCTGCACGTGTTATTATCCAGTGTGATATAATTGTTCATTTAGCGATTTGACAGAACTTTAATTTGATTTTTTTCCTGTGGAGACAGTTACTTTAAAATAAGAAATTAGTTGAAAGCGGTTTAGTAATTTTTACACTCCATGAACTATAATATTGTGCAGCATGTTGAACTCACTTGAGAAGAGCACTCGTCGATGGTGCCCAGTGTGTAGAGTAGTATTTCTTCATGCACCGATGTTAGGAAACGGGCTAATATTGAGACAAGCCCCGCTTTTCTCATAAGTTCCTTGTTTCTTGTAGACCGGGAAAGTGCCCAAACCGCTTTACAGCTACCAGTTACGACTTGTAACTTCTGAAATAAATACAATACCAGTCATCCTGCTACGAGTTACTGTCATAACATTATTATTCTTTCTGTGCAGACTTGGTATCCTTGAAGTAACTGCTCTATAATCAGTAACGATTTGGGGCAAAACCTGGTAGTTCATCACTGGTTTTGACTGCAGGTAGGAACCCAGTGAAGTGATACGTTATTATCGGTTCGTTCACCAACCTTCACATCAGTATCGTTGAGTGCAGATATGGGGGTAGCGAGAAAACTTCTTGGTACATCCAACAAATCAACCTGGAGCATAAACACATAATTCGGTATACCGTTGTACTAAATGGTGCGGAATGAGCAATTACCACGCTCTTTTTTAGGATTAAAATAACTAAATTCAAACATCCAATATTCTATAACACTCTGTAAAAATGTTGAGTCTTTCTCATTTCATCATAGGTACCTACTAATCTGATATGTTCCCCAGTTGAGATTCTACGACAATTTTCAAGTTGTTAGAATAGTCTAGTCAATTCATAATAATATCTATTGTGAAACCGGGTCGAGTTAGTACGAATCAACAAGTCAAAGTTATCTAATTTAGCAGTTATTAATGGTTTCATCATTATTATTATGCTAAAGAGTTCAAAAATAAAATATTAAAGAATGGGCATGTTGGCAATGGTTATCGATACATTAGCTCCTACCAACGAACTGTACTTAGTGTAGTATAGTTCTAGTGTACTACTTACTGTAGTATAGTTCTTTGGCTCCTACTTACTAGTATTGGAATCCCTCCCGCCTTTCTCACAAGTGCTCGGGCTTTCGATACCGTTGCCAAGTTCGAAATGGTGGTGGCGGCTAGTCCCTGGAGCAAAGGTTCGGGGGACCTGAGAAGGCCCACCAGCAAAGGGACTCCTCCCAACTCAGTCACTTCTCTTTTGACATCGCTTTTTTCGCAAACTGAAGCCAGAATTTGGAGTCCACCTAACTGTTGACATAAAAAAGTGTGCCAAGTTGGGTGTGGCTTGGCTTTCTCTTATTGGTAACCTGAATGTATAGATCATTGAAAAATTTCGAATAATCTTAAAAGTTACATGATCTTAAAATATGTAGAGACTAAGATGGTTAAAAAAATTCTCGGGATAACGGTGCCACGGGTTTTCAGAGATGACAACGCCTTCTAGTTGGTGCACTGCCGTTTTCTGGTACTCATTGTAAAGCGCGAGCTGCAGGGGCGGTTCTAAGGTGAGGCATTAGAGGTCATGTCTCGTCTGACTAAGAAGGAAGAAAAAAGAAAGAGGAGCTAGTTTGTATAAATACATTCATTAAAATTATTATTCTCATCCAATTGGTCGAATTCACAGCTCGCAGATTCATTACAGAAATTCTCATCACAAAAATATACTGCACATGTGCAACAGTTTATGATGGGGTTGCTACGCAATCCTTTAAATCATTGCTCATAGCAGAAAGCTGCTGTAGGCCACCTTTGAGAGGCCAAAACCCATGACAGCATTTATTTATCAGTCGGTGGCTGACATGAATGATAATTTATATGATTGGCACCCACTTATGCCAAATCAGGCACCTTATTTTAATAAAAAATCGATGTTTTTTATTCAGGAACAAGCTCAACTATCTCACCGTGGGTTTATGGAACCATTATTCAGGCTAAATAATAATTCTATATATAAATTCAAAATTAAAATAAAATAATCATATTTGATCTTCAGGATTAGATCAGAGCGTCATTTATATTTCAACCCTTGCAAAATGGGAATGAATTTAGCCAGATGGGCCCTTCAGCTGATCACTTTCCCCATAATTTGTGGCTGACTACAAGAAGTCCCAAAGACAGTTGGATAACTTCGTCTTAAAAATAATTCCATGAACATCAAGGTTTATCAGTCCGTTTGTTCGAAATGAACTCTCAGGACACCTACAATCAAAATACCTTGAAAAGGCTCATTCGACACATTGAAGGGACGTCTTACAATAAACAACATAAATAACTGAGCTGCACTGTACAACCAGAGACAACGCTTCCAAGGTACACGAGGGACACACGTGAAAATCCAACTGAAAGTTAACAAGATAAAATACAAATACAGGCAAAAAAATAATGCTCCCGCTTGTTCTCCTCAACCGAACTGATGCTTGGGAGATGGCGTTATAGATTGCATAATCGTACAGCATCACCAGTGCAATTTGATCTGTAACCAGCCACGCGTCTAACCAGCCACTGATTAAAGAACTTTAGGGCTCTGCAGCCCAATTGATTTTTCAAATGGTGAGCGAACGGAAAATCGCACAGCAACCCGAGTGGTCTCATTCGATTCTCGGAACTAATTAATATCTGAAGCGACCAAAAAAAATCGAAAATTTTTAACACAAAGAAACATTGTAAAGTCACAACCGCTTTGTTCCAAAATGTTTTCCATTTTTTAGTACTTTGGACTGTTTAAATGTAATAATAAGAAACGAAAAAGCACTGAGTACCTAAGTTATCAGGGTCCAGGGGGCTGAAACTCATGTATTTCATCAGATTACTTGAAGTAATAATTCTAAGGATCAGTAAAAAAAAAATAAATTTCTAATCGTCTATCCATTTAACTATCAAGTTCAGTAGCGAGCTAATTAAGTGCATATTAACATTCCGACTAATATCAACTTACAACACAGTTGTGAACCTTGGTTTCTAACAAGTTAATGAGTATTTCCAGTCCACCGATATCTTTCATCGCCAGCAGAGATATATCAGAAAAAAGCTCGAGGTCCTTCATACACGCCAAAGCAATTATGGTTGCCGTCTGATTTCCCACCTGTACATATCAATTTAGCTTATTGAGAAAAAATGATCCAGAAATTTAAAACATAGCCATTTCTCATATTCTAATTTTGAATCTCTTCTCTCAAATAATCTTATTATCCAAATGATTCTATCTCTAAATGGTCCTAACCCGCTATACATTTTCGAATGGTTGCAAATGTACATAGTTCGATATTTGCAAATATATATACATAATATACCAAACATATCTGCATAAAAAATGTTCCAGATGTCCAAGTGTAAAAACGTATAACAGTATTCAACCGAAATCAAGGCCAACTATAAGTTGATCCATGTTGCATAATTCGTTAGGCACGCTTTTTTGTGGAACCACATTTTGGGCCCAAATCCATTAGATACCTACTTACAATACCTTCCATAGAAGTCGTACTAAAAAAATCCCTCTTTCGGCTTTGAATACTTAACGTAGTTGAACTATTTAGTTACAGGGTGTTTAACTTTACCAAAAATGGAGCGAAGTGTTGCTTACATTACTCTTCTATAACTCCCCTTCCTGAAATATGATTTTTCAAAGGTTTTATCCGAAAAAACCACGTTCTGTGCCATGAAACTTAAAATTTCACAGCATAGAAACCACTTTTTTCAATTTTTTAGAACATTTTCGGATTCAAGCGTCAAATTCCCTATTAGTGACCTAAGCTTTTTTACTGCTTAAGCTGCTTAGTGACTGCTGTTGCTGTTTTACTGTGCTACATTCGAGGAACCCCAAGAATAAAAGGAGCAAAATTTGAACGGTAAAAAATTTGTAAACAGGTAGTCATATCAAATTCGGAAAAGTTTTTTCTAAGATAAGAAAACCATTGTCAAGTGGTTTATAAACAGTTCAAAACGTGAGCTTATCGATTTTGCGAAGAAACTCCAGATTAAATGTGCAAAAAGGTTCGGCACCTTAAATAGGTTGTAGGTAGGTAGGTAGTCGTAGTTTAGTGCCTGCTGTTTTATTGTGCTACGTTAAGAAGGTAAAACATGTACGTCGGGTACAAATGTTTCGTACTTTTGTTTTGTCCTATTTAAAATTTCAGAAATTGGATTGGCGAGAATGGATGCAACATTTCGGTGTAATATTTCTATCATAATAAAGTTTGAGATAACTTGTGACTTTAACACCGTATTAGTACTACAATGGCGACAGGTACATCCGTAAATCAAATTTCCAATGTTTGCACAAATTATCAAAGCGTACTGTCGTAGTGATGTAGGTACATTTGGAGTTAACAACAAACCCACAGTGTTAGTTACATTACACGTTTGCTATCAACAGTATGCATAGTTAATATTAAAACATTCACTTGTCCTCATGATGATTTCATTGCAATTTGTACTGTTTTGTAGGCGTATTATTTACCTTTATATATTTCAGAAGTTTTTGCAAATGCCAGTATTCTGAAGGGAGATCAGATTTGTTTGGGATTGGATCATCATGCCACTTTTCTTGATCTAAAGAATCGCTTTCGTCCGAGGACATTTCGTGAGGCAACCTTGGATACCAGTCAATAAATATTGTTGCTACCGCTGAATATGGTGGTAGAATGAGACGCTATCGGGGGCGCTACCTACCACTGTTCCGCTTCTAGTTGGGCTTTATCCAATTTGTAGCAACGTCACTCGGAACTACCCAGTAGGTACCTAGGTATGACCATTAGGATGACAGGAACTAGGGCTATTCTCTCGAATTTCAAATAGGGTAGTGACCCCTGCTCAACTAACTAAATGTGATTACAATTATTATTATGGTAATGATAATTACTTAGGACAGAACTAATACGAATAAATCGACCACTTCCCAGAACAGCATTATTACCTGGAAACTAATATTTATGGTTTAACAAATCAGTTCAAAACCATAAATACCTATGTTAGCCCCAGAGGATCAGAATACTGACTGATTCCTAAAATCTCGGTCAGAATGAAGACAAACCATCAACCCCTCAATCCAGTACAAATCAAAATCAATCTTTTTAGAGGAACCGAGCCTCCATCAAAATGCAAACTCCTGAACACCTATAAAAGATTTACCGGACTCCCGTATGTTTGATGCCTAAATTAAAATAAAATATACTTATTGATACGGAAAGTACGATAAGTTTCGTCAGTCCAAAGATAAATGAAAGCTACACTTTGACTTTCGATTAGAAATGATGAATATTTCTAATTAAAATTCACAGTGTACCTTTTTCTTGTACACTGTTCATGGAAAATCCTAAATAAATTTACTGTCTAAGGTTCCCTGTTAACCAATATTCCATTTTCGGAACCTTCAGTCGCAATTTCACATTTTTTTCAATTTCACGAGAAGTTTGATTTACTGTTCGGCTATGATTAAATATCATAGCAAGACAATAGATGAAATGCCTGTTTATTCAAAACTGTAGGTATCGTTACCCACACATTTTTCAGTACGAAATGAAAAAACAAAGTCAGTCCAATTAATAATACGTCTTAGCCTTGGAATGCTCCATTGTGGCTAGTAGATAGGTAGCCACATTCCAAAGAAAATAGACTCATCCGGGAAAAGTAAACTCTGGTTGGTAGTGACTTACCGCAAACTATATGAAAAATCAATACCTTATACCGCAAGTATCCCATGCCCAATACTACCGATGCATTGTACAAACTAAAAAGAAGTCCTAACTATGGATTTTATGTCTCCTGGGGTATTGCAGAAAATTCATAAAAGATTTTGCATAGATCGCTAATCCATTTACGCAATACTTTAAGAAAGGCTACAGACAAACAGGGCCCAAAGATTCTGGAATGCTTCAAGACTTGTAAGATTCTGTTGGCAAACGATCCACTCCTAATACATCCAAATTTATCTGAAGTTTAATGACAGTTTGTACGTGCGTTTTCGGCGTCGCATTGTAATGATTTAATTATTTAAGGATTGATTGGCATGAGCAATAAAATGAAAAGCAGACAACGGTTTTGAAGAGTAAACGCTGCAAATTATTTCACTTTCACAAAATTGGGATTTAAAAAAAACTGAAATTTACAATTTTTTCCAACATTTTTACACTTAAATGAGATTATCCAAGTCAGATGAGCTCCGACGAGTCTAGGTCCCTTCTCAATTGCTTTGGCGAAGAGCGAAAAAAATCTTTTTTTGTTATTACTTCTCAGGCCTTTCATGGCCCATTCGGTGGACTAACGAATTCGGAATCCAAGCACCTTCTTGAAACGTGAAATGAACATTTGAGAGGGAAGAGATAACAAATGTTCGCTTTAGGCACCCCCCTCTGCCGCACTGAAACCATGGTTTAAAATGCTATACGATTACAAAGGCTTGTTATTGAAAACAGAGACGACAATCATGAATGAAAACTGTAGAAAACTTGACATTTCACTTTTGTATAGTTTTCTCGACAAAATGCATACCTCATTTCCGAAATGTACGAAATAAAAATTCCAACATTTTGAAGTTTATCGCGATGATGACCGTTTTGGGCGAAACATCTGCATGCAAACCTCAGGTTTGTGTTCAGCCAACTAAACAATAAGGAACCAGTGCAAGTAGAAGTATATCAAAACTCCCTCCTTCCAATGGCTAAAATGAATGGTCTGTTTATAATACAAGGAAAATGAATGGACTCACTATAATTTGTATAAACAGTCACTTTAATCATATGGACATCCAGACATTAGAATTTCTCACCATGGTAAGTAAACATACTAGCAGCAATTACATGCTACTACCGTAACACAGCCCTTATTATTATAATAATTGATAGATCGACAAATGGTAATAATTCTTTTCATGCAAAATGTTCGCCTTTCCAACTCCAAAATGGGTTTTGTAACAGCGTACAAATGACATATTTTTTTAATATTCATAATGCCACTATCTGATTTTCGAATTGCTATCTGTTTGACAGACAAATATAAAGGAAAATACAAATTTATATTTTTTCAATTAGAAAGATACTTTTAAACAATTTTTGGAAGCTACCTATGTAAATAATTCATCATTCTACTTCTCGATCCGTTACAAAATCTGTCTTACAAACATGTAGAGAACAAACACAAAATATTGATAATAATATTTTCCTTACGAGTATTACTAGCTGCGTGATATGAAAAAAATATAGAGAAACAAACAAATAAAACTAGAAATAGAAACGAAATTCTTAACGTAAAATCTACTTAACTCTATAGTTGAAAATGTTAAAGCCCGCCAACAATATGAACCCCCCTTCCAACAGTATTACCAATTAGTAGCTTGCTTTTCAATCCAATGATCAGAATTAGTAATTTTATGGAGGTTTGAGCTAAATTCAATGAAGATTGAATTAACAAACGTCATGATTCTGAGTCGTATATTCATTCATTCCAAATAGGAACTTATGTGCCTGTATTATGTGATGTACGACTTCCTCTCTCTATTTTCTTACTCAAAAACAGAGTGCCGTATTGTTTCAAGAACAGCTGAGCTTCCACACAAAGATGTGTGTTGAAGAAGAGGAAAAGGTGTGTTGATTTGTACACTGTTCTTAAATCGGCCCTCTTCAATTCCATTGTTTCAGAGTGATTCAAACTATGAGTTGACTGCACACAGAAGCATGCAACAATTGGTTGAGCACATAATATTTAGGACGTACTGTGCCTGGTGCAACAGACCGAAGTAAATTCGCTACGTATCCATCTATTAGCTAGCACATGAAAATAAAATCAACAGTCTGTGTCAAAATCCGGTAATTATTTAATTCAGACTATAACTCTAGAGAAGGCGATAATTAAATGCATGAATGGGAAAAATCATGGTTAGTCAGTCTTTGCAAAAGAATTGAAAAAAAGGCTGAAGAGAATGAATGATAAAAATAGTATTTTTTGTTCTACCTAATACCTACATTCCACTTATATGGTAGATGCACAACTTAGTTGATGAATATTTAATTCTGCCCCCTGGAGACATATAGACAATGGAATACAAGCTCACATCGAATGCAATAACAGGAAAGAATAACCTTTCTGAACCCAAAGAAAGTAATAACACGAATGATCAAATATAATAGTTTTTACCTCTCAGGCTTTATTACGGCAAAATTCCTACATTTTTTCTGAATGATCCAATGGCTGAAATTCAAGTTAACAAATCTGAGCACTTCATGATAGCTACTGTCTGGAACAGATACAATAAGTAACGGAATTTGTTCACTGATTTATCAAAATCATTTTATGGCCATTGGTGACTGCATACCAATGTTTTCATGTTAGTAAGTTTTTATTTGACAAGGGAGTTTCATTGAATCTAAGATGAATAATAAGGATTTAAACGTAATAGTAACTGCCGAAAGCCCAAAAGTGGTATATACCACATTGTTCAGATAACATGCAAGATAATGAAAGAGGTATCTAACTAATAACAATTAATATTGCAAAGATCTGAGACGTGTGTTTACATTCAAGGATCTCTCATAATCATACGTCAAACATTTATATATTTTAGTGACCTTCTGTATGAAATAACGCTATTGCAAAATTTAAAAAAATAAAATTTACTTCATGGAAATCTGTTTGAGGCCATCTGAAAAAATTCCTGGATTTGTGCATATACATCAGTGTGTATCTGTCATCCTAGGCAATATCTCTCCTTAGCATTGAAATAAAAAATGACTTGAACAGAACAAATGGGTCCGTTGAACAGAACTTCCTAAGCACAATATCCTTCTCAAATTGAAAAGAAAAAAATCAAGGTAGTTCACAAAAGTTTAATATTGAAATTAATTAACCGAAAATGCACTTAGAAATTCAATAAAAACTCGTTTAAAATCAGTAAATTGATACATTTTAGCGGAACTTTGCTGTGAATTAACTTTATCAACCACAAACTAGAACATTCAGACTCCTGCACAAAAATTATGCTCCACTTTAATACAATGAGCTGCAAAATCGGTGAAATTGAAAAAATCCTCGCATTGGTATGAATAGCAGACTGTTTTTTAGAAAATGTTTTTGCCATTAATAAATAAACCCATCATGATATAATGGTGCTCAAATTTCAAAATTAAATATGATGAGAAGAATGAGGTCTAATAGCTTCATGTTCATGGAACAACCAAGAACAGTTAACTTTATTAAACGAACTACGAATAGTAACTCCCAGAACTCCATCAACACATTCTTATCCATCTACAAGTTTTAAAAACGAAGGTAGATAGTAACCAAAATTAAGTGGGTATCCATTTCCCGAATATTAAAGTAACGATTAACCACCAAAAAAATGTCTGCTTGACACCAAGAAACAGAATGAGCAGCTGACGTCAGTAAAAACTCAAATCCTAATGAGACATATTGTATATCGAAGTACCAATGATATTCGATATCGTACTTCTGTTTCTGACAGACATTTATGCAACTTTGTTACTGCATCCAGGAGAAAAACACACACTATGAGTAATTGGAAAACACGTAAAATTTAATAATAAAAGAATAATTTTTTTCAACTCCTGAGCCTACACAATATGGGGCATGCCATGAGAATGGCAATTTAACCTAGCGCCATAGCATAAATCAGAATTTAAACAAATGAAAAATAATAATAATCAAGTACCTATCCACCTCTCAATGAATAAAACAATAACTGCCATTCATATTTGCATTAAACAACAAAAATATTATATATATATAATGCCTTAAAACTGAGTTCAACTCAACTTGGCTCCCAAAAAGCTAAATCATGTACATCTACCTTTTCCAACACTATTGTCATTAAAGTCATTCTCATATGACACCAATTATAGTTATGCTATGACATGTAAATCTAAGCAAATCACATTGAACATAGGAAATCTTGGTTGCTGTATCACCTTGCTACAAGACATGCTCATCACGAGAATCATGGTGTTGACAAGCTATTCTTTCAAAGCTCCGTAGAATTTTTTAACATGATAGCTGTAGATATACCTACTTGATCCCAGGCCTCAATACTCCGTGAAGGAAAAAACACCATCTTCAACATGGTCCGCATAAAGTATTAATTCCCGCCTATGGCGATCAAGGTAATCTCCAAATACATGCCTACGACCTTCCAAAAAAATGAGTTACTTAGCTAACTGGAGTTCAATTCAAATTAGGGCTGGATCACGGAGCGAGTTCTGAAGTTGGAAAATGATTGACAAATACTGATCAACACTATATTTTAAGCAGTAAAACTCGCACTGAAGATTTTCTCATTCCACTTGGCTGGGGAAAAAAGGTAGGCAGCACAAATCAATGGCCACGCTGTCAAAATGAACCGAAGGTTCCAATTGCCCATATCCTAATGGGAGGGGGGCTACGTATCTTATATCTGAATCATTTTAGATCACCGAACAGAATAGTGTAATTATGACCGGAAAAAGCTGTTAGTAAGAAAAATTCAAAAATATAGAATTGTAAACAGCAATTTGTGAATGGTGGATAGCTACTAAGTGCTTACACTTGATAGGGGAAGAAGCAGCAGATTTCAATTTTAATTCTTGGGGTTCCTGTAGGTTATTGAATAACTGCAACGCAGAATCTATTATTCCCATTCGTAAGTTAGGGAAATAATTATTATCCCACAGGGTTTCAAACTAATAGTGTAGCATCCAACTCAATATCATGACATGGCTCATTCATTTCCAGTTTTTCACGTAGAAAGTGAATTTGAAATAAAAGTTCAGAGATCCTCTAGTTTAATGAGGAGGGGGTTGTTCCTTGATTAATACAGTTCTTTGTAATGCGGGATTTACACTAACACCATTTACAGCTATAGAAAAGGGAATAATATACCATTAAGCTATAAGGAAACAAAAACGAAAAGAGAGAGAGATAAGTCAAGAACACAGATGACTATGCAAAATCATAAACCTATATAATATAACGAGGCACTACTTTCAACAATTAGACACATATTTTAGTGAAAGGTTAAACATGATATTGGTCAACCAAAACATCTGGGTTAGAAATAGTTATGAATAGCATTAATTTTGGAAAAAGGCCAGCAATTCAACATAAAAAGGAACAATATACCATAGTATGGAGATGGGATGCACTAACACAAAACCAATGGATCATCTATTCTCAACCACCTATCACTTCAAAGGCTCGTCAATCCCAAGGGAATTACTCAATGGCACGACTACTATACTGTAAGTTAACCTCATTCCCACCTCACAGTTCTAATTAAAATTTTCAGTATAAAAAGATATTCCGAGCAATGTATTTATACATATACATATATATTTATTTATACATATATGTATATATATACATATATTCCTAATATGGCAGTTACACTAAGCTTAAAATAGTTAAATTGCACATTTACAATACAAACACACACCTCACTCTTATCCACTCTTTATCTTCTGTTTTTGTTATCATAAAATATTTTATACAAGAAAGTAGCACATGTGCCATTCTTATGTATATTTTATCATGAGCTTTCACAATTCAAACACCTATCAACATTTCATGTCCAAATAAAACTACTTAACCTACTTAAAGTATAATTATTCATTTTCCATGGAGTGCAGCAGTTTTTGATCACATTTTCAACTTCCTAAGTGGGTCCAATGTTCACGCCTCCAGTTCACCATTGCTGATCCAAGATCAAATCATGTAAGTTAGTAGGTTGACAGTATTAGAAGCTGCTATCATGGACATTTTCAATTTTTTCACATAGTTGATCCGTAAAAGTTGGAGCCCAGCTCACTAGCCAAAGTACGTACCCACAGTATTAAGAAACTTATAGGGTACTAAAGTTAGCAGACTACCCTCCCCCTCAATAATCACTGATGTTATGGTAATAGTTGCAAAAGGCCAAGAAGATTAGCTGCCTGCATAATTTTTTGTAGAACCCGCGAGATAAGTCTCTTTTCAGAAATATCTGTCACTGTGCCTGGCTTCAATAAGTAATTCTGGCGACTCTAAATTAAAGCAAATTTGATACATACAAACCAACCAAATTTAATCTACCTAAGCAGTTAGTTTTCCAATCACTTCGCCCCTCAAAAAATTAAGTTAGAATCATAACATTAAATCTTAACTATTGTTGTTGCCTAAATCCACCTATGACCAGCCAAGATACCAAGTGTATTTTTACCGATTTAGTGTACCTATTGTGATGTTGACAGGTATAACAATGTACCATGGCTGTGCAGTCCCCGTCATTGTGCTTTTTTTAATAAACCTGTTCCTAGAATTTCAGTCAACTGTACCTGTTTTGTCTCTATAGAACTAATCTCTTATGGTTACAGCCATAAATGAATAAAGTGAGAGAGAAAAGTGAATCATTGTATAGTAACATGACTGTTAACTACTACAGTATTTTAAAACGTCTTCATACCAAAGGCTAACTACAGCTTCTCAATTTTTGAGTTGAATAATCTTTTTGGTACCACCCAGGGCCACCCCTGGATTAATTTTCAGGGTAGGCACAATATATGTATATAGTTGGGACTGATTAATTATGAGCGCTTTGAATCATTTCATTTAAAGTGTTCGTAATAAATCAGTCCTAACTAAAACCCACATAAATAAATTGCATATATTTAAATATATATATTTACGCAATTTGCCAAATATATTTTTGAAAATTTAGGGTAGGCCTACCCGTTGGAGCGGCCACTGGTACCACCTCGATGTTTTCATTACAGGTTTGCACTAGAAGATGTTAGGTCTGGCCAATAACCCATAACAGGAAGGGCTCTATGTGCCCCTCACCCTGATGCCAGAGTCTTGATAATCCCTATGCCTCCACCAATTTTCTCCCTTCTCAGATTGTAGAAACCTCAGAGCAAAAATGATTTTACCTCTACTCTTGGTCTCTATGTTCTTTACCTATTTTAATTGCAACCAACCTACTTCTGTTTTATGAGTAACTGTCCATCCAGTATCTTCAGTTATACTAGAAGTTTCAGTGGTTTGAAGTCGAATTCCTCTGTTTCCAATGGGCTTGTTGAAACTCGATTGTGACCAAAATTAGAGAGCAGTTTTAGAATATACATTCCACATCATCCCATCCAGAAGGCTTGTAAAGTAAACATTGGAAAGCTAAATAGAGTTACAGTTAGAAAGGGAATGTGCCAGATAGCTTGTTCATAACTACAACCCAGAATTCTCATTACTAGAGGAAGTAAAAACCAGTTGAGTGACACATACACACTTCTACTGCAGTACCGGGCCCATCTGTTAGGTGAGCATAGGAAAAGGGAACCTGATGGAGGAGTGAGGACACATTGGAAATGAAGCAATAACTATCTGGGATTCTTGTTTGATATTACTTCAGAGCAATAACTTTTTTGAACACCCCTGAAGTCTGTATCCATTCATTGAGTCAGAAATGATGGAAATGATTGAAACCTTGAATACAAAAATTCTATCAGAAAGCAGAATTTGTCATCATGTATCGTTCTTTCAGGGTATTCATAGTATTAGGTATTCATAAACTAATTTTATGTAGAGGCTCAGGGCTGATCACCTAGTGATTGGCTGCAGATAGTTGATTCCAGCCACTGCTCAAAACGCCAAGCAGGTGATGTAGGTACTAATGCACTGAGAGGCATTCAAATGATACCTTTAGGGCAAAAACAGCACAACTTGAGCCAAAAGTGCTCTTGTACTGCACTAGAAAATACATGAAAATGAAAAGGTAACTCTTAATCTACCTTCAGGTTACTATAAAGTAGAAAAGAAAGGCTAACCCTAGAACAGAATACTACTTAGGATTCTAACATTGGAATGGAGATTTGTAATTTGGATTACCTTACTTTTCGATTTATCGGTTTCATTTTTGAACATAGAACGAAATGATCAGACTACCATTATTGGATTTAGTAATTTTTTTGTCTGATTATTATGTGAAGTATGTGCAAAACTTTGAACGAAACTCCCTTGAAAACTTTATTAAACAAGAAATAAACTCTTACATTCTTTGATCTTGAATCTGCAACACATCATCATTGTATTGGGTAACACATTTTTCATTGCTACAAAAAAAGAATATTGGAAACAGTGTTTCTTAGGATGTCAGTATGAAAGCAACTGCTGCAACTCATAACAAGTTTAGTATGCACCTTACAACAATGAATAAGGAGGACATAAACTATAATTCTATACTGTTAAAATAAGCTATGACTACTCTACAAAACAACAAATATAATTTTCATGAGAAAAATTCCTGAGATAACACTTGTTAAAAAAGTTTCAACATATTAAAAAATAATTGTATTCCAAAAAATAGACAACAAAATTCAGATGACTCATAAGTTTCCACAGTACAATTTGGTAACTCTAACACTAGATCTTACTAAAACATAATTCAACTGGAGACATGTACCATAAACAGACAGAGAACTAATATCAAACACTGGTGATATACAAAAAATGTGGAGAGTCAACAGGTTGGTTGAAACTAAATGTCAAAATAATTACAGGGGGTAGGGGAGATCATTGCAGAGGACATGCTCAATTTCCCAAATGTCCAGGACTTATCAGACAAAACGATATTGGCTATGAAAATTAAATATGGATGAATACCTATTAAGGTCATAAATTTATCATCTGACAGCATAGTGAAGATGGACACAGGTTCACATAAATACATCTACATTATAAAAATTTGTAATTTATGAGTGGCTTCAAATAAAAAATTAATGAGAATCCACTTGAAACAACCATTCATGTAAACTATACACTTCCTAGATAGACTCATTTAAACCGATTAAATAACATTTCTAACTGAAAACTGGTGCACTGGCTTTTTTACTGGACTGAACGTCAACACAATCCTTCAGGAAACTGACAGTTCGTAAGAGGCTCTCAATAAACGCTCATTCAGTGAATAAAGTGTTCACACTTCTTCAAAATGTAGACAACATTCAATTTCACAGACCCCATAATATGTAGACAATTTTCAATTTCACAAACCCCAGCCTTGCATATGAGAGGCATCTGTCATCAATGTGTGTGTGTTTTCCTACCAGTTGACAAAACAAAGGAGGGAGCAGACCGAAATATCTGCGTCCTACAGATCAGTCTTAATGAATTTTCAGATGCTTCAAGATACAGTAGTTAAAAATACAAGAAAAATATGTACGATCGTTAGTCATGGGTTGCCCTCTCACACAAGCATGTACGAACTGAAGAAATAGATGTCACTTCAGGATGGTTGGGACTTCAACAAAGGAGGCAGGTACATGATTTCTCAAGAACAAATACATTCAATCATCTTAGTGCAGTTGAATGAACGAGGGGATTTTTTTACGTTTAGTAGGTATTGATTCGTAATAGTGCTAATAATGGTATACCATCATTTTAGTATGGAACATGGTTAAGCCAGGACCTAATTTCCCAAAAAATTAGACGAAGAATGTCTTTAAGGATTTGTTTTATAGAAAGTTTACACTGACATCACTTCCTGCTTTATCTAGAGCTAACCATTCATTAAGTACATGTATAACACATAGCATTGGATTTGAATATGACTTTTCATGTATGTGTGTGTTACACAATTGTGGTTGTAAATTTATGTTGCTTCGAAAAGAAATTTGAATGTTCCTTGAGTTCGTGTTATATTCGAGTTCAATAAGCTCATGAATGAAAATAAAATGAACACCTTTTCGAGTTAGACATAGACTCACCTTTTTTTGTCAAAGACTGTTAAGATAGAAACACCTGAATGACTGAGCAATATGGGAATGTAACATAACAGTAATCCAGAATGAAAGAAAAAATGAAAATAAATTGTGTTTACGTTGAGCCCAAGTGCCAAGACCAGCCCCATCAGAACATGCTTTGTCTGTCCTGAAAACGGTAAAAACTGGAAATTAGGCAAACACTCTATTGGAATGTCAAAACTTGATTGGAGGAGGGATCCACCTCCACTAGAGAGACCGATGGTGAACTTGTTGGAATATTCTCATAGATGCTGTATTTCAGAAAACATATTATTTTACCCATGCATGTTACTAAGAGCTATGACGTCCAAAGAAGAATACAAATTGAACCCTTAGTGAATGAAATTTCAAATTGAAATTTAAGCACGGTAACTGATCCTTGCAGCGTGGAAGAGACTGGCGAATTCACCGTTATGACTATGGGATCGTTTAGCTTAGTCTTCCTCATCAAATTGCACACATCTGTTCCTCATTGAGGTGTTTCTCACAGTCTACTACACCATGTGCACGGATCACAAACAATACTACTTGCCAATACCTTTATCTAGATTAATGAACCATTCAAGACCTCAAGTACATCCAATTTGTAGTAAGTATAAGAATGTCAGGAATGTCAAGAAAGAGGTCAGTGACACATAAAATTCTGCCAGGGAATGGAACATTAACGTAGTATAAGAAATTAACAGCCAGTGCCAAAACCTAGATGATGTTCAATGCAAATAATGATATAATTAACGCCAGTTGATAAACCAGCAGCTAATTTACTGGGTCAACCCTTAGCACCCGTCAGCCCTAATTGAGCTTGATGTTATGCATATTTTAAATTCACAAACTTCGGTAAATGTACACTGTCACGAGTAATCAACCATCCATAAATAAACCGATGGGACCAAATAACTCATTGAAAAATAAGAATTCTTTCAAGTAGCGGATAACTTGAGAACATGTTATTTGGGACAGTTAATATGAAACCGCATTAATTACCCCACGAATAAGATGGTAGAACGGCCATGATAAGAATGGGATATAGTTAAGTTAGTGAGTAAATGATAATTAAGGTAAACGTTTTGAAAAAAAAAATATTGGAAATAATCATTTTCACTAACGCTATTGATAACATAAATGACTTTTTTCCATTGCATGGATTTTCATAAATCTACGACAATATGAAGAAAACCAATAAATAAATATTTGAAAAATTATTTAAAGACAGTAGTGGAAAAACTAAATAAGAAAATAAAAGAGTAAAACAGTTTCAAAAATAGAGGTTGTCAAAACAATAGCTATTGAATTCTAGTCAAACTATCACCTTATTTTAAATTGAATCACCCAACCTATCTCTTGATTGTATCAAAATATAATGAATAATTTGGAAAAAAAACGAGAATTACTAACAATGCTGCCGAAGTGACCATCAAGACGGAGAGATTATAGATGATGAAAAATTAATTAAATAAATAATAGTGGATAAGAATGAAGGAAAAAAATGCCCACATCCAGGTTTTCGAATTGAACCATTGAACGTGAATCTCAAAATGGACAAGAATTTTGCAATGGTTCATGGCGGAAGTTATAAATAGTTAATCAGATGCAATCTGATTGGTCAGAAAAACATTCAAATAATATCTATAAAGGATGTTGCGCAAAATATCGTTCATTTGCATAGCCTGCGATTAAGTTTGAAAGAATAAACCAACATTTCACACCATCTACGGATTACAATTCTGCAATACACACGAAAACATATTCCCAAACAGTTATGGAATATGTTACTGGAGCACTTTAAAGGAGGAAAGGAGAAGTCACTTTTCATATTCAGTCTCAGCCAATTAGTTGAATGCGAAGAAAAATAAATGAAATACTGACTGCATCTTGACTGAACAGTCTGACAATTTGTGAATGATCGCTCCGGATAAAATTATTATTTTAGATAGCCAATATACTGCAAGGGACTGTACAATAAAAAGCTACTACGCAAAACTCAACATTACATTAAACATATTCAAAATGGTGTTAACTGCGTTATTCATCTTCTTTTATCACAATTATTATCTGACTTATCATTCTCTGCAAAAACTGGGTATGCCAGTGTTGTGCTAAGCGAATCATTGTGTTCCTCAAGTGACGTTTGCTTATAATGCAAAACAAGTGCTTTCAGAGACTCATAAATATTATAGGGTTCAGCAAAACCATAACCTCTTTCTGTTTCATAGATGATGCAATGATTGACATTTCCATTACACCTGAAACAAAATTTGAAAAAATATATATTATATACATATATGTATATATATACATACATGTGTGGGACCAATTGGTTACACAAATAGCACATCCTTCAAGACGAGACTTGTTCTTATTGCGTGCATCGCAAATAGTCATTACATTTCAGTAATTTCCTGAAGAGATTGTAAACAGGCAACAGTGCTCTCTCGGCAGAGTTCAGTAGCTTTTCAGTTAAATTAACAAAGTTAAGGAAACGATCGACCAAATCTTTTAATATATTAGTATAGATATTTTGACATCACAGTGTCCTCCTTACAGAAGGAAGAATCCTCTCCTTACAGTTTTCTTTGGAACACCATACAAATAAATTGTTTTAAATATCCAATTGGATATTTAAATTGGATTTGAATTGATTATTTAAATATTTAGTTTCAGTTTTTATTATAGAGATATAGAAATTGAATAAAGACGATCACATGGACTGTCTCAAAGTATGTGTCTGTGTGATGTGTGTGAATTTTTTTTTCTATCAAAAATTCCACGTTTTGTTTTAGACAACAATTTTGGTTCCGTGTCTGTCTGTGTGTCTGTGTGTCTGTCTGTCTGTCAATGTTTACACGAAGTTAGATTTTGATGAAATTTTCACTTTTTGGTCTATTTGGGATCAATAGTAGCATGCGCAAACGTTGTTACGTCTCCGGGAGTTCTTGACCAATTTCGATGAAATTTCCAGGGATTGTTCAGTTTGATGTGTAGATGGTCCCCTATGAGTTTCATGATCTCCGGATTAATAGTAGCCTCTGCGCATGCGCAAACGTGAAATCCTTGTTACGCACATAACTCCGAGAGTTCTTGACCAATTTTGATGACATTTTCAGGGATTGTTCGGGTTGGGGTGTAGGTGGTCCCCTATAGTTTTCATGACCCCCGAATCAATAGTAGCCTCCGCGCATGCGCAAACGTGAAATCCTTGTTACGCGCATAACTTCGGGAGTTTTCGACCAATTTCAATGAAATTTTCTGGGATTGTGCGGGTTAGGGGTCCCCTATAGGTTTCATGACCCCCGGATCAATGGTAGCCTCTGCGCATGCGCAAACGTGAAATCTTTGTTACGCGCATAACTGCGTTCTTGACCAATTTCGATGAGGGATTGTGCGGGTTAATAGGTTTCATGACCCCCGGATCAATGGTAGCCTTTGCGCATGCGCAAACGTGAAATCTTTGTTACGCGCATAACTCCGGGAGTTCTTGACCAATTTCGATGAAATTTTCAGGGATTGTGCGGGTTAGGGTATAGATGGTCCCCTATGAGTTTCATGACCCCCGGATCAATAGCAGCCTCTGCGCATGCGCAAACGTGAAATCTTTGCCACAAGCATAACACCGGGAGTTCTTGACCGATTTCGATGAAATTTTCAGGGATTGTTCGGACTTATTAGGTATACCTTATAGTTTGTTCAATAGAACATGCCTAGTACCATCCTTTCAGTGCCTGACAACAAGCTCTCAGCTTTATATTAATGTGGTTTTTTCATTGAGAGTTCGTACGTTAATTAGAGATTATAGGACGTCATTCCTTCAGGAACCATGTGGTGTCATCGTGATGAGGTACATCTCTTTCTTGTTCACAGATTCCAGCGCCACCACTAAGTAGTTGCTTGATATTTTGTGGAGATATTCCGTGGTTTAAAAGCCATCTGGAATAAGAATAAATCAATTTATATCTTCAAGTGAGCATGAGGATTGTCATTAACTTGCAAATCTGATGTCTAAAGAGCTGTTCACAAAACACTTTATTAATTTTTTTCAGCAGACTTTTTTTCTACACCTTGTTGAAAGTAAAGGTTTGGTCATACAATAATCCCAGCATTCTCAATTTAACGTTAATGATAATGCTGTTGCACCAAAATTCTTTTCAATAACAAATTGGCTGTTTTATTACAAAGAACTGCATTGAAGTAAATACACTCAACTAAGAAGAGTTCCAGTCACGCAGCTTGATTGAATGAACTGATTTCCCTGGATTCTCTAAAACAGTGTTTTTCAACCTTTTTTATGACACGACCCCCCTAGTATAAAAAAATATTTCGCGACCCCCCAACCCTTTTTTCCATGTATGTTAAAAATATGTAATTTGTAATACTTACAAAAATTTTAGGCGTTTGCGTGATTTGCAATCTGATATAAACATATAATTAAGTATTAAATACGTAAAACATATAATTTTAAATTGATAACTAGCAAACAAATACAAACATATTAGATGTATATAAATAAATAAAATATATCGTTTGTGCCTAGACTCCCAGCGCTATCTGTTGTTAACACTGAAGTTTTCTCGACCTCTCGCGACCCCCCTACAGAGGCTCCGCGACCCCCCAGGGGGTCGCGACCCACAGGTTGAAAAACACTGCTCTAAAATATTCAGGTGAAAATGTTTAGAAATGGGATTGCAAGGGCTCCAACATTTTTCAAATGAAAGTTTTCAAAATTTTCATCATGGAAATCCGATTTGAGAAATTTCAGAATGATTCCTAGACTTTAACGCTTATTTGCAGGATAAATACGAATAAGTGTGGGAGAAAATAACGGAGAGAGAGAGCACATGTGAAGTGGAGCAGATTGCCAAAAACCAAACTTTTCTATCTCAATCAGTTTCCAACATATGATTTTTCAAAGTTTTTGTTTAGGAAACCACGCTGTTTGTCACAAAAAAAAAACTGGTTAAATTGGTGCACGTTCATAATAAAAAATAAATTTTGTATTACCACAATTGCAGTTCAAACGTTGAAATCAACAAAAAAATGAATTTCTGGAAATATTTGTACGCTAACTGCGTCTCCAAAATACCTGTTGGAATCTGTCAAATTTCAAGAAAACGTGCAAATTTAGTCAGCCCTTCAATGGTATGCTCAACTTCGCAATTCCTCATCCGTTTCATACGTTCTAAGTAAGTACCATGGGACAACAGCCACCCTACCCTCATCGTCGAATTTCTCTGGTGTAAAAGTTTCATTTTTACATCTTTATTTACTTGTGTGGGGTTTTGTTTTCAAATTAAGGTATCAATTGAAAAAGCGTAAAGGGTGACATCCAGCTCATTTTTCATTCTACACGTAATTGCGCATTTTTGTGGCACTCTAAATTCCCAGTGGTGGGAAATTTTTCCATGAAATTATATGTGTAACAAAAAAAAGTTCCTCTTCCCATTAAAAAACAATACAGGTAGTGTGCAAATGTACGAGCAACAATGTGTCTCATCAAAATCACCTGGTAGTGGCATGATATACTCACAGGAAACACAATATTGATATGTGAAATTGATGGTTCAAAATCAGCGTTATTGTTAAAATTTAGTTTTATGATGATATCAAGTGTTGATTCAAAGTATAATGATATAATTTTTTATTTTTATAAATGTTATTAAAAAATTATTATTCACAACTTCCATCACTTGGAAAGGCCATCACTACCCATGTAAATTGAATACACACTGGAAGTAGTGTGTGAAATGCCACGTTTTAGGATTTCAATTCATTTATGTCATTCACAGAAACAAATTATCAAAGGACGTTTAAAATTAGTTATCTTAGTTTAATCACTATACTCACTGCGTATGCTTCTCTTTCTGCTTGTTCAGCTCCTGAATTCCTGGTTTCAGCATGTGCATTTCCCTTTCCAATGTTCTATTGTAGGCAATTTTTTGATTAAGATTATCTTCGAGTTGTTGTTTACTCTCTTGGAGAGATATCAGACGACATTGAAGTATTTCAGCATTTTTTATGAAACTGAGACAAAACATGTGTTTGAATAAGGTACATCATATTAGTATAAGCATGAGAATACAAATGTCACAGAAATACTTCATTCAAGTACAATGATCATTTTGTGCACAAATATTAGTAATAGTACCTTTTTCTTTCATGTGGCTCAGCTTGCTTTTGAAATTGATGTTGAATATTGATTTGTTCTTCGAACATGCTAACAGTTTCCTTGAAAGCGTCCATGGCTTGTCTCTTCAATTGAATATCTTTTGCAGTTCCACTGTAGTCTTCAGACAATTCAGAGTATATTTTAGTTTTACTCAGATATTCACTATTCAACTCAATCAATTTGGCAGCAACTTTGTCCAGATCAACGTTACTAGCAATCTCTTCTTCCTGCAGGAAAATTAAGCCATTGACTTAGACTTCATAGAGTGAGGAACTCATGATTCCAACACTAAAACCGATACTAAATCAAAATGGTGTGGGGAATGGGGATCATTATTTACCTGTTGAAACCGAGAAACAGGATACAGCAGTTTGATATCCAAAGTAGGGTTGTACTGAGATAGAGAAACACCTTTGTAAAAATTGACTAGTTCTACTACTGTATTAAATTTGTATGGCTCAGTGAATCCATATTTGCCATTTCGATGTGATATTTTAATTAGTTTATTACTTCCACCTTTCCTTAAAGTTAGAGTGTATTCTCCACCTTTATTTGATGCGTTTCTCACCAGAAATGTACCATCTGACGTGTCAACAAGTTTATCATTGACCTCATTTCTGAAATAATAAATTACAACCAAATTAATATCATAACAGTGTAACCCACCTTTCTCTTTCCAACTTTCTATACTAATTTGAAACAAAATGCGTTGGTTACATATGCTACTTCATGTTGTGGGAAAATGGAAGCTGCTGACAATAAGAACATATTAAGATAAGGTGCTAATATGTTCCATAGCACCCTGACATATGACAACTAGGAAAATGTCAATACCCAGATGATAGTTGTCACATGAAGTACTGGTGGGGACTACATGAGATGGAATTTCAAAGGCAAAGTGGTGACATTTTGTGACAATAATACTAGCAATTACACTGACTGCAAATGGTTTCCCATCATGAAACAACACTGCATTATGCCACTATCAATGTCAGTTTCATCAATCCTCTTCCATGCCTAGGCATTAATGTGATAGCAATCATAAATTAATTTGGTAAATATATCTATTTTTAGTCTCAATGTGGTTGAAGTTTTATATTAACTTCAAATGTAATAAGTTAGATACATTTTGAGAGGAACGTTCACATGAAAATACATGAGTATTAACCGTCTGTGGATACACTCACCTTCCATTAGTGAAAATTGGTATCGTTTCACCCTCAATATAAGTCCAAAAGACTTTCCTCTTTTCAACTCGTAATATGACTTTCTCAACACTTTATACTGTGCAAGGTTATCAGTTTTTCACCGCAAAAATTTTAAAAAGAAAATCTGCCACGGATTTCAGCAATAATATATACAGAGAGACTGAGAGCTATAAGTCTCCCATGACTTTCTATGCACCCCCAATCCGTCATCCCTACATCCCATTGTGTTGGTATTTTTTTATGCTCCCCACCCCTACAGGGTAAGTACAGTCAGCAGACATCAATGTGCTTTAACTGAAAAACTATTTTTCCTTTTCCTCAGACATTTTCCATATAAATTGTCCTCTTTGCAATTTTTTCAGTCATATTCTAGTAATTTGAATCATAGGCCTTGTTCCCACAAATTTACTGTACCTTATATTATTTTAAAAATTCTCCAGTAACTGTCAATTCTACAGTTCACTGAAGTTGATATTAGTGTCATAGTTATCAAACAAGGTCCTAGTGATTGAAAATGGTCAGTAAGAGTAGGTAAGGATAACATTTTAGAAACGAACTTGTTACTAATTTCAAGACTAGATATTTTAGCAAATATAAAAAAGATGAAACAGATATAAAATAGAATATCATCCAAGTCAAAATTACTTTTGTACTACTTAATGTACTTACCTCGTAATATCACCCCAATACCACTCTGCATCTTGTAAAGATAATTCGTTGTCATTAGCTGGATGAAGGTGGGAAGGGCTGTCAGAAGAGATCCCACTTTGGTAAACTGATACCTTTCTAGGGGGTAGTGAAGGAACAGCAGAAAATTCAGGCATGATTTCACCCCATTTTCCATGGATCAACAGAATTTCCATGATACGCATGTGAGCTTCAGTATTATACATGACTTGTCTGAAACAGGAATGGAAGAATGGCTAAAAAATAGATAATTATCAAGTCACAGTAAGACTGGAATTACCAGTGCATACCTAGAATAACAAACATTAAAAACATGATCAATATTCATGTTGTAAACTAAAATTGAAAATAATATACAGTAAAACTGAATATAAACCACAGAATCAAATACTTGGTATCTGCTACCATTGATTCAAGACAAATTTCTCTAATATGAACCTCCTTAAATTGTTGAGAATACCACTCACACATTTTTAGCATGGTGCTCCAACTTCTGCCTAAAAACTTAACTCTGAATCAATTTGAGAAGGACCACCAAGGAAATTAACACTACAGACAGAACACCTGTTTCTCAAGCAGGATTGTTTCACATTTTTACCACCAAAAAGGCAGAGACTGGTGAGCCACAACTTTTCCACTTGACTCCATGAAGTGAGAGAGGATATATCACACCCATTGTTGGGGCCTCCATGATTCATGGAGAATGAGTTCAATGAAGTAATGAATGAGGAGAATGAATTTATTTCTTCAAGGCAAAATAATCAAGAAACACAATTCCTCATTATTATTTATTCTATTCCAAAAATGAAATCTATGCATAATGTTAAATGAAAACTCCAATTTTTAATTGCACACTCAAATTCTACAGATAATCAAGAATATAGAACAGCTAGAGAGAATATAGAAAAATATCCAAGGGCCAGATTATAAGCACTCTGAATAATATGTGAGAGCAGTGGATACTCTAGGATAACCTATACTTGCAACTAGTAAAAACTATACGTACATTATTCGCTCCCATGGAGGACGAAGAAAAATATGGCACAGCACCTGAAGAAGAACTGTAGGGGGCTCTCGAATACCTCTGTTATATTGTAAGTTACATATTCGACAGAGGTGAGCCAACATATAGGAAAGAGTGGATTTGTGGGCAGCTGGAAGCTCATTTACCAAACTTATCAAACACACACTGCACTGTTCATTGTTCTTTATTCCTGAAAGAATGAATAGATATATCATTACCAATTTCGTTATTATTAGGAAGTAAGAAGAAAACCTTTATTATAAGTTCCAGGTTTTTGTTTGGCCACGGCCGGGTGATAATGTGTAAATGTACAAATATAACAGCATAGGTTGTGAGGTTTTGTGAAAAGGGGGATTTACTTGGATTGTTAAAGAATGATGAAGGGGTTCTACAAGTACTCTAATACCTACAGCGTCTAAAAATGATTCAAAGGCATGCAAATCAGAGGTTGAAATATATGTATTTCCTCAGGATCGTTATGTGAGACTGGGATGGATGTTGATCCTGTTCAGATCATTACTTTTTTTTTTTTATATTCATTTCATCTGGAGGAATTTGAAGGGGAGCAGTTGGGAGAAAATCCTCTGAAACAAATCTTTAACCTCTGATGCAAATTTATGGAAGGTTAATCTCCATCCCACCAACCTTCTGAATGTGAGTGGATTTGGATAAGAATATATACTTACTTGAAGCTTCTAAAAACTTGTCATACCACTGAACAGGTATAATTGGATCAGGTAATTCTCTCAAGAATTTTTTCAAGACAGATGCAACTATGGGAAGTTCGAAGTGTCCAAGATCAACGTTATGTACGTCTGGAATGAAGATAAAACCAATGAAGAACTTGGATACTATTGGGCATGAAAACCACTTGCATTGCACGTTAATAATCCTTGATTTCAACAATTCAGATACTGGCAACAATTATATGATCCTTCCTACTTACTCCTATTGCAACATACATGAACAGGTGAGTACATTTTAGGGTATCTATAGTCAAGACCTATGGAGTCTTCTAATAATAGTTGAAGCTTACTTTCGTCACTCTCATAGCATTAAAAATATAACTTAAAACACTCTCTGAACTCAATCAAGGTTTTTGTTAACTTATTCTTTTTAAACACAGATTTCAACGTTTTACAACTGTGATGTACAGCAAACCAAACAATTACTAATAATAAAAACATCTGGAACGAAGCATCACAGAACCTTGCTCACTTAGGTATTTTACAGACGCAAATTTTATAGATCCATACAGAGAGTTTCTGAAAGAATACTCAATTCCACACAAATAAATCTTTGAAATGAAAACTCGAAAAATATTCTAAAAACGGGGTATTAAGGCAATGACAGCTTCTAACTTAGTTATTTTCTAGGCTAACATGGTATTGTGTCACGTTTGGGCTCCTAAGATAAATTTTAAAATAAAATTGATAAAATAAATGAATAAAAATGATAAATGAATGTGTAAGAAACTAAAGGATTCCCCCTCTACATCATCATGTATTAAAAGATCCGATTGGTCCCATCCTAAACTAGTTTTATAAAACTCCCCTCAAAGAGGGTTCACAGTCATTGAGAATAAGCAGAAACATGGGTTTAAGTAAACATATGCAAGATGTCCATAAGTTGACAGCGATGCAAAATCATCTTCTTAAAATGTGGAAGTATATTTTAGGTAGGAGAATTAGTTTTATTGCCACAGTACTCTTGAGTTACGGTTATTTTTAATGAATGTATATTCCGTTTTCTTTATTAAGGTGGGTTTGTGTAAGTGAATGTCTTGGGAGATCATTGTAGAAATAACTTACTTTCATTTAACAACTGTCTTAATCGGTCTGTTTCTTCTTTGGCCCCATTGTATTTATAAATGTTATATATATCCTTTACAGTATTTGTGCGAGCATGTTTTTCAATTTCTTGAACACACTTGATTACAACATCAGGTGCAGGTTGTTCATGGTGATTGAATTGTATACATAGTGCAAGACCGAATCCTGTGAAACAATGAATTGTAAATCAAACATTTAGCGCAAAATCGAGCATAACACTGAAATGAGAGTCTCCAAACAGGTGGATACCATTCAAGAGTGTTTCTCTTCTGGTTACTCACATAGTTTGAAATGAAGTTTCATTTATCCAAAATGATTATATGATATGGTACACAATGAACATGTCTACAGCATTAAAAGACCCAGAACCTATCATTAACCTATTAGTTAATAAAAAAAAATATTTGTCATTAGAAGGGAATGATGAAAAATTTGTAAAAATATATTTCACGAAGAATAAGGATTTGAAATTAATGAATTGACTACCATGGTATAAGAATCTTCTCATGGAATTTCATTACATTTTACATACCGTGATGAGTTCTTTCTCGACAACTAGTTCTCTTCAGGTACTTTTTGCACTTATCGCATCTCTCCAAATCCACACCAGGCAACAGTACCTGTTCTGCAGGAAGTACTTTAGGCATAACCTCGTTTGATTTTTCAGAACTACGATTTTCCTTCTTGTTCAGCTCTTCAACATACAGGAGGATATGTTTCTGGTGAAATTCATCTCTGACTCCCAAATTCTGAAGTGAAATAAAAGAAGTCATGATTCTATCAAAATAACGATCAAGATATTGATGTGATTTTCCGAATATTAAGGGGATACTTCAAGTGCCTTAATTTACCTCAAGAGTGTCTCTGTCCAACTTGAGCAAATCGGTTCCTTTTATATTTTTCTTCTTGAAAACGTTAATATATCTATATAAATTGAGCGAAGTGAGCAGCTCCACTACATTACCACACGTCCATTCAGCTAAGGGCTGTAACATCACAATAGAATGTACGATTTTAAAACTTGTAAGTTTTAAAATGGAAATATGTGTTGCTAAATATTTTGAACCTATTTAAAAAAATTATTTAATAATAAACTTGTTTTCATTCAAATGTATTTTCCTTTTTAGCTCCAAGGTGACAATACTCTTTGCCACTTCCCTGTCTAAGCAGGAAGATTTTCTGGCATTGTTTAGGGCTAGTAGGTTAGAGTTGGTGCCTAGAGCATTTGCTACTACAAAACCAGGGAAGTGAGTCTCCAGCTGTTGAGGTATATTCTCCATTTGGTTTAACAAGCGTTCCTATTGGATTGCTATTCCATAGCAAGGATTCCCAGGAGTCTGGGACATTCATAAGTATTTCCTTCCTCTTCACAGAACCCCCTTCAAGCTTACCATTTAGCTTTTCTGATAAGTTTCCTAAATTCAGCTAGTTCAGTTTTGCAGTGAAACCAATAGCCAGTTTTTTTAGCCCTGTTGCCAGTTTCAAAATTGACAGCTCCAAGTTCTGCATTCCACCAGGAAACCGGCATTGTTGAGGGCTCAGTTGTTGTGATTGTTGAAAGAGGAAAGTAGCGTGCATTCCAGCTCTTCTACCAGAACCTCGTTAACATTGTTATTACATATCTTGGTCCGAATGCCTCTCAAGCCATCAACTACTTTCTTCTATAAAACCGTGGATTCAGGCCTTGAGGGTCCAATAAGGACGATTGTTTAGTTGAAAAACAACTAGCTTTCCATCATAAGACGTTTTTGTCTCATTGTTATTTTCATGGAAGTCTAAAAAAATTGTTTATTAAAAAAAGCAAAAGGTAAGCATTAGTATTCTCTAAATTTTCTATACAATTTCATGGAAAAATTGCATATTTTCAAACTCACGAGGCTCATATTTTTGTAATTCTTTTATTTAAACACCTGATCGTTAAAAACGAAAATTAAGGACGAACTAATTTTGTAATATCTTAAGCCTTCTCTAAATTAGAAAAATGTTGCAAATTATTACAGAGACGGTAATCATTTCTGTATTAGATAGCCCTAGAAAAGCAGATCACTGGACCACCAGAATTGACTGTACAGTCTGAGACAATGCTTCCTAAATGCACTCAGCAAAGATAAAATAAAAACACATGCAAAAAGAATGCTTCTGCTCGTTCTCCTCGACCGTTCAGTCAGCTGAATTGATGTTTGGTAGAAAGCGTTGTGTCTAGTATATTTGTGTAGTATCCATCATGCTGTTGGGCTGTCACCTGCCACTGTTCAGTATCCAACCTCATTCCTTGCGTTAACATATTCAGTGTGAACCAGGGATTGGAAAACTTCCAGTCAACCTGATTTGAGTTTCTGAGTTTAATCTCATCTGAAGTTGTAGATGGTGGAAAATGCGTAGTTAGTTGGCAAAATACCAACCACACAGCTGGAGGATTCAGATGTGGCTGTACTGGTTTATTGATCCTAGCCAGCGTCCCACCACAAAACTGTATAGAAATGCCCATGGAACTTCACACACACGTCTTTGGAGATCCATTTTGCTTGAGCTAGACACCATTCCTCCTTCAAACCACTTTGAGACCAGGCTTCTGAGGCCAGCCTTTGCTCCCAACACTACAAGGTTTAAGGCCATCCTCCACAATAAAATGGCACCAAGAATGAGGGAAGCATACCTCCATGTTTGAACCTTAGCTTGGTTGAAGATGACTATTAAATTTCTCACCTTGAAGAACAACTAAGAATTCCGCCATGAGCCTACAATCTTTGATTATTCTTCCTCCTGTGTACTCGAACACAAGTCTCCCTTTTTTAAAAGACTCCTTCAACATTTCTTCGGTCATCGTAACTGCGAACGCTCAACTACATTTGAACATAGAAATTGCATATCTAGACATTGCACGACTTTCCTGAACGGTGCACGCAAAAGTCACGCTTCCTATGACCTCCTTTACTCCTTTCTACGAGTTACATTTCCTGTGAATAACTATAGTACTCGATCACATTACTTTTATATCTGACTTCCCTACCGATTAATGTACCAATATACCCCTAGAAACATTCTTAGGACTCGAAGAATAGAGGGAACATATATTTTCCATATTTTCACAGTCGGCTATGCATTTGACTAGGGGGCAAATGTGCATTACTAACTACAGATAAACAGTCTCAATAACCAGAAAATATAGCAAGATAAACTATAAAAAAAACTGTTCAACTATGAAATGAAAAATTCTAAACATAAAAACAAGTAGTAAGTGCACTTAAGCAAATGATTTTTCATGTCCATACACCAGATGAACCGGTAAGGCTTCGTAATAGGCGATTAAAGAGTATCAATTTCAAAGTATCCGTTTTTGATTTCTTAAACTACCGCAAATAAGACAAAATTGTATACAAACAAACCGATGCACAAATCGTTAATCCCAACGATACATATCGGTGTTGATAAAAAAATATTGTAAATGAAGAGGGGAGTAGGTAAATAAGCAGTTTAGATGAATCAAACAATATGGTTTCCGTTAATGTCATTTTTAAATTCAACGACAGTTTCTTATGAATAAATGCCTATGTTGAAATTATATATTTTAACGATACAATGAAGTTTATGATACTGATCTAGCATGTTCATGAACTAAATGAATAAATTTGATTTGTCAGTAGAAATTAAATTGATGAAAATGCATCTCGGGATAGCCAATAACTAGAGGCGATGTGACAATTCATAGCGGAGCCCTGTCAATCAATAGCGAAAAATTTACTTTTTCCAATGAAGTATGAAAATAACATTGAAAAAACAATGAATTCATTGAGATTTGAGAGCATTACTTTAAAGTTTAGATATCAATATAATGAAAAAAAGATCCAACATCCGACCAATAATTGATCTGACTTTAATTTGTACGTCTACAACTCCCTGCATGGCTTCTTCAACCATAGACAGGAAATCAAATTCTAAATTGTATCATACATACCTTGTCTTCACAATTGAGAAGAGGCAACGGCTGACTCTGTGGAAAGCTAATGTACGTCCCAGTGAATTTCACGCAAGTTGCTTGAATACAAGCATCACAGTCTGCCGGGCACAATGAATCACAAGAACAGCAACATGAAATCCGACATGAACATAACAACGAATGAAATGATAATGTTCGGGCACAGCTATGTGAGACAGGGCCGAGCAAATGACTAGGAGACGGAGGTTTTACTACCGCCGGTGAAAAAGAAGTTTTTGCCCATTGGTTTTGGACGCTAGTTTTGGCTCCTGCCTCCCTGACTGAGAACATATCCAGGTCCAGAGGGTTGCGATGGGCCGTCTCATGGTAAGATACATAAGGGTTGATCACAGGTTTGGAGACTCCATTTGTGAAACTATACGATCTTGGGCGCGACGAGCTCCCGCTGACCATGTAATTTTCAGAATCTATCTTCAACACTCGGGAGGGTACAACGACAGAGAATTTGCACTCATTATCAACATCTTTATCCCATGTCAATCGATCTCTGCTAGATGACATTCCGTTTCTCCCCTTGTGAGTAATATTTCTACCGATCCCTTGAAGACTCAAGGCAGGGGCCTTTGAGGCATTTGGTCAATGGAAGCATCTTGAAGAGCTAGATACTGCCTTGATTATAGTATTTTAGTTAGAAAAGAGTGTCTTAACACTAACAACAAAAACGATGCACCAAACCCCACTCTAATACACTCTCTCAGCTAAACATCCTCAACATTGTACAGTAAGTTAAGTTCACTCCGGTACACATTCACAAGTAGGAACTGCTAAACAAAGCACAAGCACTGCCATTACTTAATGTCAAAACGACAATACTCCCTAACAAAATTTCCCTGCTAGAACATGATTTTGCATCACTGATATCCTTTGTTGAGTATCCATGAGGGACACAAACTAAGCTCCGTTGTGGATAGGGAATAGAAAGGATGGATGTACGGTGAGAATGGAACAACCCAAATAGCCCCATCCGTTCTCTCTCTTATTCCATGATGTTAACTTGCTTGAAGACAAATTTTGGCACGACTACTGCTACCTTTTACTGATTCTTACCTATTACCGTAATTTGAGCACAATGAACGAAAACTACAGTAGCATTCAAGATTATGTAACAAATGTATTCTGTAGTGCCTAACAGTAGTATAAATGAGTATACTATATGTATATACATAGAAATGGGAAAACATGACGCCCAGTATTGGAGAACGCAGTTCACTTCAAATAAGCCACGGTCGTGTGAAAATTGGTATGTTTACCCAACTGATTTAGCCAAGGAGAAATGTATTGCCTGATACATACCTATATCAAAAATGTTAAATTGGAAAAATTCAGTATTGAGAATTATAAAGCGAAAACAATCACCTTCGACTTGATAGAATTGGTGTTCTACGTTCCTACCTACCTAGAGAAAATGAACATAGTCATATTTATATGTAGATTAAGAGGGTCCAACCTGATTAAATTTAAAGAAAAAGCAAGCACATTGTACTACGTTTGACGTACTGCATTGCATTAAGACAATTATTTAACCTCTCTTTTGGTATACACAGAAAAAACATTGAGGAAAAGGTTCGGAGAAGTGCAAAGGTCGTATGGCCAGCCCGCATTTCACCTGGGGCAAGAAATAAATTTGGCCCCCCCCCCCCCCCCCCCCATAGACCCGATATCTCATGACTCATACCATCTTAATATACCAATGAACCAAAATATAAATATAATTAATTTGATTTATTCACAATGTATAAACTCTTTTACTAAAAGGAGAAGTTTTAGTAAGTAAGTGCTCAATGTAAAATGCCATATAATTTTTATTAAATTTAACAAACTAATAGATGATAAATACATTTTTGTACGAAATGGAAGCCCTAAACAAAGTTTAAAATGAAAATTGTAAGGCTTTTTTTGCTGCAAATGTTTTAATGATACCATCAAAAGATAGTGCTGAAGCTATTTTGTGCTGTATAATAGGGCCTCTATTGATATGACGGCCAAGTTGCTTAGTCGTTGTTGTCCTGTCAAGTTCCTGATGTAGTTTTTTATTCTCCTCAGTTTTCTAAAACTCCTTTCATTCGATGCTACACACACGGCTATTCTAAGAAAAATTTTCAAAACTGGTTATATTGGGATAGGCGTCATGGAGTCCGTTTTGGCAAATATAAACCAAAAGTTCGAATGGAGTAGACTCGCCTCGTCAACTACCCTGCATACGGCCGCTCAAGGCTAGTTCTCGCCTCGAGAAGTATACGTTTTCTATATCCTTTGTCCTTTCTTGTAGGCCTATTGCATTCCTTATTTATATTATTTTTCCTTATAGTAAATATTTCAAATTTACTCCAAACGGTCATAATATTTAAAAGAACGTGGTAAGCTGTAACTTTTTTGCCTATTTGGCGCCCCTCCAACTTTGGCGCCCGAGGCAGCCCCCCCGTAGTTACGTCCCTGCATATGGCTACGCATTTATATCAAAATTTCTTACCTATAGGAATACATCCACCTATATGAAAAAATGCTATAGTTGTGTCCTTGAAGGAAACAGATAACCCAACAGTTCAGATTTCCATGAATCATCAAGTTTAGATTTTTTTAGGAGTCTCTTGAGCGCCCGATAAAACATTCGATAAGAAAATTCATTATGAACTTCATGATTATCAAACAAAACATAAAACTGCCGAAACTCAACAATCAGCGACAGACGTATGGAATAGCCCCACCCAGGGCCGGGTACACATTTTGGGCTTCCCTTCAAAATCTATCCTCGGACCCCTTAACAATACTTAAGGAAAAGAAAGAATAACAAAATATTGCATTTATATTAATGTACAACAAAAAAACTCTATTAGAAATATTTTGAGTTTTACATTTTACAACAGTTTTCAAATCTTAACTTGAGCTTCCATACACAGAAACATCAAATCAAACTAAAGAAAGTCTTTCCCTCTACATTTTAATGCAGCAAAACTCTTGATTAGGGATTTCTAGTCGAGTTTAGAAACAAATGCGCGATCACTACGTGAGCGATCCTGGCAAAAAGCAAGGACTATCTAATTACTTAAGTCGGAAAGTTCAATTAAAAAAGCAATGGGGTTGCTTTTTTAATTGAACTTTGCGACTTAAGTAATTAGATAGTGATTTTTATCACATCTCCAACATAATTGTTGTAGCTAATAAGCCTAATGGTTGTAGGTTAATGTAATACAAGCATTGTTGCGCACACAAGCAAGATTGAATATAGAATCGGCAATAAGTCGATTTTTTCAGTAACGAGATTCTTTTATTTTTGCGGCAGCGGTTCGGGGTTTCGCGGTTCCCAGTTCCGGCCCTGGTAAAGAGTCACTCCAGTTAACATTCAAATGGTTAAGTTTCTGTGTTTGTTTATATGTCAGGTAGGAGTGTCCTCCTAATTGTAATTGTGTAGGACAATTTTGTTTTTAGTACACCATAAAAGGCTTTAGTATTGATGTGAAAAATCTTTTCTTCCGCACATGAACTTCACTTGGGGTCTAGTTGGTCACAACTTCTAGCCAGCCCGGTCGTCTCACGTACATCGATGCAACGGGACAAAAACTTGTCAAAAAAAGGTGCATTGGGGCTTTTACTGACATGTGCAAGTGAGGTGTAATTCCATAGTAATTTTGGACAAAAAATCGACTGGGATAGGTTTCAGATCCGTAGAAATTCGGCCGAAGCAAATAGTAGCATTTTCTGAAAATAAAAGTGGTCCCACAATGACTCGAACTATCATGCATTACTCAAATAATAATAAATCCAAGTATGAGAATGAGCAGCATTTTTTAATTTTAATTGTATTAGGTATTAAAAAATCATAAAATATTGTATTGCCATTGTTATAAAATCACATCAACGTTTTATTTTATTTTTTTGCTAATTATTTATTTCATCTTGACGTTGACCGTAGATTGCT